>WOXC01006136.1:675000-1123383 GCA_011680675.1 Gymnobelideus leadbeateri
TGGGTTTTTGTTGTTGTTTTTAATCTGGAAAATGGTGAGTTTGGCTTAAATAATATCTAATGGTCCATTATAAGGCCTATATAATTTGGACTAATAGTGATCCAAAGTGGTGCATTCCAATTCTGAATCTGTGATCCCATGAAAGACACAGAGTATGGGGTAATAAGCATGGTAACCTAGAAAACTTATTTCAGAGAGGAAAATTCAGTATTTTAGGTATCATTGAAAGTTGGTGGAACTGATGACTAGAATTTGACTCTGGAAGGATATACTACATTAAAAAGGAAGAAAATAGATTAAAGGTGATAGGCAAAATATCACTGTACATTAAGCACACATGCGCGTACACACACACATACACACACTCATATGAAGATATCCAGAAAATGGAAGTAGGAAGTATGGTAGAGAATATTTGGGAAAAGATCTGTGGAAGAAGGTAATATTGTTACAGGAATACACTTCAAATCACATTGATAGGAGGAATTAGATGAGGAATTCAGGAAGTGAATTAAAAGCGTGGCACAGAAGTATGATATAATACTGATGGGAAGACTTCAATTATCTGAGTATTTGCTGGGATTCTTTGGCCAAAAGCAGAGTAGTTAACAAGACAGTGGGCAAAAGACAAGGGAAATTGCCTTTTTGGGATGATTTTGACCATCATGGAGGGACTGACTACTGAAGATGAAACAATGGCAATCTTGGGGGAAGGGGAACATGTTATAATTTGTAATTACATCTTAATTTGTGATTACATCTAACGGTTTGTGCTTCAGAAACAAAGGAATGATAAACATAATCTGATGCATCCCTTAGATCAGACCCATTTTAAAAACCCACCTTCTACAAGAGGCCTTTTCTAACCCCACTACCCAACCTTTCCTCTGGTATTAGCTCCATTTATACTATTCGTACTGTAGCTATACTATATCTAAATCATCTATATTTATCTATAGAAAGATCACATGTATGTAGATGAATTTCTATATATCATATAGAAATCTATATATTGTTTTATATAATATACAATATATAGGGATCTATAATATAGAGATCTATACAATATAGATCTCTATATAGTATTCTTTGCTTTATCCTTCCATGGTTTATAGAGATATATCTACATATAATATATAGATAATATATGACCTATCTATGTATAGCTAGATATAGATGATAGATATATAATATATTATCTACCTTTATATATATATGTGTGTGTATATATATATATATATATATATATATATTTTTTTTTTTTTTTTTGTTCATTTCAGTTTTGTCGAACTTTTCAGTTCCATTTGGAGTTTTCTCAGCAAAGATACTGGGGTGATTTGCCATTTCCTTCTCTGCCTCATTTTACAGGAAACTGAGGCAAACAGGGTTAAGTGACTTGCCCATGGTCAGGTTACTAGCCCATAGCTAGTAAGTGTCTAAGGTCAGATTTGAACTCACAGAGATGAGTCTTCCTGACCACAGAGACCAGCCATTGTGCCTCCTAGCTACCCTCTATACATATAGATAATAAAGCATGATATATTATAGATATATTATCTATCTATACATAAATATAAACATAGTATAAATGGAGGTAATTCTAGAGGGAAGGCCCTGGGTTGGGGAAGGGGGTAGGAAAGCATACATATGTGTGTATTATATATCAGAGTTTGAGTATTGTCTCTCTCATTAGAATATGAGCTCCTTCAGGGCAAAGTTGGTGTTTTTACCTTTCTTTATTACATTATATATTATAATATATATTATGTATATATAATTATATATTTATATAAAATTATAATATTATAATATAAATATATAAAATTATAAATATAATGATATAAAATATATTGTATAAATACATTTATATATAAATTATGATATATTATAATTTATTACATTATATATTATAATATATATAATACATTATATACATAACTCTTTATTACATCTCAATCACTCAGCATTTATTAAGTGCTTACTATGTGCTAATCCTAATCACAGTGATTAGCACATAGTAAGCACTTAATAAATGCTGAGTGATTGACTTGGGGACTGTATAGTTCAAATATTTCAAAGAAAGAATGAGTAGAATTCCATGACCTATAGTTCCACAGGGCAAGTCATCCTAAAAGAAATGGGAGGGCGGAGCCAAGATCGCGGAGTAGAAACAGCTCATCCAAGCCACTCTGCCCCCAGATTCCCCCCAAACTATGTAAAAGGGGACTCTAAACAACTTTTGGAGCCCCAGCACCCACAGAACGACACAGAGAAGCTAACCTCTCGCTGAGGACAGCCCAGCAGCCCTGCAGGAAGGACCAGTGCAGAGGTCTGGGAGCCGGCAGCGCACAGCCCGCAGAGCGTGGGGAGCCGAGCCGAGCAGAGCCCAGGTCCGCGTGAGTTGCGGTTTTAGCCCCAGGGCGGCAAGGCCAGCAGCTGGCTGGAGGGACCCCAGAACACCAGCAGCTGTGGCGACTCCAGAATTATCAAAATAGACATGCCTAGGACAAATTGAGAGGTTAGTGCCCTATGGACTTTGGGACCAATATTTGGGGAATGCGTTGGCTTCCTCCCCTGGGGGCTAGAAGCCGCTGAGGAGACACGCCATTTTGTAGTTTTCAGAGGCAGCTCCAGCTCCTGGCCTGCGAACTGTAGGGAGATCCAGCAGTCAGTCTTGGGGGGTAATCGCTCTTGCTTTAACCTCCCTGAATCTGGATTGTGATCTGGGGTAGAAGTTGTGGGTGGGTTTACAGCTTGCCAGAAACAGAAGTTGCCCTCCCACACATTCGGGACGCAAATTCTCCTATCTGTCAGCAAAGCCATAGTGTGGCAACAAGCCCAAAAGTCAAGTAATTAAGTGGCAACATGCCAAGGCAAAGGAAACAGAAAAATGCAATCCTAGACTCCTATTTGGGGGGCATAGAGCGGGAAAAAGACTGTGAGGTCAGAAGTCCTGCTCCAAAAGCCCCAGGGGAAAACATGAGCGGGTTGCAGGCCATAGAGGACCTTAAGAAGGATTTTAAAAATCAAATAAGAGAAGTGGAGGAAAAATTGGAAAGAGAAATGAGAAGGATGCAGGAAAAGTATGAAATGAGGGTCAACAGCCTGACTGAGGAAAACAACACCTTAAAAAATAGACTAGCTCAAATGGCAAAGGAGGCCCAAAAGGGCAATGAGGAGAAGAATGCCTTAAAAAGTCGAATTTGCCAGATGGAAAAAGAATCTCAAAAGTTCACTGAGGAGATTCATTCCTTCAGAGTTAGACTGGAGCAAATGGAAGCTAATGACTTTATGAGAAATCAAGATGCTGTTAAGCAGATCCAAACAAACGAAAGATTAGAAGGCAATGTGAAATATCTCATGGGAAAAACCACTGACCTGGAAAATAGATCCAGGAGAGACAATTTAAAAATTATTGGACTACCTGAAAGCCATGATCAAAGAAAGAACCTAGAAATCACCCTTCAAGAAATTCTCAAGGAAAATTGCCCTGATGTTTTAGATCCAGAGGGCAAAATAGAGGTTGAAAGAATCCACAGATCACCTCCTGAAAAAGATCCCAAAAAGAAAACTCCCTGGAATATTATAGCCAGGTTCCAGAATCCCCAGATCAAGGAGAAAATACTACAAGCAGCCAGGAAGAAACAATTTCAATATTGTGGAAACACAATCAGAATAGCACAGGACCTGGCAGCTTCTACACTGAGGGATCGAGGGGCATGGAATATGATATTCCAGAGGGCAAAAGAACTGGGAATGAACCCAAGGGTCACCTACCCAGCAAAACTGAGTATTTTGTTTCAGGGGAAAATATGGTCATTCAGTGGAATAGAGGACTTTCAAGCATTCTTGAGGAAAAAACCAGAATTGAATAGAAAATTTGACATCCAGACACAAGAAGCAAGAGATGCCTGAGAAGGTAATCAGGGAAAAGAAATCAAAAGGAACTTATCAAAGTTGAACTATTTTACATTCCTATATGGAAAAGCAATAACTGTGACTGATGAAATCTTTCTCACTATGAAAATAATGGAGGAAGGGGCTGTGGTCATCTGAATACATATGTGAATGTGTGTGTATATGGTTACAGTTATATATGGATAGAGGGCATAGGTTGAATTTGTTGGGAAGGGAGAATACTCAAGGGATGAAATTATGAGGTGAGAGAGGAAAGTGGCAAGAGGAGATGGGGAGAGACAGGGTAGGGTAAACTATCTCATGTAGAAGAAGCAAGGGGAAGTGGTTGCAAAGGAGGGGGAGAATAAGGAAGGCTAAAAAGGCAAAACCACATTCACATTGAATTTGGTTCAGGGAGAAAATGACATACATACTAAATGGGATATCTCAACCTGCAGCAGAATAAGGGGAAGGGGGATGAGAGGAGGGATGATGGATGGGAGGGCATCCTTGGGGGTAGGGGAGGTTGGAAGTACCCACTATAGAAGAGGGACAGGATCATGTAGGGAATGGACCAGGTGGGGGGTGGGATGAGTGGGAGGGAATTTTAAGCAGCCTTGTACAATATATCTACTATGATAATGTTTTGCATAGCTAGACATGTACAACATATACTGAATTACTTATCTCCCAAGAAGGAATGGGTGACAAGGGAGGAAGGAAATGGATCTGAAATTCGAGGTCTTAAGATTAAATGTTTCAAATATATATAAATACTATTATTAATACTCTTTTGCTTGTAATTGGAAGATAAGATGTGCAGGCATTGGGACACAAAGATTTACCTTCCTCTAATGGAAAAGTTGAAGGGAATATGGGAGAAGGTATGGGAGAGAACAGATTGGAGGAAGCGATATCTTGTGGGACTGCTTGTCTGGAAAGGTGGGTAGGGGAAAAACGGGGCGGGGGGGAATGATTGTAACTCAAAATCTGGCAGAAATGAATGATGTAAAACAGAAGTTAATAAAGCATTTGTTTAAAAAAAAAGAAAAAGAAATGGGAAATTCTCCAGAATAAAATTCTGAAGACAAAAAGTGCATTCTAATGACAAAAAGGAAATGAACTATCTAAAAATAGACCTATTTAGATGTACAGTTTAGATTTGAACTCATCGGTCAACTTATAATTTAAAAGACATTTATGTAGAAGATAATGGAGGATGTCTAAAAACCATGACAGAAAAAAATAAAAATAAGAAAGGAAATAACATCAATGAAAATTTTTAAAAAATACTCGAATAAGAGCAAAAAGTAGATCAAAAGGGAACATAGACAAGCAAGGCAGTATTGGTACTCCACAATAGTACTGTAGTATTTAATGTAGTACTGTGGCACAGTATTTAATTTAATCCACACTTTAGAAACAATCTATAAATGAAATAGTCATGATTTCACATACATCTTTCTATAGTCTTTGTATATGAAAATGCTTATGTTTGCTAAATACATAATAAACAAGAAATTATTTTTACAGAGAATGGTTTGTGAATATTTAGAAAGGGAAGTGATGATTACTAAGACTTGTCGTGGTTTCATTGAGTATAGGTTACACTAGACTAACTTAATTTTCTTCTTTTGATGGAATTACTATACTAGTAAATGAAGGGAAATGCTACAGACATAGTTTACCTAGATTTTAACAAAGCATTTTACAAAGTTCTTCCTGTTATTCTAGTTGAACAGATGTAGAGATATTAGCTAGATGACGATAGTACAGGTAAATGGATTTGCAATTGGCCAAGTGACTGGACCCAAATAGTTGTTAATTGATTAACCACTGCTCCAAAGGAAAAAGTCCCTGATGGAGTACTCCAAGGGTTGTTTTATCTGTTCTTGGGCCTGTGTCTTTCAACAATTTTATCAGTGATTTTTAAAAAGGCACAGGGGCATACTTTTCAAATGCAGCTCAGAGGGATAACGAATACATTGGCTGATAGACACAGAATCTCAAAAGATATGGACAGCTTAGAACTTTTGGCCAAATCTAATGATATTAAATGTAATTGGGATTAGTACCAATTCCTACATATGAATTCAAAAAATTAGCTTCACAAACAGTTGAAGGAAGGTGTGCCAAGATAGTTCTGAAAAAGATCTAATGGTTCTAGTGAGCTACAAGCTTAGTATGACTTAATAGTTTCATAAGGCAGTCAAAAAAAGCTATGATCTTTAGCTGTATTAATAGATTTGCATTTTCCAGGATTAACTCAGACCATATCTGGAATATTGTAGTTGGTTTGGATGCCACATTTTAGGGAATACGCTGATAAGATGAAGTCTGTCCATAAAAGGGAGACAAAGATAGTCAAGGGCTTCCACATCATGCAATAGCAGGACTTCTTGAAGAAACAAGGGTTTTTTTGTTTCTGAAGAAGATGAGATTTAGTAGGAACATGATTGCTGTCTTTAAGCATCTACACAATTGTCATGTAGAAGGGAAATTAGACTCTATTATTTAACATTGTACTAGGGACGTTGCCTATAGCAATAAGAGAAGAAAAAGAAATTAAAAGAATTAGGAAACAAAACTATATGATATGATATTATACTTAGAAAATCCCAGAGAGACTTCCTGTTGCCAAGAGGTGGAGTAAGCAGCAAATTGCCATAACTCTCCCTTATTCACCTCTAAACAACCACAAAATAGTGTCCCAAAACAAATCCTGAAACAGCAGAACCAGCAAAAAGATGGGGTGAAACAGAAGATAAACAGGAAAGGTCTGTTTCACTTAGGTAAAAGGGGAGTGCAGTCCAGGATAGAAAGCATCCCAACAAGCGAACAAGTCCCACCTCGGCAAATGAATGAGAGATCCTGAGCCCCAGTATGATGGAACAGGCAAGTGCCAACACCAGGACCCACCATGTGCCTCAGCATAGCCAAGGGAATGGGCAGACTCCAGCTCTAAGAATCATCACATGCTTTAGCAAAGTCCCAAGTAAACAGGCAACCTCCAGGGGCCAGACCTCCACATGCTTCATTGCAGCCTTAGGCAAACAGGCAGCCTCCAACCAGCCAACCACCATATGCTTCAGTGTATCTCAGGGACATACAGAAACACCCTACCAGCTTCAGCATACCACAGAGACCAGCACTAGGACCCCAGATCAGCAATGGGTAAACTGCCAGACCCCCTACAGACTCCAGCAGCACCAGCCCTATCCCCTCAGCACAGCCCTGGACGCAAGGGTCCCCTGTAGGTGTCAGGGCACCATCAGTGCAGCACCAGGCAAACAGCCAGGGCCTGCAGCCCCTGGCACAAGAGGCTTGAGACAGTGTCTCTTCTACCCCAAGAGTAGATCTCAAATTTAAAAGAAAAGAAAAACGTCCAAAAAATGAGCAAAAAACAACAGAAAAAGAATCTGACTGTGGAAAGATATCATGGTAACAGGGAAAACCAAAACACAAACTCAGAAGAAGACAGCAATGTCAAAACACCTATGGGCAAAACCCTAAGAAAAGTGAAAAAGTGGTCCCAAGCTGAGAAATAACTAATGGAAGAGATTAAAAATCATATAAGATATAGAAGGAAAAAATGGGAAAAAGAAATGAGAGTGATGTAAGAGAATTATGGATAAAATGAATTAACAGCCTGGAAAAAGAAAAGAACTCCTTAAAAAGTATAATTGGTCAAATGGAAAAGGAGATAAAAAATCCAGTGAAGAAAGCAACTCTTTAAAATATACAGTTAGTCAAAAAGAAAAGAAAGTACAAGAGTGAATTGAGGAAAACAACTCCTTTAAAGTTAGAATTGGACAGCTAACAGCTAATAACTCTATGTATGGGATATCAAGAATCAACCAAACAAATTTAAAACAGTGAAAAATGGAAGAAAATGTAAAATACTTCATAGGAAAAACGACTGACCTGGAAAATAGATCCAAGATACTCATTGAAAGAATCCACTGATCACCTCAGGAAATAGATCTCAAAATAAAAACTCCAAAGAACATTGAAGCCAAAGTTCAGAATTATCAGGTCAAGGAAAAATTACTGCAAGTGGCCATAAAGAAACAATTCAAATATCAGAAAGCCACAGTCAAAATTACACAGAATTTAGCAGCTGCAGCATTAAAAAAATGGAGGTCATGGAGCATAATATCCCAGAAGGTAAAGGAACTAGGACAACAACCAAGAATCACTTACCTGGCAAAATTAAGGGTAATACATCAAGGGACAAAATGGTCATTAAATGAAATAGAAGATTTTCAAGTTTTCATAAGGAGAAGACCACAATTAAGCTAAAAATTTGATCTCCAATATCAAGACCCAAGAGAGGAACAACAGGGGGAAAAAAAGGGAAAAGATAACAAGGGATTCAGTAGAGCTCAATTGTTTACATCCCTACATAGGAAGATTATAATTGTAATTCTTTTTTTTTTTTTTAAGCAATTGGGGTTAAGTAACTTGCTCAAGGTTACACGGCTAGTCATTATTTATGTGTGGGTGCTCGTTTTCTGAGGCCGGATTCGATCTCAGGTCATCCCAACTCCGAGGCCGGTGCTCTTACTCACTGCGCCACCTAGCGGCCCCTAATTGTAATTCTTAAAAAACGTATTACTAGGGAGTGGAGCCAAGATTGCAGAGTAGAAGCAAGAAATTGTGTGAGCGCTCACACCAATCACCTCCAATATCTATAAAATATGTCGCTAAACAAATTTTAGAGCTACATAAACCACAAAGTGACAGAGAGAAACAAATCTCCCCCTGAAGGCAGCCCGGTAAACCAACAGAAAGGATCTATTGTACTAGGCTGGGAGCTGAGTGTGGTCCTGCGTGAACTGCATGGGCCCAGACCTGGGGTGGCCCCAACCAGTAGCACAACAGTAGCTAGAGCAAACTTCAGGAGAGTGAATCACCAGCAGCTGTGGTGGTTTCCAGACTTTTCAACCGATAAACACTTAAAGAGGAAGTAAAAGGTCAGTAGGGAACTCTGTTGGAACTGGGTGACTGAAGAGTGTGGTCCAGCCTGTGCCCCCAGGGTGAGAGGTGGTGGAGGCTCAGTAGCTACAGTTGCTGCTGCTTGGCTGCCTCTGGAGCTCCTGGCCTGCAGCTTGTAGGGGGAACAAGCAACCATTCAGAGGATATTAGCTTTTGCATTGACCTGCTTGGATATGGGTTGCTGTCTTGAGTGGTGGTCCTGGGGTGAGAAACACCAGTGTGCCAGAGCTTGTGATGGCTGCAGAGAGGGCACCCTCCTCAGACCTCTGACAACATTTGCGAAAACCCTAGAAATTTGGGACAAAGCTCTCTCCATTCTGGAAGCAGAGTTCTACCATGGCAAAGAGTTCAAAAGTCAAGTAATTGGCTGGCAAGATGAGCAAGCAGAAGAAGCACAATCAGACCATAGAATCCTTTTTTGAGGGACCAAAAGGATCAAAATATGGAACCAGAAGAAGTCAATAAAGTCAAAACTCCTGCATCAAAAGCTTTCAAGAAAAACATGAATTGGTTACAGGCTATGGAGGAGCTCAGGAAGGATTTTGAAAATCAAGTAAGGGAAGTGGATGAAAAATTGGGAAGAGAAATGAGAATGTTGCAAGAAACTCCTGAAGAGTCAACAGCCTGCTAAAGGAGACTCCCCCCCCAAATACTGAAGAAAATAACACCTTAAAAATAGACTAACTCAAATGCCAAAAGAGGCCCAAAAAGCCATTGAGAATTGCCTTAAAAAGATGAATTGGCCAAATAGAAAAGGAATTTCAAAAACTCACTGAAGAGAATAATTCCTTCAAAATTAGATTGAAACAAATTAAAGCTTTATGAGAAATCAAGATGCTATAAAACAGATCCAAACAAATGAAAGAATAGAAGGCAATGCAAAATATCTCATTGGAAAAACCACTGACCCAGAAAATAGATCCAGGAGAGATAATTGAAAAAATTTTGGGCTACCTGAAAGCCATGATAAAAAAAGAGCCTAGAAATCATCCTTCAAGTAACTCTCAACGAAAATTGCCCTGATATTCTAGAACCAGAGGGCAAAACAAATTGAAAGGATTCACTGAATACCTCTTGAAAAAGATCCCAAAAAGAATATCATAGCCAGATTCCAGAGTTCCCAGGTCAAGGAGTAAATATTACAAGCTATCAGGAAGAAATATTTTGAGTATTGTGGAAACACAATCAGGATAACACAATATCTAGCAGCTTCTACATTAAGGGATCAAAGAGCTTGGCATATGATATTCCAGAGGTCAAAGGAGCTAGCATTAAAACCAAGAATCACCTACCCAGCAAAACTGAGTATAATGCTTCAGGGGGAAAATATGGTCATTCAATGAAATAGAAGACTTTCAAGTATTCTTGATGAAAAAAACAGAGCTGAACAGAAAATTTGACTTTCAAATACAAGAAGAGAAGCATGAGAAGGTAAGTAGGAAAAAGAAATCATAAGGAACTTATTAAAGTTAAACTATTTACATTCCTACATGGAAAAATGATCATTGTAACTCATGAGACTTCTCAGTATGAAGATAGTTGAAGGGAATATATATATGTATGTGTGTGTGTATGTATACATATATGTATGTGTGTATACATATATATGTATATGTGTGTATACATACATATACATATATGTCTGTATAGGAAGATGTATGTTTGTATAAATACACATGTGAGTGTGTGTATATGTGTGTACATGTATACATAGACAGAAGGCACAGTATCAGTTGAATAAGGGATGATATCTAAAAAATAAAATCAAGAGGTGAGAGGAATATATTGGGAGAAGGAGAAAGGGAGAGATAGAATAGGGTAAATTATCTCATAGAAAAAAAGCAAGAGAAAACTGGTACAATGGAGGGGAAGAACAAGAAGGTGAAAGGGAATGGATCAACCTTACTCTCATTGAATTTGGCTTAAGGAAGGAATAATATACACAATCCATTGGGTATCTTATCCTAAAGGAAAGTAGGGGGGAAGGGGATAAGAAGGAAGGGCAGATTGGGGGAGAGGGTAATTAGAAGCAGTCACTTTTGAAAAGGGACAGGGTCAAAGTAGAAAATGAGTAAGTGGGGGGTGGGATAGAATGGAGGGAAATATAGTTAGTCTTTCACAATATAGCTATTATGCAAACATTTTGCATAACTACACATGTACAACCTATATTGAATTGCTTGTCTTCCCAGTAGGGGTGGGTGAGGAGGGAAGAAGGGGAAGAATTTGGAAATCAAAGTTTTAAAAGCAAATGTTAAAAAAAAATTTAACTGGTAAAATAGATATACAGGCACTGGGGTATAGAAATCCATCTTGCCCAACTAGAAAGTTGAGAGGAGTGTGGGAGGATATAAGAGAGAACAGATTGGGGGAAGGAGTATTCAGTAGGCTTGCTATCTTGGAGTGGGGGTAGCAGAAAGATGGGGAGAAAATTTGTAACTCAAAATCTTGTGGAAATGGATGTTGAAAACAAAAAACAAATAAAAGATTATTTAAAAAAAGAATTTTAGAAAATCAACTAAAAAACTCATTGGACATATTAACAATTTCAGCAAAGTTGCAGCTTACATATAAACCCACATAAATAATCAGCATTTCTATATGTTACCAACAAAGTCCACCTGTAAGAGATAGAAGAGAGATTTCATTTGAAATAAATGTATACAGCATAAAATCCTTAGAGGTCTACCTGCCAAGACAAACCCAGGAACTATATGAACAGAACTATAAAATGATTTTGACATAAAGTGAGATCTAAACAATTGGAAAAAATATTAATTGCTCATGGGTAGGCCAAACAAATATAATAAAAATGACAATTCTACCTAATCTATTCAGTGCCAATCAAACTATCAAAAAAATTTATAGGGCTAGGAAACAAAGGATATCAAGGGAATTAATGAAAAAATGTGAAAGAAGGTGGTCTAGCCATACAAGATCTCAAAATATAAAGCTGTTATTATCAAAGCAATCTGGTACTGGCTAAGAAATGGAGTGGTGTGACAGTAGAATAGATTAGATACAAATTACATTATAATAAGTGACCACAGTAATCTAGTATATGATAAACTCAAAGATCCAAGGTTTTGGAGCAAAAACTTATTATTTGACAAAAAATTGCTGGGAAAACAGGAAAATAGTATGGCAGAAACAATGTATAACCCAACATCTCACCCCGTATACCAAAATAAGGTCAAAATGGGTACCTGATTTACATCTAAAGGGTGAGACCATTAGAAAATTAAGAGAGCATGAAATAGTTTTTCTGTCAGATTTACGGATAAGGGAATAATTTAGGACCAAAGAAGATATAGAGAAAGTTACAAAACATATAATAGATAATTTTGATCATATGAAATTTAAAAAAAGTTTTTGCACAAACAACTAATGCAGCCAAGATTATAAAGAAAGCAGAGGATTGGGAGGGGGAAATTTGCAACAAGTATGTCTGATAAAGGTTTCATTTCTTAAGTATATAGAGAACTGAGTCAAGTTTATAAAAATACAAGTCATTTCCCAATTGATAAATGGCTTCAAACGATATGAACAGGCAGTTTTTAGATAAATTAAGTCATATGAAAAAATGCTCTTAATCACTATTGACTAGAGAAATGCAAATTAAAACAACTCTGAGGTACCACATAGCACCTATCAGATTGATTAATATGACAAAAAAGAAAAATGTTGGATGTTGGAAAACTGAACCACTAATGCACTGTTGGTGGAGTTATAAACTGATCCTACCGTTCTGAAGAGCAATTTAGAACTATGCTCAAAGGGTTATAAAACCATGCATACCCTTTGATCCAACAATACCACTGCTAAGTATATATCCCAAAGACATCCAGAAAAAGGGGAAAGGACCTATTTGTACAAAAATATTAATAAAAGCTCTTTTGTGGTAGCTAAGAATTAGAAATTGAAGGGATGCCTATCAATTGGAGAATGGTTAAGCAAACTAAGTAAGTATAAGTTTGTAATGGAATATTATTGTGCTGCAAGAAATGATAAGCAGGCAGATTTTAGAAAAACCTGGAAAGACTTATATGAACTGAGGTGTAGTGAAGTGAACAGAACCAGGAGAATGCTGCTGTACACAGTAACAGCAATATTGTTAGATGAGCTTTGAATGACTTAGCTATTCATAGAAATAGAATGATCCAAGGTGATCCCAAAGGACTAATGATGAAGCATACTCTTCACCTCCAGAGAAAGAACTGATATTGTTTGATTATAGACTGAAACATGCTATTTTTCACTTTCATTTTTTTCTTTTATTTTAGTCTTCTTAAACAAAATGTCTAATATGGAAATGCTCTACCTAATTGCACATGTTTAATAACCTGTATTTGATTGCTTACCATCTCAAGGAGGGGAGGAAGAGATAGAATTTGGAATGGAAAACTTTAAATAAAAATGTAAAAGAAGAAGAAGAGGAAGGGGAATTAGACTTGTTCTGTTTGTTCCAGAAGGCAGTTAGATGGAAGGTATAGAAATGCACCTTTAGGCTTGCTTTATGGGAAGCCTTTCCTATCAAAGTCATTCACAAGTAGAATAGGCTTTGTCTTAGGAGGAGATTGGTTCTCTCTCACCTCTCTTCAGTACAACACATATTAAATTCCTGCTTTGTAAAGCAGGGATAATGGGGCTGCAAAGACAAAAATGAAATATTGCCTGCCTTGAAGGAGCTTACATTCTATTGGTACAATACAACATAGAGAGATAAGTAAATATGAAGTATATACAAAGTAATTCAAGAGGGAGAGAGGAGTAACAACTTAGTGAATCAAATTGGAATGTTCTCTAGGAGATGACACCTCAGTTGTGTTTGGAAGGAAGCTAGGAATTCCAGGAAGCATAAGAGAGGAAGGAGTTCACTCTAGACATAAGGCTACCTCCTCTGTAAATAAATGGAGGTCCGAATTATTATTATTATTATTATTATTATTATTGTTGTTGATTTTGGTGGGCAATTGGGGTTAAGTGACTTGCCCAAGGTCACACAGCTAGTTTGTGTGTTAAGTGTCTGAGGCTGGATTTGAACTCAAGGACTCCTGACTCCAGGGTGGTGCTCTATTCACTGCACCACCTAGCCGCCCCACAAGTCTGGATTTTTTTATGGGGAAAGCCTAGCAGGTCAATTTGAGTGGAAGGAAGAGTTTGTGGAGAGGAAAAAGATTGAAAAGGTAGGTGGAAACCTTATTATGAAGGACTTTAAATTTTATATTTTTATCCTGAGGCAATAAGGAGTTACTGCAGATTTTTTATTAGAGAAGTCGCATTGTCATAATATTTTTAGAAATATGATTTTTACATTTGTGTAAAGGATGGATTATTTGGATAGAAAGGACTGCAAAAGACTAATTAGAGGGGCGGCTAGGTGGTGCAATGAGTAGAGCACCGGCCCTGGAGTCAGAAGGACCTGAGTTCGGATCCGGCCTCAAACACTTAACACACACAAAACAAAAACCTAGCTGTGTGACCTTGGGCAAGTTACTTAACCCCAATTGCCCTCCAAAAAGCAAAAAAAAAGACTAATTAGAAAGCTGTTGTAATAGTTCAGGTGAGGACATGGAAAGAAGGGAATTGATGTAGGAGATGTTATAGAGATCAAATTGAGAAGATGTGGCAAATGTAAGTTAAGTGATCACTTCTTGGATATGTTTTAGAGGTGATCTTTGGTTAGATAGAGGTTGGATTAGATGAAGTTCACTCTCAGTTTTCAGATTCTGTGAATTTGTGACTTGGAGCTAATTTCACAGAGACCAAGATCAAAATATTCCCTTGTAGCTGAAGGTCTCTTCTGTGGACAACAAAGTTATAAGAAAGATCTCTTAGCATTTGGCCTTACCACCCACAAAATGATCCCACTTTGGGTTAGCATAACCACAGAACCTTTATTTCATTATCCTTAAGGCTTCCCAGTTCCATATTCATAACCCCTTTATTTTCTCAAATAGAAGGCTTGTACTCTTCCACTTGGTCCAATATTTATACTTCTTTTTTCCCTTAAAATCAGAGAGTGCCAGCTAGGAACTACCCTTTTTGACTTTCTGACAGCTTGGCATTCTGTCCAGATAGGGTATTTTCATATATAGAAAATAGTCACAGCCAGGATGTCCCAGGTTAAGTTTCCACTTAGCCATTCAGTATGTGGATTTAAAACTGTATTTGGGAAACAAAAGGCTACATCACTTTCACCATACTGACTGTTTTGCAAAGTTTTGACTGAGGGCATAGATCCCATCTGAAAACACATACAGTATCAAGGCCATAGTTAAAGACTGTATACACACACACACAGAGCTAGAAGACTTAAAGGGAATGCATTCATTCATTTCTTATCTCATAGGTAACCTCATTTTTTTTTTTTTACAAAAAGAATGGAAGACTATCGGCTACCTCTAAAGACAAACTTGGGATCATAGGTCTTCAAGCAACCTGATGGTTTCCCTAACTAGTTCTTTAATGACTTTTGACCATAAAACATATGCTTGCCAAAAAGACTGTTTTATGGAGAACTCACACAGGGCAAACATTCACATGGTGGACAGAAAAAGTGATGTAAAGACACTCTCAAGGTCTCTCTTAAGAATTTTGGAATTGACTGTGTGACATGGGAGACAATGACACAGGACTGCCCAGTATGCCATGCCCTCATCAGAGAAGGTGCTATGCTCTATGAAAAGCAGAACTGAAATAGCTCAAAAGAAATTACAAGATGCACAGATTTGGAGAATCTACCCCCAAATGCTCATATAGACTCTTTGTACCCAACCTGTGGTAGAACATCCCAAGTTCATGTGGTCTGATCAGCCACAGTCAGACACACTGAAACTTGACTCTAGCATAGTTGCCGGGGGCCTTATCTACGGCACCGGCGGCGGGTTGATCTGTAACTATTATATCCCCGTCCTCTCTACTCACCTATCCCCATGGTGAGCCTGTGATGCCATTTTGGTGCTCTTTGAAAATGAAAGACAGCAGCCAGTACCAGTCTTTGATGACTCCATGGTTTTGACTTAACACTCAAAGAGAATGTGTAGAAAAAACTACTTCAGATTAGAGACATTTCAAATAAAGAATACCATGCCTTTGGCTTACTCTATAGCAGCCTGGTAACTTTTCAACACTTTAAGAGTGTGTTCAGAGAATTCTTTGGTTATTTCATGGTTACCTATTTGGAGATTTGCTCTTTTTCTCCTTTCAGCTAGAGCACACCCACTATGTGTGAGCAGTTTTTGTAGAGTTCCAGGAATGCCGATTATTTACCAAGCCAGAGAAATGCACCATTGACTTTAAGACTGTTAAATTCCTGGACCAGCTATCTTCCCTGAAGGACTTCAGATGGATCTTTACAAGTTATCTACAGTGATAGACTAAGAACAACCTACCAAGGTATGTAGGCTGTTAGCAGTTCGTGGACTTTTCTACCTTGACATAGAATTTTATTAGCAGCTATTCCTAAATTGTGACATATATTAAGACCTTATTTAATAAAAGTACTTATTTTCAATGGACTTTGGTTACCTGAGTAGCTTTTACATAGCTCAAGGCAGCCTAAACTTTCATCCTTAATTTGTTCAGTCCCTCAAATTAGTACAGTTCCTTCTATGTTCTATGTTTGCTGGTACCCTACTACAGGGCCTCATTTGCCAGTTGGGATAATAATAATTACCTGCATGTAATTAAAGACAGCCTGAACTAGCTATTAAAAAAAAAACAAAGTTAGAAAAAAAAAAACAGATTGCCATTGCTAAATGGTTGTCTGGCTCTTCTCTGAATGCCAATTACCACTCTGTAAAATCTGACCAATGATACCACAGATCTTTTATCATTATACAGTAAATTTGCCCAGCTACATTCAAGTTTACATTCCCTTGCTCAAGAGTCATCTGGTATATTGTCTTCTTCAAATTCTATCCACAAAATGCTTTTCTCAGTTTCTTTTCAACATTCACTTTTATAAGACTTTGAGTTCCAAACTTTTTTCTTCCTCTCCTTCCCCCATCTCCAGGGCAGCAAGCAATCTGATATAGGTTATGCATGTACAATCATATTAAACATATTTTCACATTAGTCACGTTGTGAAAAAAGAATCACAACAAAATGAAAAAAAAAACCAAGAGAAAGAAAAAGAAAAAAGGTGAAAATAGCATGCTTCAATCTGCATTCAGACTCTATAATTCTTTCTCTGGATGTGGATAGCATTTTCTATCATGAGTCTTTTGGAATTGTCTTTGCATACAGTTTGTCATTGTATTGCTGAGAAGAAACAAGTCTATCATAGTTACATAGTCATTATAGTCTGTCATCACATAGTGTTGCTATTACTATGTATAATGTTCTTCTGGTTCTGCTCACTTCACTCTGCTTGCTCATCAATTCTTATAGTACAATCATATTCCATTACACTCATATACCACAACTTATTCAGCCATTCCTCAATTGATGGGCATCCCCTCAATTTCTAATTCTTTGCCACCACAAAAAGAGCTGCTATAAATATTTTTGTACATGTGAATCTTTTCCCCTTTTTTATGTTCTCTTTAGTATTCAGACCTAGTAGCAATATTACTGGATCAAAGGGAAGGTACAATTTTATAGCTCTTTGGGAATAGTTCCAAGTTGTTCTCCAGAAGGTTGGGTCATTTCACAACTCTACCAGTAATGCATTAGTGTTCCCATTTTCCCACATCTTTTCCAACACCCATCATTTTCCTTTTTGGTTAGCCAATCTGATAGGTGTGATGTGGTATCTCAGAGTTGTTTTAATTTTAATTTCTCTGATCAGTAGGAATTTAGAGCATTTTTCATATGACTATAGATAACTGATTACTTTGTCTGAAAATTGCCTGTTCATATCCTTTGAAACCATTTATCAATTGAAGAATGACTTGTGTTTTTTATAAGTTAATTTATTTATTTTTAGTTTTCAACATTCATTTGCATAAGTTTTAAAGTTTCTTCCCCTCCCATCCCTCCCTGCTTCTCCCTTCCCAAAGACTTCATGCAATCTGATATAGGCTCTACATATACATTCCTATTAAACACATTTTCACATTAGTCATGTTGGGGTTTTTTGGTCTTTATTAATTTGTTTGTTTACTTTTAGTTTACAGGATTCAGTTCCACAATCCCTTGAGTTTCAAATTTTCTCCCCCTTTTTCTCCTCCCCCCACCCATGGCAGCATGCAGTCGATTATAGGATCAGCAAATACTTTCACATTAGACATTAGTCAGGTTGTAAAGAATGATTGTAACCAATGGAGTGAACAATGGGAAAGAGGAAACAAAACCAAACAAGAAAAAGGAAGAGAGTAGGTAGTATGCCTCAATCTGCATTCAAACTCTGTTCTTTCTAGTTACATTCTAGTATTCTAATTTCTCTGAATGTAGACATCTCTTTCCATCATGAGTCTTTTGGAGTTGTCTTATAACCTTGCATTGCTGAGAAGAGTCCAGTCTGTCAAAGTTGGTCATCACACATACATTGTGTGTACAAATTTGTGTACAAATTTCTCCTGGTTATGCTCTTCTCATTCAGCATCAGTTTGTATAAGTCTCTCCAGGTAAGTATGAAGTCTGTCTGCTCCTCATTTTTTATAGCACAATAGTATTCCATTATATTCATATACCACAACTTGTTCATCCATTCCCCAGCTGATGGGCATCCCCTTAATTTCCAGTTCTTGGCCACCACAAAAAGAACTGCTATAAATATTTTTGTACATGTGGGCCCTTTACCCAATTTTATGATAGCTTTAGGGTACAGACCTAGAAGTAGTATTACTGAATCAAAGGGTATGTACGTTTTTATAGCCCTTCGGCCATAGATCCAAGTTGCTCTCCAGGATGGTTGGATCAGTTCACAACTCCACAATGAATCAATGTTCCAATGAATCAGTGTTCCAATTTTCCTACATTTTCTCCAACATTTATCATTTTCCTGTTTTGTCATGTTAGCCAATCTGATAGGTATGATGTGGTACCTCAGAGTTGTTTTGATTTGCATATCTCTAATCAGTAGTAATTTAGAACATTTTCAATCAGTTGTTCTATGGCTCCAACCACCATCCTTGTTGCTGTCCAGTAGTTTTCAGTCTTGTCCAACTCTTTGTGGCTCCATTTGGGATTTTCTTGACAAGATACTGGAATGGCTTGCCATTTTCTTCTCCAGTTCATTTTACAGATAAGGAAACTGAGGGCAAATAGGGCTAAGTGACTTGTGTAGGGTCTCACAGCTAGTAGGTATCTGAGGCCAGATTTGAACTCAGGTCTTCCTAACTTCGGGCTTGGCTACCTATCCCCTGTACCCCCTAGCTGCCCAGTCACCATCCTTGTGACTTCTCAAAACAAATACCTTTCCTCATCTACCACTACCCTATATGTATCTCCCTTTATTAGAATGTAAGCTTCTTGAGGGACTTTCTCTTACACAGTCTTTGGTACATAGTAAGCACTTAATAAATGCTTTTTCATTCATTGATTTCATCCATTTAAAGTAATATTTCTTCCTAAACTTTGACTAATCCAACATCTTCATCTTTTTATTAAGCCTGAGGGCATCTAGAACCTATTTTTGGTTCTTGATATGAATATCATATACTATCTTGGCTTCTTTAAAGAACATATTGTAGCACCAGAGCAATATTCACAGTGCTAGCACAGTGCTCAATCCCAAAATATAACAGACCCTCCATATATAAGACAAAAGCAAAACATTTATTCAGACATCAGAAAACCAAATCCTAAAACCAGTAAACCAATTCCATCATAGTAGCAAAGAAGTTAATAAGCAGCACAGAGAGTCACACCATCCTTTAGCCATCCCACAAACCAACATTTTCTCACAAGCCTCTCCCTTGGGTGCATCCTCTCCTCCCCCCAGTCTCTAACTGCTCTGACTTCGAGCTTCCTGTGGGCTCTGCTCTACCCTTCAGCAAACTCCTCCCACCATAGGCTCCATGTGATTATATTCAGCCTATTAGGACGCAGGGTATATCTTCAAAGCAGGAAAGGTCTTCTTAGGTTTATTAAGGGGCAGGAAAGATCTTCAAATTACCATTACTTATCCACTCAATATTTCCATTTCACTTCAACTGATTCTGGAAGTATATAGGTCCAGGTAGCATTTTTCTCATGCTTTAGATTTGTATCACCATCTACTCAACATTTCTATTTAAATGCACTTCTGTTATCAGTGATTACCACATATTGAACAACCACTAAGAGCGAAACACTGCAAGGTCCTGGGCATACAAAGTTGAATAAAACATGAGCCCTGTCTTCAAGAACTTTATACGTAATGTGTCTAAAAGTTAATTCATCATCTTCCCCAAAATCATCATCTCTCCTAACTTTCCTATTTTCATTAGGTATGTTCTCTATCTTCTCAAGCATCTATGCACAAAACTTCAGTTATCTTAGATCCTTCTCTTTCAATTGCTTCCTCCATATCCAGTCATTCACTGAGTCCTGTTGATTCCTTAATAATTCACTTCCTATAATAATTCACTACCTTTTCCATTCCTAGTACCACCATTGTACAGTTCCTTGTGAATGAAAGAAAAAAATTGTTGAGTGCTTCCTAAATACTAGGGAAGAGGAGAGAGAGAGAGAGAGAGAGAGAGAGAGAGAGAGAGAGAGAGAGAGAGAGAGGTATTCATATTAATTGATTACTATTTCTAGTGGAAGAAGTAAAGAGGAAATTGAAGTGCTTGAAGCCACATAGAAGGGAATGTAGTTTGGGGGCTAGGCCTGACTACATAAAGTGAGCTCTTAACAATGAACATAGTCTCGAGGAAGGATAGCTGCAATGGGAGAAGTAGTCCTGGATGTCATAAATAGAAAATTACCTATCACCTAAAATTATAGAATCATGAAATTTTAGAAAAGGAAATGATGTTATAAAGAACCTAGTCTAGCATCCATTTTATTTTATGTTAGCTTGGTTTATCTTGCTCTTATTGATAAATTTTGACTTAACACACAGAGTAACATAACAAAGCACACTCCCTGAAACAAACAAAATAACTAGTTTGTAGTTACTACAAAGTAACTACAATTGATGATACATAAAACTGTTAAAAGAATAATTACATTTTAACCTCGAGAAGATAGTACCATTGTGTTAAATTAGAGTTTTGTTGTTGTTTAATGTCTTTTTTCTTAGTTTTATTTTTTAATGAACAGAAATCTATTTTCTCTCTCTCTCACCCCCTCTTAAAAAATAAATTCCCTGTGACTAATATGCATAGTCAAGCAAAAACAAAGTCCTCCATTGTCTTGTTTAAAAATTATTTGTCTCATTTTGCACACTGAATCCATTTCCTCTCTGTCAAGAAGTGGACAGCACACTTAATTGTTGGTCCTCTTGAATCCTGGCTAGTCATTTCATTGCTTGTTGTTCTTTTAGTTTTCAAGGTTTGTCTTTACCGTGTTGTTTGTTATTTTATAAATTATTCTCCCCACTTCATTCAGAATCAGTTCGTACAAGCCTTTCCATGTCTCTTTGAAATCTATTTATTTGTTACAGCACAACAGTATCCCATTACATTTATATACCACTAATTGTTCAGCCATTCCCCAACTGATAGGCACCCCTTAAGTTTCCAGTTTTTTTGTCACCGTGAAAAGAGCTGTTAGAAATATTTTTGTATGTATGAGTCCTTTGACTCATTCTCTGATCTCTTTTAGATAGAAGCCTAGCAATGGTATAGTTGGTCAAAGGGCATACCCTGTTGCTTAACTTTTTGTGCATAATTCCAGATTGCTTTTCATTTTATAGGAATTTGAGAAGCTCCATAGAGGTTAAGTGACTTCCCCAAGATTACCCTGCCATTTCTTAATGACAAAACTGAGACTTTAACTGAGTCTTCTGATTCCCAGTCCAGTTTACTTTCCTTTATTTCATGCTGCCTTCATGGAAATAGTGTAATAGAAGGAATAGAATATGAGACTTGAAGTCAGGGAGACCTGGATTCAAATCTCACTTCTAAGATTTCCAGGCTGTATGATTAGGGGCAAATCATCAACTTCTTTGAATCTTAGTTTCCTTGTCTGTAAAATGGGGATAATAGCCCCCATAGTATCTACTTAACAGAGTTGTTGTAAGGCTTAAAGGAGATAATGTGTGTTATGAAAAATTTATGGAAAGTGTTTAACAAATTTTAAAGTGCTATACACATACCTAGTTGTTGTTACTAATGCCCAAAACACCACAGAAGCTTCATAACTGATCTACCTGTCTACTCTTTCTTTCTTAATGTATATTATAAAGAAGGGTTGCCTTACAATGTGCATGGTACAGTGCTTCAGGTAGACTAGCCTCTTCACTCTCTACTATATACTCCATGATCATTTTCTGTGACTTTACTTATACTGTTGCCCCTGCCTGAAATTTACCTCTCCTTTATACTTATCTAAATCACATAAGGAATCTTTTGCAAAAATAAAATCAGTGCAGACAACATCTGATTTTATTAATAATATTAATTCTGATTTTTAAAAAGCCCAGCATCTAAAATCAATAAGGAATTGACCTCAGTATGTCAAAGGATATAGATAAATAATCTTTAAAAGAAAAATACAAACTATAAATAACCACCTGAAAAAAAGTTCAAAATCACTAATAATCAGAGAAATGTAAATTATAATACCTTATATATTATTATATATAAGCTAGCATGATGTATTCAAATATATGGTAAAGGAGATGGGATGGATGGGTTTGGAAGATTGTACTAGAATAACTTAGAAGTCCCTTTCGGTTCTAAGATTATCCAAGTATTTCTTCAATGTAATGTTCTTAAAACTTAGATATATTACCAGGCTTTCATTTGATTTAGGTATCCATTTTGAGAGGAGAAGGTACTTAGTTCATTCTGATCCCATCCCTTATAGGCCTTATTCTTTTAGTGAACATTTTGGTCTAAATAAAAGTTTAATAAGAAAAAATGTAGATATATAGAAATAGTATTAGTAAACTTTGTGTATAATCTTTAATAACAAGCAATTTTACAGCATTTGATGCATATAGTATACTTTCCTAGATACTAGGGTTATAGAATCATAAAATATACGTCCCTCTCTTTATGAAGTTTATAAATAATCTGGGAGAAACAAAACATAAGAATTTTTAAGCCAGAAAATGACAAATTAATATTGTCAATCCCAATTGCTTTTGGAAAGAATAGAGAAAAAGGATGGGGATGTACAGATAGCCCTGGGCTGACAGTACTATGGAAGCCATATCAAAACTTTATACATTGTTGATTCTGTTTGTCATGGTAATCCACTAGAAACTTTCATATGTTTTGTTTTCACATAATTTTGCCTCTGCATCTAAGTCTAAGATAGAGACAGTTTTTGGAATCAAGGGAATAGTAAGCATTAGGCTTCTTCATTTTATAGGTCAGATCACTTTACAGTGGCTATACTGTTACAGCCAAAGTTCATTATACCAAAAATATTTTCATGTTCTAGCTGATGACTCACAGTAACACTAATAATATTGCTTAATGAACCAGATCACAATAAAATACCCTATAATTTAGGATAAAGAATATTTTCTCAGGTCTCAGATATGCAATCACATTATATAATTAAAATATCTACTCATGATTGTGTCTCTTAAAGAGTAGTGCACATTTCCTATTTCACTCTGTGAATTTAAACAGATTTGAAGTTCGACACTGTCAAAATGACTGTGTAAAATGTGTAAAATGTGTAAAAGGGAATTGATTTAACTCAAATCCACTATGAAAAGAAATAAGCTACTTTAAGGACATGAAATTCTATAGAAGAACTTGAAAAAAAGATTCATTTCTTGCCGGGTAATTTTGTTAACTCTTCCCCTCCCCCCCCCAAAAAAAATCTTTCACTAGCTTTGTTAGTTAGGTGGCTTCACATTTGACATAGTAATTGCTTCCATGGAGATGAACTGGATCATTCCCATACTTTGAATTGTGCCATTACTGAAACCATCAAATAAGTAACCTGACAAAGTTTTGTTTAAAAAAAAAGTTTTGTTTAAAAAAAAGTTTTGCTTCCTGATAAACCAATCCACCAGATGGCTTAGAGAAGTTTAATACAATAAAAAAATTTTTTTTTACTCCCAAAGAATTTTTCATGGTTGTATCTTGGCATTATTTTATGTTGTGTCTTTCAAATGTTGGTATATGCTTTTTTGATATTTATCTTTGTTTCTTTCTCTTTGGTCTAATCACATTTGGATGAGGGGAGGTAGAACAAAAACAAGTAGCCATTGTTAATTTAGAATCATTTTAATTTTTTGACTGGTTTCATTTGCCTAATAGATTCCAGTGATAATTGTATTTGGCCAGTGTAAATTTGTACCATCACCACTTCGTAATAGTGCTTCTGTTTGTCATGTAATTTTGTCATAAGACACCAAAAAAGAGGTGTCTGTTTGCTAAAGGTGTTGACAGTGTCATGGAAGATATCTAATGAGGGATAGATGAGGGCTACCTTATAAATAGTGATATCCTCCAGCTGTTCCTGCTTGTGGAAAACATTGTGCTGATTATATTAAATCCTAGGATACTATAGATACTACTCTTTGATGGATCTGTAACTGTTCAAAAGTTTAGCCCAACAGTCTACCTAGGAGAAACCAAATGAATGAAAATTGACCAGTTTCTAGATAATATGTAGTTGTAAGGACAGCCTGTGCAGTTGGTCCATCAGTACCTTATATTGGACAAACACTCAAGATAATGAGCTGCATTCAGAATTGAAGAAAGAGTGGGTTAGATTGCATTTGGGAAACCGTATTTGCACTTTCAGCTTCCAAAATGCTTCTTGACTCAGCAAAATTGAGCATAATCTTTCAGAGGAGGAGATGGATGTTCAGTGAAATACAGGACTTTCAGACCTTCCTGGTGAAAAGACCAGAGCTTAATGGGAAATTTGATCTTCAAATACAAGACTCAAGAGATGTATAAAAAGGTCAACAGGAAAGAAAAAAACCCATGTTATTCAATAAGGGCAAACTGTTTACATCTCTATATGGGAAGATGATACTTGTAAATCTTGAGAATTGTATCTTTATTAGGACATTTGAAAGGGATATATATATACACAATGAGTATGGATATAAATCAACTTTGATGTGATAATAAAAAAGCTAAGAGTTGAAAAAAAGATTGTACTTGGAAAAGAGGAAGGGGGTAGCCAGAAAAGGGGAAATTACATCACACAAAGAGGTGCAAAGACCTATTATAGTAGAGGGAAAGAAGGGAGGGAAGCGAGCATTGTTTAATCCTTACTCTCATCAGATTTGACTCAGAGAGAATAACATACACACTTGCTTGGCTATAGAAGTCTATCTTACCCTGTAGAAAGTAGGAGTGGAAAGAAAGGGGACTGATAGAAGGGAGGGCAGATTGAGGGAGGTGATGGGCAGAAGTAGTGAGGAGGGAAAAGGAAAAAGGAGAGAGAAAAGCATAAATGGGGGGAAATAGGATGGAAAGAAAGACACAGTTACTAATCATAACTGTGAAGGTGAATGGGATAAACTCTCCCATAAAACAGAAGCAGATAGCAGAGTGGATTAAAAACCATAATCCTACAATATGTTATGTATAAGAAACACATTTGAAGCAGAGAGATACACAGAGTAAAGGTAAAAGACTGGAGCAAAATGTATTATGCTTCAGCTGAAGTTAAAAAAAAAAAAGCAGAGGTAGCAATCCTGATCTTAGACAAAGCAAAAGCAAAAATAGATCCAATTAAAAGAGACAAGGAAGGAAACTATGTACTGCTAAAAGATACCATAGACAATGAAGTAATTGCAGTACTAAATGTAATATGCACCAAGTGGTACACCATCCAAAATCATAGAGAAGTTAAGTGAGTTACAGGAAGAAATAGATAGCATAATTACACTGGGTGGGGGGACCTCAACCTCTCCTCTCAGAACTAAATAATAATAATAATAATAATAATAAATCTATCCACAAAATAAGAAAGAAGCTAAGGAAGTAAATAGAATCTTAGAAAAGTTAGATATGGTAAACCTCTGGAGAAAATTGAATGGGGATAGAAAGGAATATACCTTTTTCCTCAGCAGCACATGGCACCTAAACAAAAATTGACCATGTACTAGGGCATAAAAACCTTAAAAATCCAATGCAAAAAGGCAGAAATATTAAATGCATCCTTTTCAGATCATGATGCAATAAAAACTACATATAATAAAGGGCCATCAAAAGATATAATAAAGATTAATTGGAAACTAACCTAATCCTAAAGAATGAGTGGGTCAAATAACAAATCAGAGAAATAATCAATAGCTTCATCCAAGAGAATAACAATAATAAATAACATACTAAAACTTATAAGATGCAGCCAAAGCAGTTCTTAGATTTAATATCTCTAAGTGCTTACATGAATAAAATAAAGACAATATCAATGAATTGGGCATGCAACTAAAAAAGCTAGAAAAAGAACAAAATAAAAATCCCCAGTTAAATACCAAATTAGAAATTCTGAAAATCAAAGGAGAGATTAATAAAATTGAAATTAAGAAAACTAAGAACTGGTTTTGTGAAAAAAAAAAAAACCAATAAAAGAGATAGACCTTTGGTTAATTTGATTTTAAAAAGAAGAAAACCAAATTACTAGTGTCAAAAATGAAAAGGGTGAATTCACCACCAATGAAGAGGAAATTAAAATAATAATTAGGAGCCACTTTGCCCAGATGTATGTCAATAAATCTGACAATCTTAGTGAAATTAATACTTACAAAAATATAAATTGCCCAAATTAACAGAAGAGGGAATAAGATACTTAACCCTATTTCAGAAAAAGAAATTGAACAGGCCATCAATGAATTCTCTAAGAAAAAATATCCAGGGCCAGATGCATTTATAAGTGAATTCTATTAAACTTTTAAAGAACAATTAGTTCCAATACTATATAAATTATTTGGAAAAATAGGCAAAGAAATAGTCCTCCCAAATTCTTTTTATGATAAAAATATGATGCAAATTATAGACCAGTTTCCCTAATGAATATAGATACAAAAATTTTAAATAAAATATTAGCAAAGAGATTAAAACAACTTATCATGAGGATAATACAGTAAGACTGGGTGGGATTTATACCAAGAATGCAGGGCTTATTCAATAAAAAGTATCTGCATAATGGACCATATCAATAACAAAATTAACAGAAATCATATAATTACTCAATAGATGCAGAAAAGACTTTTGACAAAATACAGTACCTATTACTATTAAAAACACTAGAGAGCATAGGAATAAATGGAGTTTTCCTTAAAATGATAAGTAGCATCTATCTAAAACCATCAGCAAGCATTATATGTAATGAGGATAAGCTGGAAGTATTTCTAACATAATGCTTCTCGACATGAAAATTCATCTTTTTTAATGCTAATATTCTCCTGGTGAAGCTATATGGTTATAAATCATGGAATATCACACTGTCCAAAGAAATAAAATCGTGGTTATTCAAGTAACAGTGGAGATGTATGGAGAATGCTATAAGCAGGCTATGGTATATTATTGGTGATAATTTGTGCAAGAAGTGACAAAAAAGATAGCATCTAACAGTTATATAATCAGAAAAGGAAATAGACTAATTGTATGCTCTGAGAGCAAGTGTTAACAAATGAATAGCCCAAATGCTACACTATTATGAATGTAATAGTAAGAGACTTAGAAGAACACCTTCAGCATATTAGGTATACCCTGTGGAGTATTTATCAGAAGACATGAATAGGGAAGAGTCACAGAGGTTAAAAAGGTGTGGATGAGCCAACATTACACAATTTGAGGAAGTATTCACATTGATGAGGTTATAGATCCTTGAAGTATTTTTTTTACTAGTGTAGGATCAACAAGAAAATGATAAGGAAGACTTTAGAAAATGATTAGCTATGATACTGTTTCTTGTTCTGTTCAACTGTTCTCTTTTAAGTATTTTTTTCACTTTTAGCAAACAGGATTGTTTGGTTTTTGTGTTTGTTTTAATGTAGTTGTTATTGATAACTTTCATTTTACATCACCTACATTTCCCATTCTATCTCTCCCTTTGCCCTGTCCTCAAGAGCTACCCCTTATATGAAAGAAGTAAAAAAAAAAAAAAAGGAAAATAAAATGTTTTGCCAAACAAAAAAGTCTGATATCATAGGCAGTATTTCATTGCATGTAACTGTAGAATCTCTAGGTCAATGGATATGAACATTTGAGTTATTTTCTTTGCAAAATTTCGGATCGCTTTCTAAAATAGTTGGACCAAAAAACAGCTCCACTAGCAATTTATTAATGTTCCTGTATTCCCACAACCCCTTCAGCATTGACTGTTTTTATTTTTTTTTAATCATCTTTGTCCTTTTGTTAATGTGAGGTGAAAACTCAGAATTGTTTTGATTTGCCTTTCTCTTATTATTAGTTATTTAGAACATTCTCTCATGTGGTGGCTAGTAATTACTTTGCTATTTTCTTTTGAGAATAGAAAACAGAATTGCTTTTGCTTCTTCATTTGCCTTTATTTCCACTTTCAAGACTTTGGAAGTAGAGAATGAAGAATCAGGCCATGCATACTTGTATAGTAACCGCTATTGCCACCATTGTTGGGGGGCTATCCAATTTTCTTTGTTCTGAAGAATGATATGATATTAGCAGAGCAAGAAATCAATGACCTGCCTATGCCCTTCAGGCATTCTTCTGGGGATATTTTCATATGGTCTCAGTCTTCAGCAGATCATGGAGGGATTCGATATTTCAATATACTTCATCAGACTTTTTGGCTCTGTTTCCATGTGGTAGAAGAAACTAAATATACTCTTCCTTCTCCAACCTTCTTGATTGAACCAAACAAGTTGTTTCCAGCCATTTGGAAAAGCATGAAGGATATACTTTTAAAAATGATTCATCTACCATTTAACATTTTTTAAATTTAGGTTGTACATTTGCTTGTCCTCTATGTTCTTAAGCTGTTGGAGCCTTAGGACATCTTAAGATAATGTTAGTATTAATTTATTTGATGTGAGTAACTTTAGAAGAAAATGT
Organism: Gymnobelideus leadbeateri; assembly: GCA_011680675.1. Lineage (NCBI taxonomy): Eukaryota > Metazoa > Chordata > Mammalia > Diprotodontia > Petauridae > Gymnobelideus > Gymnobelideus leadbeateri. The sequence continues at coordinate 703,956 of WOXC01006136.1, forward strand.
TTATAATCTAGATTAATTTTATAGCAATGTTAATCAATTGTAAAGTAATTATGACTCTTTTAAGGCATCTGTACAGTACCAATACCCCCATTTTGAGAATGAGAAAACACTTTGGAGGGATTTAATTTATTAGTTTAAATTCCATAGTCTAATTTGTAATGTCTACATTCTTTCTTTTGTAAAGAAAATGTAGGTTTTCTTGTAGTTGTTTATTTTCTTATTAAATAATATTTTGTTTTTTCCAATTTGCAAAGACTATTTTAAACACTTATTTTTTAAAAAAAATTTGAGTTCCAAATTTTCTTCCTCCCTTCCTCACCACTTTCCTCTCTAAGATGGTAAATAATTTGATATGTATGTACAATCATGTAAAACATTTCCATACTAGTCATGTTGTGAAAGAAGAAATAGTCCAAAAGAAAAAAAAACATGAAAACGATAAAGAGAGTAAAAATAGTATGCTTCAATCTTTATTCAGACTCCATCAGTTCTTTCTCTGGATGCATTTTACATCATGAGTCCTTTGGAATAGACTTGGATCATTGTATTACTAAGAAGAGGTAAGTCATTCGTAGTTGATCATCACACAGTGTTGCTGATATTGTGTACAGTGTTCTCCTGGTTCTGCTCACTTCACTTTGTATCAGTTCATCTAAGTCTTTCCAGGTTTTTCTGAAATCCTCCTCCTTGTCATGTCTTATAGCACAATAGTATTCTATTACATTCATACACCACAACTTACTCAGCCATGCCCCAATTCATGGTCATCCCCTCATTTTCCAATTCTTTGACACCACAAAAAGAACTGCTATAAATATTTTTGTACATGTAGGTTCTTTTTCCTTTTTTGATCTCTTTTGGATACAGACCTAGTAGTCGTACTGATGGATCAAAGGGTGTGCAGTTTGATTGTCCTTTGGGCGTAGTAAAACATCTTGTTTCAAGCAAAACCCTATTTCAGGTTGGTCACAAAGATAACTGTCTTTGAAATCTGTATGATTATTCATATTTTATCTCAAAATGCATCTCTTCAGTCATTTAAAAATGCTCAAAGTTAACAAATATCTTATTTAATCATATATTTTTTTCTTCTGTGACACTAAAGCAAATGTAAAGAAGTAACATCAAGAGGGCTGGCTTTTTTCTAAATTTTTAAAATTAGATAATTTAATTTAACTTCTATAGTATATATTTCTGTCCGTACCACTCATTTGATGTTTACTGTATACTACATGATATTATTAGTCATATTTTATGTATATATGTCTTATATATCCAATTATGTTGTTACATTATTGGAAGCAATAACTGCTTCTTATGCATATCCTCCATAGTGATTACATAGTGCTATATATAAAATTTCTTTTTCAATTCTTTTTTTTTTAAAGCAATTGGGGTTAAGTAACTGGCTCAAGGTTACACGGCTAGTCATTATTTATGTGTGGGCGCTCATTTTCTGAGGCCGGTTTCGATCTCGGGTCATCCCAACTCCGAGGCCGGTGCTCTTACTCACTGCGCCACCTAGCCGCCCCCTTCAATTCTTCTAAAGACCTATGATTTCATTAATATGAAATATTCTTTCTGCCAACACAGATCACAACTGTTCCATGTCTTAGGTGGTTCTAAAAGAATTTTAAATCAAATGTAAAGGGAGCATAACCATCTTATAAGTAGGGTCCCTAGGGAAAATGTACTCTGGTTTCACACTCTTAAAGTTATATGTGTGTTTAACTTGATTCTAGTCACCTAGATGATATGATAACCTCAAAACAAAGGGATTTACTAAAATAGTACCATAAGAACAGTAGCAAAACATCTCCCCTGTAAACCTGGGGTATCTTCTTCTATAAATACATATAGCATCAGTGGGAGAAATAAGCACATAAAGAGTTCATAAGTGGAGAAACACATACCTAGAGAGCATATTACCAAGGCTATTTTAAGATGGGGCAGTTCATGCCTCTGAAGCTCCAGGTCTTTTGATATCTTTGCCTTGATCCTGCCAACCTTGGTGTCAGTCTTCAACTTGTTACTATCAGATGCTGCTGTTCTAATGCATGCTTCATGATTCTGCTTTGCTGCTTAGTGAGCTATAGTCATCACTGTTATCAATTTGGGGCTGAGTTGACACCCTGGGGTACTACTATGTACTTTTTAAAGATCCGGGACTATTGTATATTTTGAGACCAGAAGGAATCTTAGCTCTAGGACCTGCTTTGTCCTCAACAGGACCCTAATTCCAGGACTCTCATTCATCTTTGTAGCTGACTCTGTCTCACATGATATGGCCACATTCTTCTATTACAAGAGACTATTGCCAGTTGCAGGAGTTGATTGAGAAATCCTTTCTATCCTGTGCCCACCACAAGGGGGGAGGAAAAAGATGAGGAGTAAAATGTCAAAAGCTTCCTCAAGAACTATATTCTTGGAGTGGCTTGGTGGCACAGTGAATAGAGCACTGGCCCTGGAGTCAGGAGGTCCTGAGTTCAAATCTAGCCTCAGACACTTAACACAAAAACTGGCCGTGTGACCTTGGGCAAGTCACTTAACCCCAAATGCCTTCCAAAAAAAAGCAAAAAAAAATTTAAGAAGAACTATATTCTTCTTCATAAGTGGCTGTCTTTTCAACTGATTCTGCTGCTTGTTTGTCATCTCTTTAGGCACCCCTCCCCCTTTTCCAAGTAATGTGGCTGATCCTTGAACCACTAGAAGTTCTTCATCTTTATCAGTTGTCCTTCCCCAATAGCAAGTGCCCCATAATACTTTCAGCTTGGTTGCTGAATTTCCTTCCTCTGTTCAGGAAAATTCCTACATGATATCTTTCTTTTCCTTAAGCAGTTTGCATAATTTTCTAACTAGTTTAATTCTAGATGAAAAATATTAGATTACCCAGTAAGATAACACAAAAAGGGCTCATATCTCTTACTGACTATGTGCTCTGATCATAGAAAATTTGCTATAAAATGAAAAAAAAATCAGGGACACATGACATTCCAAATATGACAGGGTGGAATATCCTTGACTCTGTTTAAATTCAGATAGAGTCACATTTCTCCAGTCATGCCCCAGATATTGATTTAATGCAGACAACTATATCCAAAGTCAGACTCAAAACAAAATTAATTATGGTCCCAAGTGCCTTTTACCTTAAACAGCAAATCTCACCAATCACAGTTTAAAGCTAGTTTTTATTCTTATGGGTTGCAATCAGCAATAAAGATTTACCAGGTCTCACAAATGTAAGGGATTCCATTTACCATCTTTCCTTCTCAAATCTAAACTTGTAAAAACTAATTGATAGAAATCTCTTCTACCTGTTGTACATGAACTTGCAACTTCTCAGCAGTTCAAGTTCATCGTTTAGGAACTACATGACTAAAACAAGTTCCTTTCCCAGGCTGAATGACCTTGCCTAATAGAGATAGTTTCTAGGGGCTTTGGCAGTTTTACATCATAAGAAAAATTTATATGAATTCTAAGCAGGAGAGAATGGGGGAAGCAAATAGTGATGCCCCTGCTTAGCCAGTTCTCATACATACAGTCCTCATATAGGAGGACTATTCTGAATGAGCAGAACTAGTCAGAATGAAGTTTTCACCCAGTCTCCTCCTTTCCTCATACAGTACTCAATTAATAATTTTAGGTTTTATCATTAAAACAGTAGCCCAGATAACTTAGTTGACAATCTTACAAGTTTAAACAATCTTCCTTTTAAACTTCCTTTTAAACAAAGACAAACTTGGAAGCTTATAATTTCTCAAATTACAATACTCCAAAATATTACAGCACATTACAGTCCCATTCATCATTTTTTCTGTTCCTCTGACAGTATAATTCTCACTTTAACAACTCACCACACCCTCATATCCAACAAAGACCACCTCAGCCAAGCTGGCCAGCCCCCCCCCCCAATGCAATGCAGAAGGGGCACCATGAGGCCTCCACCCCACCGCCCTTCCTCCTCACCCCTCCCTTTTCTTATCTCTCTCTTTCTCCAAAGGGGAGACAAAGAGAAAACTGAAAGTTCAACAGTTGCCCTTGCTTTTTCTGAACACAGAGGCTGTTAGTTACAGACAGACAGACAGGCACACACTCTACACAGAAATGCACATAAGATTCACAGATTCTAACAGATAGACCCGCAATCACCCCCAGTCACACACCAGATGGCAGGCCAGGACACAGCTAGGACACAGCCCCAGAAGGCCCTCCCAGTGTCTTGAGTGTGCCCAGGAAACTGGAAGTTTTGAGTCCTGAGCCCTGAAAAGATTTCAGGTGCCAGTAGCCCAGAGGTCAGGGCCCAGCCTCCTCCTTCCCCTGAGGCTGAGGATCTCCCCAGTTGGGTCTTGGGCAGCAATACAGAATGCTTCCAATCTTGCTGGGGCCTCCAAATGTTGTACCCAAAACACAAACAAGACCCAAGTAACAATTTAGAAATGAACCCTTTATTGGCGCCATGGCTGATCAGGGCCCCTCCCCAAATCATTCAGCCCTGATTCCAGACAAAGCCTCAGCTTTTAAAGGCACACCAGGTGGCCAACAGTTAGGTATTACATAAGCAGGAACTTGCAGGGGCTAAAATCAGTGATTGGTCAGTACATATTTCGAAATTCTCACCAGCACCAAGTCTCCCTAGGTGGAGCTAAACCTGGCAGCCCGCCCACCTCCATGAAGGAGAGCTGGCTGGGGGTGGGTAAAACTAAACCTGGCAGTCTGCCTACTTCCATGAAGGAGAACTGGTTGGGAAAGGGGAAAGAATGGGACCAGATACAACATCTCCTTTATATAAATATTTTATTGATGCTCTTTCCCTCCCTTACTGTCATTTCCCAGGGATTCTTCCCATCCCCCTGCAAACCCTCCTTATGACAAAGAAATACACCTAAGCAAAAGAAGCCATCACACTGGATATAAATAGATCATCTTTATGGATTTTTGCAGCCATACTAAAGCTTATCACAAAGTGATGGTTTTGCCTGGTAAGTGAGAGAGGCCAGTGGAAGTGGAGAAGTGAGTTGAACAAGTGAAGATGCACTTATATTTTCCCTTCGCTTCAGAGGCAGAATTAAGCTAGAGTCTTCAAGGAGGGATGATGAAGGTGAGACTAACAACAACCTTTTCCCTTTGGGCAGATTGATTTAGCCATAAAAAGAGTAACTGACCTTATTGTACACAAGAAAAATATAAACTGCAACTGGTTAACATAGAGGTGTTCTGTGTGTACTGTTGGTGTAGTCATCACTTGAAAAAGAGCCTTGTAGGGGTAGGGATGTCAGTTCAGCTGAAGTATGAATCTGTGACAGTGGGGTTTGTGTTGGAAGGATAATTCAGATACAGTCTAGGCTATAAATCCATGTGAGCAAATTGAGCCTCTGCCCTATCCCTCTAGGGTGTGCTTTGAGGGCCGCAGACATTAAGGAGACTTTCTATTTATGATGATGCACTTAGCTAAGCTGTTATTTGGACAACAGTGTTGTTTTTGTTTTGTTTTGTTTTTACCAGATTCGTGTTGGAAACTTTTCCAACTTGATATAGAACCTAACAGAATTTGCATTTCACTGACATCGCCATTCCTGGAATGCTCTCCCTTTTCATTTCTACCTCCTGGTTTTCCTGGCTTCCTTTAAGTCCAGGCTAAAATCCTGCCTTCTTCAGGAAGCCTTTCTCACTCTTAACTCTTCTGCCTTCCCTCTGTTAATTATTTCCTAATTATGGGAATATTTTATATGTTGTCTCCCACATTAGATAGTGAGCTTCTCCTCAAGGACAGAAACCATCTTTTGGCTTTCTTAGTATCTCCAATACTTAGTACAGTGCTTGACAAATATATACCGAATAAATGCTAATTGACTGATTGACATGGCTTTTGAGAACCTGAGTTTGCTTCCATGCCAGGATAAATCAGTCAACAAGCTTTATTTATTTAGTCTTTATAGTGTGCCTGGCACTGTGCTATTGGGAATAGAAAGAAAGGCAAAACCATAGTCCCTGCCCTCGGGCTTACATCTAAATGGGGGCAGATAATGTGTGCTAATAACAGTTTAGAAACTGTAGCCAAGAGTGGTGGTGGGAAACTGGGAAAGGCCTTCTCCAGGGGGTGGGATGAAGTCGGGAGACTGGAGTGAAGATGAAGAGCATTTCATGCAAGGGAGATAACTAGTGCAAAGGTATGGAGCTGGGAGATGGAATGTCATGTTTAAGGAGCAGCAAATCAGAAGAGCAGTGAAGCCAGATTGCAGAGAGAGTATGGAGGATAATAAAGTGTAAGAAAATTGGATAGGGAAGAAAGTATCAGGTTATGAAGGACTTCAGACGCCAAGTGGAGGATTTTATACTTGATCCTGGAGGTAATAGGGAACCACTGAAGTTTTCTGAGTAGAGGTGGTGTCATGGTTAGAACTGCTTTTTAGGAAAATTACTTTGGAAACTATGGAAACTAAGTGGAAGATGAAGTGGAGTGGGAAGAGACTGGAGGCCCAGAGACCAACCAGAAGGTTAGTACAGTGTTAATATGTATACAAAGGCACTTAACTAATTGATTTCTTATACTGCACATATTTAGTTTTACAGGGGAAAGGACAAAGAGGGGGAAGACATTATTTTGGATAAAGGGAATAATGTGAGGAAATGCATGTAGGAAAACAGGAAAAACACAGGGTGTGTTTAGGGAATGATAAGTGGTTCAGTTTCCTAGAACTTGGGGAACCTAGGAAACATTAGGAAATAGGTTGAAAGTGATAGGTTGGAACCAGAGCATAGAAAACATTGTGTTTTATTTTGTAGGTAATAGGAAGTTATTGAAAGGTATGGGGTTTTGGTTTTGTTTTTGTTTTTATCAATGAAGTAGCATTATCACTTTGGAAACTTTCAAATCTATGTAGTTGAGGTGATGAGGACCTGAACATGGCCTTAGTGGCAGTAACATTTATGGGAGGAATGGTTTCAGGAGATTTAACTTGAAAGAGCAAAGACTGAACTCATTCATCTCATAATGAAATGCTAACAGACCCATCTGGAGGACTCATCTAAATCTTGAAACTAAATGCAGCAGAACTCCACAGCCTCCTGCCCATTGGTGTTTTACTGGGAAATGACCATGGGACCAGGAGAGCAGAACTTAGCAACAGCCACTGGGAAGAAACAACTCACCACACCCTCATGTCCAGCAAAGACCACCTACCTAAAAAAGACTGCCTGCCATTTGAGATAAGCAGGGAACAGGCCTGGCAGAAGCAGTACACAAGTCTTAGCAACAGTTTTGATGTGAGGAGTGAGAAAGGAAGAGACTGATGACTTTTCACTTACTGGTAAATAAGAATCATGTTGCTATTAACGGATTAACAGATGAAGATAGGCAGTTGAAGGTTACAAAGGGATTAGTTTGTTTTTAGGCATGTTAAGTTTGAGTTGTGGGGGGTTGCACTTGGAGCACTTCCACCTTACACAGTAGATTCCCCCAGTTAGGCTACCCTATATTTCAAGGTACTCTGTAGGTCTGCATCCCCCACAATAACAGCTTACAAGTTCCTACTGTTGTGTTTATCTTTATTCATTAGCTAGAAAACAATTAATTTAAAATCAGGGATATTTAATGAAATTAAATGGTAATAAAAGTATTAATAAAATACTCCCTTCATAAACCTGGGGCACACCTTGCCACTAATATGCATATTCCCGTTGGGAAGAGGGAACATATCTAGGGGACATGCTTGGAGATGTACATGTATAGGGAACAAGTATTACTGGGGCACCAGCATGGAGGGGCACAGTGAGACCACTTTCTTCTAGCAATGTCATTACATTGCTTCTGCTAGGCCTGCTCCCTGCTTATTGAGAGTGGCATGTAGTCTGTGCTAGGTGTGTGGTCTTTGTGAGTGTAGCGAGTTGTTTCTTCTCCACTTTGTCCTCATGTGTCTGTCCCTGCTCTGTTGGTTCCATGTCACTTCCCAGTGCAACACCATTGGGCAAGAGGAGTTCTGTTCCACTTCCTTTCCTGGCTTCAGATGGAATCTTCAACTGGTGCATTAACTCTTCATTATAAGATAGTGGGTTCTGCCATTGCTATTTAAATAAGCAACTATTTATTAGGCTTCTGCTATGTGCTAGGCAGGCACTGTGCTAAGTATTGAAGCTACAAAGATAAAACAAAACATATCCTGCCTTCAAGGAGTATATATTCCACTGGAAGAGAACAACATCCACACAAATAAATAGATAAAATATATGCCAAGTAAATACAAAATAATCTGGGGAGTGAAGTGACACTAACAGCATGTTGAAATAGGAAAAATCTTTGCTAGAAAAACTGGCAATTTACCTGGACTCCAAATACAGCTTTTTATTCTATTGTACTACACTAGGTTAATAAGACCCTAAAAGGGGCAGTGGGATCCAGAGATTTTTCTTCTACAGTTCTTTTTAAAAGGTAAAAAAGCACTAATATTCTCAGTTTCATTGGAATAGGATTGAGGGGAAGGGGAAACCTTCAGCATATTTTTCCTGTAATAAAATCTTGTTTCTTCAAGTTCTTTTTTGTTGTCATTGTTGTTTTTACTGTAATGTCTGTTTCCTCTATAAAAAGATATTCCTTACCCTGAGCCATGCTCTTTGAAACAGAGCCAGAACCTCTCTAGTTAACCAGGGTCTTCATGCTTAAAGCTGTCTTTCAACCTGGATTTCATGGTCATTAATGGAAGGATCTGTATTGGACGTTTCATTCTGACCTGGGAGTTAGACGATCCTTGTACTCTCTCTATTCAGTTCCCAATTGTTAAACTACTCATAACATCTGGTTTAGAGGCTTCTTTCACAACAAAATGCTTTTGAAGTTTCAGGTCTCCCATTTTTCAATTCCAAAATTCCTTTGCTATCCCATATAAATGAGGTGGTGGGGGAAAGGGTAAGGCACACATAAACAAACCTAAGAAGCAAGGCCCTTGTTTTCTACCTGCCTAGTTTACCACGCCTTTATTAGGTATACATGGCCATCAGCAAATCATACATGTATACATGGAACTGGACGCATAACTTCGGTACAATATCCAAATAGAGAAATCTATTGGGTAATTAGAAATATGGGACTGGAACTAAAAAAAAAAATGGTTGGAGCTTAAGATAAACATTTGAAAACCTTTTGTATGGAAGTAGTTGAATTGCCTATCACAGGCATGTCTTTTAAAAACCTTCAATATTCTAGCCTGCTTTGCTCTTCCTTCTTGAAACTACCTTCAAACTTCTAATCTATACCACATCATTCAGAATTTATTATATATTGTCTTATATTTGTAGTACATGTTTTAAGCTTTTTATTCCAACTCCCACTTGCATTAGCAAATTAGATCCCTAGAGGGCAGTTTCTTCATCTACCCTCAGGGTTCTTGGGGTAAACTCTGAGGGGTTAGAGGATGCTTTTCTACTACTATAGTTCATTAACCCTTATGGGTATGCATCCATATCGATTATCAGCTAATAGTAATTAGCCAAACTTAATTAGTTTTTATAAACTTGTATTAGTTGGTACAAACCATTAAAAAATCTGGGACACATTTCCCCACAAGTGTATATAATCTAGAGGAAAATGATCTCAGTCTGAGGGTATGTGAGGCAAAGAGGATTTAACTCACAGTACCCAGAAATCCTTTTGCACTCTTCATAGAATCCTCATGAAGTTCTCTGTAGGTATAGCTTTCTGCTGGGCTTCTTGTAAAGTGCTAAAGTTGCCCTTCCTCCTTTGCCATGGGCTCCCAATCCCATTACTCACTGCTCCTTTGGAGACATTGCTAAGACACAAAGAAATTCAAACTTTCTGATACTCTCTGATTAAAAGTGGATGGCAAGAAGTAATACAGAGATTCTTCATTTTGTTCCCCCACACACATCCCCTGCTTCCCAAATAATTCCCTTTTAGGGGCTCCACTGAACTATTCTTTCCTCTAAGCTGCCAGGCCCTGGAAGTGCATTTTTGAATTAGTCTTATTAATACAAACTCCCCAGGATGTGACTGAGTCACTTCTTCCAGTGTCAATATAACTCCTGTGCAATGTCATTTAAATTTATCAAATGGTTTTTCACTCTTCTCACTTATATTTAACTAGGTTGATTATATTTTAATGCCTCTGATTTATTTATTCAGAAGATTAATAATAATAAATAATATTTATATAACACTTATTAGCCAAGTACTGTACTAAGCACTTTACCATTATTATCTCATTTGGTCTTCACAATAACCCTGGGAGGTAGATGCTATCATTATCCTCATTTTGCAGTTAAGGAACCTGAGGCAGACAGAAGTTAAGTGACTTGCCTAGGGCTCTCACCCAACTAATAAGTTTTTGAGATCACATTTGAACTCAGGTCTTAATGAGTCCAGACCTACTCCTCTATCCACTGAGTCAGCCTGTTGTCTAATATTTCTGATTAACTGATTCAGTGTTGAAGTGTTGTTCTCACTTATTATTGAGGTTGAGGCATAGGATACCCCTCTTACATATTGTTCCCTGTGGTTTTATGTGTTTATGTCATTTATTTAACTAGACCATAAGTTCATTGATTACAAGGGGCTATGCCATATACTATTTTTGTATCTCCTCCAGTTTCTAATATAGTCCTGGCACATTGTAGGTCCTCAAAAGTACTGTGCCTGACTTTGAAAGAGTAGAGTTATTATTATATTTTTAGTAATAATGACAGATCAAGGTGAGAAAAGAAATTTTTGTTTGTCATAAGTTACTATTTTGTTGTGCTTTTATTAGGAAATTTCAAAACAACTTAATGCATGCCTTTCTCAGATAATCCAACTACTATTAGCCATTGTTTAGAGGAACTCATTCTTTAATGGAATAAAATATTTCAGTGCTTTTATTACTTTCTAGCTGATTAAAATCATCCTTTTTCTAGGAAACGTTCATGAAAATTAGTATTGAGACTGCTGATGTTTTTATTGGAAACAACAGAATTCTTTGATTTATCATCTGCCCCTGTAATGGAAAAGATATTTTTGATGGTAGTTGACCACCATTTAGAGATGGACATAGGTAAGTTGCATTTACTTTTTGAAGAACAGGCCAAATCTTGTGGCTTTGGAAGCATTTATCCTTCATCTTTCAAAAGGTTAAAAATTTTAAAGTTAAGCTTATGCTTTGGTGGAAGCAAGTATTATGTTTGAGGAAAATTATTTATATTTTGTTAGAGGCAGTTAAGAAGATATGATATTTTTCCTGCTATATAAAGAGTATCCTACAACTAAACACTTAGTGTAGGAGAATTGGGCCAAGCAAGAGTGCTGGAGAATTTTTTAAAAATGTTCTCAAAACATTCTGATCAGAAAGAAAAATGTTCTGGGATATTAACCATTTACTAAAAAATATTTAACATTTATTTCTGTGATATTTACTGAAACTTTTACATAATTGAGCTTGGCATGCCAACATTCTTTTTCTTCATTGACTTTAACACCATTATTTAGCTCAGAAACTTGTGAAATGGTTGATGAACCGAGTCTTTACTAAATAAAATTAAAACCACTATAAGTATATTTGCTTACAACATATCCAGGAAACTTTTGATCTAAAAATGTATCATTGCTTCTCTGGCCAATAATGTTCTTCAACTTTTCTGGATATGAATTCATAAAATCATAGAGTGTTAGAACTTGAAGAGACCTTAAAAGATGAGGGAGCTAAGGCCAAATGCATCAAGTCATACATCTCACTAACCAGTAATAAAGCTAATACTAAATCCTTTTCCCTTATTTAAAATTTCCCTATTTCTTAAAATTGTTCTTATTTTTTGCCCCATTGTTAACATTACAACGTCATGAGAACTTAAGGAAAGTCTCCAGCATGTTGGGTGAATCCCCAGTAAAAGGATACAGATGAGAATCACATAGGACTGGCAAGCATGGATAGGTTGCATTCTGCATTATTGGAAGCAATATCCACACTGATGAGAACACAGATCAATCTGAACATTAGTGTGAAAAACTTCTCATTTTCTTTTAAAATTGTTAGGTATGAAACCTTCCATTTTCCTGCAATTTCTCTTCCCACCTCAAAAATCTATCTTTCCCTGTCCCCAGCAAAAGAATAGGAGCATGTGGGGAAGGAGTATGAAGGAAAATTCTCTAGTTAAATTGGTTTATAAGAGTAATATCTGAAGAAATTTCTATACCATTTCAAAAACCTTTCCCTTCTATAAAAACTTTTATAAGCCATGTATCTGGGTGTTTAAAATGTATCCAGTTTTCAAAATATTCTTCATATACATGACACGTGATATGATAGATACCCTGCCCTTGCATTATTTGGGAATTATTCTTAGTTGGTTCTGAGCTATGCTTATAAACCACTGAATGTCAACTTTTTTCTCTCTGTCTACCTAACAGTCTGATTTACCCCCAGCCAGACTATCTTCCTGCATTTAGGACTTGTTCCTAAGAGCATATAATCTAAGAGGGGTGGGAAACAAGGTTATTTAACAAATGATTAAAGCTTAGAATAAATATCTTAGAGAAAGTTATGATCTTAGACATGGAATGATAGTGCCTCATGCTGATGAAGGAACAATTCACTTTGCAAAGGAGAAGATGGACAGAAAGAGGAAATAAGCATTTATATAGTGCCTACTATGTGCCAGGCACTGGGCTAAGTCCTTCAAGAAGTGAAGGTGAACTTCTAGGGTTATATCCCAAAGAGATCATAGATGTGGGAGGAAGACCCATATGTACAAAAATATTTGTAGCAGCTCTTTTCATGGTTGCAAAGAATTGGAAACTAAAGGGGTGCCCATCAATTGGGGAATGACTAAACAAGTTGTGGTATATGAATGTAATGGAATATTATTGTGCTATAAGAAATGAGGAGGAGACGGATTTCATATTTACCTGGAGAGGCTTATTATGCCTGATGCTGATACCTGATACCTTATTATAACTGATGCTGAGCGAGAAGAGTAGAACCAGAAGAAATTTGTATACAATCACAGACACATCATATGTGTGAGATGACCAACTATGACAGACTGGACTCTTTTCAGCAATGCGGTGATATAAGTCAATCCCGAAAGACTCAAGAAAGAGAGAAATGTGATATCCAAAGATATAACTAGAAAGAACTGAGCCTGAATCCTGATGGAAGCAAACTACTTGATCTTTTTCTTTTCATTGTTTGGTTTTATTTCTTCTTTATCATTTTCCATCCCACCTAGTACAATACACCTTTGTAATTGGACTAATGTCTAATATGAATGTATTTGCAGATCCTGTACTAGACTATATGCCGTCGTGGGGGGTGGGAGGAGGGAAGTAAAGGAAATTTGAAAATTAAGGAACTATGGAATTGAATCTTGTTAACTGAAACTAAACTAATAAATTAATTTTAAAAAAAAGAAAGGAAAAAAAAGAAGTGAAGGTGAGGGGTTCATGCACCCATGGCAGGTCGGCACTGCTGTCACCCAAATCCGCAACCTCAGAGTCATCCTCAGCTCCTCACTCTCCCTACTCCCATATATCCAACGGGTTGATATGTTTTGCCTAATTTACCTCCACAACATTTCCCACGTTATTTTTTCTCTGCTCACATAGTTATCACCCTAGTTCAGACCCTTATCTCATCTGGACTATTGTAACAACCTCTTAATTGAGCTCTTGCCTCAAATCACTCCTCTTTACAGTTTGTCCTTCACACTACAGCATGTCACTCACTTGTGCATTAAATTCCCGTGGACTTCTTGTTACCTCTAGGAGGCAGTGTGGTACAGTGGAAAGAGCTCTGGCTCTTGATTCAGAGGACCTGGGTTCAAATGTCTTTCTAATACTTCCTCTGTGATATTGACCAAACTGTTTAACTTCCCCAGACTCATCTTCATCACTTCTTCATGTGTAAAAGGTAGGGGTTGGACCACATGCCTTTTGGATCCCTTCCTGCTCTAGACTTTATTTCTCCAAACTCTTATGTTTTATATTTTAAAAGCTCTCCATAACCTGATCCCAACCTACTTATCCAGCCTTATTACATGTTATTCCCTTTCATAATGCATTATTTTCCTAGCCGTCTTACTGTTTCTCATACATGGCTCCCTGTATCTTTGCACAGGTTGTCATACCTGCCTTGAATGTACCTCCTTCTAATTAGCATCTGATGTCATTCGAAACTCAGTTCAAGCCTCCTTCATTATAAAGCCCTTTCTGGTTCCACAGCTTAGTACTTTGCTATCAGTTATCTTGCATGTTTTGTATATGCATGCGCGCGCGCACACACACACACACACACACACACACACGCACACACGTTGTAACCCCCAGTAGAATATAAGCCCTGTGAGGGCTTATCTCTTTGTATCCCCATTACCTGGCACATAGGCACTTAATAAATGTTTGTTGATTAATTGATTGGAGTGTCCAGTTCTGGGAACAGCTAATAGGCATTTTTGGTCAAAGTGTAGAATGTTTAAAGGGAAGTAAGATGAAATAAGTCTGTAAAGGTAGGTGGGAGTTAGGTATTCAACAATGCCAAGCTGAGGAGTGTATTTTATCTTAAAGACAATAGAGACACTGAAGCTTTTTGAGCAGGGGAGTGACATAGACTTGTCTTTTAGGATTACTACTTTGGCATCGGTATGGAGGATGGATTAGAGAAGGGAGAGACTTGAAATAAGGGAGACCAATTAGGAGGCTATTACAGCAGCCCAAGTGAGGGCTTATAAGGATCTCATGAGTATATATAAAAGGGGGTTGGAATGAAGGATGTTGAGATAGTTTATAAGACTGGGAAACTGGTTAGTTAGAGGATGAAGAATCAAAGATGACTGATGTTATAAAACAGAATGACTGGGAAGATGGTACTTCCCTCCACAGAAGCATAGATGTTAAGAGGAGGGACTGGTTTACAGGAATATAATGATTACCATAGTATTAGATTTGAAATACTAATGGGATATCCAGGTGGAAATGTCTAGCACATAGTTGATGATGTTAGAGTAGAGTTCAAGAGAGATTCAGGGTAGATAGAGAGATTTGATAGTCATCTGCATAAAGATGAAAATGGGACACATGAGCTGATGGCAGTGTACAAAGAGAGGGGGATGGGGGGTGGAGCTTTGAGAGACACCTACGCATGGGTGAGAGAGAAATAATGATCAGGAAAGGAGAATGAGGAAGATAGTTAACAGGTAAAGAGTCAACAGAGAGCAGTGTGGCATCATGGAATAAAAAGCAAATATAAGATGAGGAATCATGGCTTCCTAAGAAATTTGGTTTGGGGTGTGTGTGTGTGTGTGTGTGTGTGTGTGTGTGTGTGTGTGACATTCTTTCTGAGCTGGTTTAAATACTAGATTCTCCCCCAGATCATGCCTCCAAACTGTTTCATGAAAAAGATTCTCACGACTCTGGGCATTTTCTCTGACTGTCCCCCATCCCTAGAATTCATTTCCTCTTCATCCCCACCTACTAGCTTCTCTGGCTTCCTTGAAGTCCCAACTAAAAGCCCTTCTACAGTAAACTTTTCCTAGTCCTGCTCCCATTATAGGAGGAGGATCCAGCAATGGAGACAGAGAGGGAGTGGTTGGATAGGTAGGCTCAAAAATTTAGAGAGAAGAGAGCATCAAGGAAAAGAGAGTGATCAACAATGTTGAAGGCTGCAAAGATGGTTGAGAAGGAGGATTGAGGAAAGGCCATTGGATTCAGCAAGTAAGAGATCATTAGTAATTTTGGAGAGAGCAGTTTTGGAGGAATGATAAGATCAGAAGCTAGATTATAAGAGGTTAAGAAAAGAGTGAGAGGAGAGAAAGTGGAGGCACCAGTTGTAGATGGACTTTTCAAGGAGTTTAGCTACAAAGGACTGAAAAGATATAGAATAATAGCAGGGATGGAAGAATCAAGTGAGGGTTTTTCAAACATGGGTATGTTTGTAGGTAGCAAGAAATGAGCCAATAGGGAAAGACTGAAAAGTGAAAGACTATGGATGACAGGGGGGTATTGTGTTGGAAGAGAGGAGATGGAATGGGATCGCTTTAACAAGTAGAGGGGTTAACCTTGATAAGTAGTAAGGCCACTTCATCATGTGAAATGGGTGAAGGAGAAGTGAAAGAAGGTATCTGAGTGATAGGAGATAAGAAAAAGGAGTTCATGGTAAATAACCTCAGTTTTTACTCAGAAACTAAGAGAAAATAGAATGATGATGAGTACAAGAATAAAAAGTCCTTAGGGAATGAGTTCCTATCATGTCTAATCTAGTCATCACCAATATAAAAAGTAGCCACCTGCACTTTTCATTGACATAGTCTAGTTAGGCTTTTGTTACATCCAAGATTGCAAGTTCCTTCCCTTTTACTGGCCTATTTATTGAGTTGATGCTTGTGAGTGGTACCATCTGGTGCTCAGACTCTTCCTCCACAACAGCCTAAATAAGCTGACCTCTTAGTGCCTATTCTTATCAACTGATTCTGGTTTTCTGCCTCATGTAGCATGTGGCTGCTGCCTCATTTCTGTGTGGATATCTGGCTGACAGGTGCAGAGCTTAAACTGTCACCATTTCTGTTTTCTGCGCACTGCTTGTAGTTCAAACTAACCCTCTACTAGCTTCACAAATAAAATTCGCATTGGCTCATGTAGCTGAAACTTTTTAACATGACACTTTTACTACAGGAGATTTTAAAGCTTATATTCCAATTGACATGATTAATCTCTGCCAAGGGAAAAAGGGTACAAGGGGAATGTTCCTTCTTAGTATTCAAGAAAATCAGTTCTCCAGATAAAAAGGACTCTCTACCTGTAGTCATTATCTCAAACTCCCATTTAGAATGTCTAGGGAATATTCCCAGGCCTCCACTGACAAAGGCCAATTCCATTTGAAAAAGTAAATACACTCATTTGTTATACTTGGTTTTAATGAAGATATCTTCACTCAGATAATAAATAGAACAGACTTCTCTGACTTATGGAAAAAAATGTGTGGTCTTATTTAGAGAGATTTTATTCATAGGAGTGTAGTGTTAAGTATATGTGTTGAGTTGTGTTTTCAGCTTTTGTTTTACTGTCTTCACCATTATCATGGCTGGCAAAATAAGTGTAATTGACTTTTAGTTATTGCATTGGGCTTTTATAAATACTAAAAGTAATTTATTTTAGAATCAATACTATTTTCCAATTTAAGTTCAACTTGATTGCAAATTAAAGATCAAGAATATAGTGCTTCAAGGGACCTAAAAAATCATCTAATTCAACATTCAAATTTTATAGATGAGGAAACTGAGGCCTAGGGAAGTTAAGTGACTTTGTCCATTCAGGGGTCACATAGCTTGAAGAATGAAATTTGAACCCGCTACTCATCTCCAGAATCATTGTTCTTTCCACTCTACTATACTGGCTTCCAAATCTGTTTGTTAATTGTTATTTATACATTGTGATTCTCTTAGATGGTAAATAGCCATTGGTCCACATGTAAAAGGGCTACTGACTGACTAATATTTGAAAATTCAACTCTGGGTATAAGAACCAAAGAAATTCTAGCCACCCTTCAGCCTTATTTAATAACCCTATGGAGATGTGTAATTTCATTCTCTATTTCTCTGAAGATTTTTTACTTTTTAAATTTCTGACCTGACTTCCTATCCTTAACTTTTGGAAACTAGAATTTTTCCCTACATTACTACACCTTGTTCAAAATTATCTTGATATTTGTTATGCATACAGAGCAGATAATGCCCAAGGTATACTGATAACTTCAAACAGCTTTTTTTTCTTAAGAAAAAATGCCTATTGCTGTTAGTTTATAGTAATTCATGGTTGAAGGCAATCCTAAATGTCAGCCTTGGGCAATTTAATCCAATTTAACCATGATTTTTAGAGGAAATAATGAATATATTTGTAGCTTATCTTTTTATAGCTACCATGCTCCTGCTACCTCTATTTATGATGGATTCTGAGACTATTCCCCTTGTTAAACTTTAGCTAGTTTTTCATATTCAGTGTTCTTGCATTGAAACTTCTTCAAAACTTTTATTGATGCCTTTTTATGTCAGCTATTTCCTGATACACCCCCACCCATCTACCATTGAGTCCTGGAACAAAGAAAAACAAGTATGTTAAGACTGACAAATTAACTGACAATGTAAGGGTATATATTACATCCTCTATTCTATAGAACCAAGATTGATCATTTAAATTTGAGTCCATCTACGATCTTTTAGCTTTGCTTTCATTTATGTTATAGTGGTTGATTTACATATTCTGATAGCTCTTCATAATTTTGTAACAGTTTTTTCATATTTCTCTAAATTCTTCATATTGGCTTATTCTTTTGCTGTAACAATTCCATTATTCTGTTATTCCATTATTGCATCAAAATTCCATTGTACACAATGTTCTCAAAATTTTCTTAACCATTCCACATTTAATGAGTGGTATCTTTGCTTATTATTTTCAGTTTTATCGTCTTTTCTAATTTGATGGATGTGAGATGAAGCCTCAGACTTGTTTTAATTTGCATTTATTTTTAGTGAATGGATAATGTGTTCATGTAACTATTCCACTTTTGTATTTCTTCTGAAAAGTCTTAGTATCTTTTCACTTTTAGTATCTGTCTACCTCTAGGCTACTGTGTTTAATGTTTTTTTTTTTTTCCCTGGGTTGTGCTTATCTAATCAGGTTTATTAATCTACTTTTCTATTTTTAACTACGATTAAATAGTTTTGAAGATTGCTGTTTCATAATCTAGTTCAAGATCTGATACTAAAAGTTTGATTGGGACTATTCTATTTTGCTATTTAATGTTTTGTTTTACCCCAATTGCATATAAAATAATTTTTAACATTCTTTTTTAATAATTTTGAGTTCCAAATTCTCCCTCTTCCTCTCCTCCCCTACTGAGAAGGCAAGCAGTTTGGTATAGGTTATACATGTTCAGTCATGCAAAACATATTTCCATATTAGCTATGTTTGGAAAGAAAGCAGACCAAAGGAAAAAATCTAAGAAAAATAAAGTAAAAAGAATATGTTTCAATCTGCATTCAGACTTTATCAGTTTTTTCTCTGGAAATGGATAGCATTTTTCATCATAAGTCCTTTAGAATTGTCTTATATTATTGTATTGCCAAGAATAGCTAAGTTATGCACAGTTGATCATTGCATAGTATTCCTGTTACTATGTATTTTGTTGTCCTGGTTGTGTTCATTTCCTTTTGCATCAGTTCATGTATTTCCAAGTTTTTCTGAGAGCATCCTGCTTTCAATTCTTAAAGTACAATAGTATTCTATCACAGTCATACTCCACAACTTATTCAGTCATTTCCCTATTGATGGACATCTCTTCAATTTCCAATTTTTTTTTTTTTTTTTTGCTTTTTGGAGGGCAATTGGGGTTAAGTAACTTGCCCAAGGTCACACGGCTAGGTTTTTGTTTGTGTGTGTTGAGTATCTGAGGCCAGATCCGAACTCAGGTCCTTCTGACTCCAGGGCCAGCGCTCTACTCACTGCGCCACCTAGCCGCCCCTCCAATTCTTTACTATCACTAAAAGAGCTGCTATAAATATTTTTGTACATATATGTCCTTTACATTTTTGTTTTTTATGTCTTTGGTATACAGATCTAGTACTGATACTGCTGGGTTTTGACTATGTATAATTTTATAGGTTTTTGGCCATAGTTCCAAATTACTCTCCTGAATGACTAAATAAGTTCAAAACTCCACCAAGAGTGCATTACTGTCTCAATTTTCCCACACCCTCTCCAACATTTGTCATTTCCCTTTCTTATCATATTGCTTAATCTGATAGGTGTAAGGTGGTACCTCAGAGTTGTTTTAATTTACATTTATCTAATTAATAATGGTTTAGAATATTTTTCATGTGGTTATAGATAGCTTTGATTATTTCATCTGAACATTGCTTGTTTGTATCCTTTGCCCATTTGTCATTTGGAGAATGGCCCATATTTTTATAAATTTGACTCACTTCTCTATATTTGAGAAATGAGGCCTTTATCAGAGAAACTATGAAATTTTTTCACAGTTATGATTGCTGTGTATTTATCTTCATCTTATATCCCCTATTTATCCCACACTCCCTCTCACTCTTTTACCCTGTCCATCCTCAAGTATTTTGCTTCTGACTACCTCCTCTCCCCATCTGTCCTTCCTTCTATCGGCCATCCCCTTTGCTTATCCCCTTCCCCTCCTACTTTTCTGTATACATTTCTATACACAGTTAACTGTGTGTATGCTGTTCCTTCTTTGAGCCAGATCTGATGAAAGTAAGGTTCACATACTGTCCCCTTACCTTTCCCATCTTTGTCTCCACTGTAAAAGCTCTTTTCATACTTCTCTTATGTGAGATAATTTACCCCATTCTACATTTCCCTCTCTCTCAGTGCATTCTTCTTTCTCACCCATTAATTTTTTTTAGA
Organism: Gymnobelideus leadbeateri; assembly: GCA_011680675.1. Lineage (NCBI taxonomy): Eukaryota > Metazoa > Chordata > Mammalia > Diprotodontia > Petauridae > Gymnobelideus > Gymnobelideus leadbeateri. Next base: position 724,354 of record WOXC01006136.1, read on the forward strand.
TATTCCATCATATTCAGCTCGCACCCATGTCCTCTGTCTTTGTACACTTCTGCCTTAATAATGAGAAAGTTCTGGGGCCGCTAGGTGGCACAGTGAATAGAGCGCCGGCCCTGGAGTCAGAAGGACCTGAGTTCAGAGCCGGCCTCCGACACTTAATCCACACAAACAAAAAAAACTAGCCATGTGACCTTGCGCAAGTTACTTAACCCCAATTGCCCTAAAAAGGGGCGGCTAGGTGGCGCAGTGAGTAAGAGCGCCGGCCTCGGAGTTGGGATGACCCGAGATCAGATCCGGCCTCAGAAAATGAGCACCCACGCATAAATAATGACTAGCCGTGTAACCTTGAGCAAGTTACTTAACCCCAATTGCTTTAAAAAAAAAATAATGAGAAAGTTCTTATGCCCAAAAGATCATAAAACTGTACATATCCTTTGATCCAGCAATACTGCTGCTAGGTCTATATCCCAAAGAAAGACAAAAAATGGGATAAAGATTTATTTATGCAGAAATATTTATTGGCGGGTTGGGGGGGTGGGGCAGAGCCAAGATGGCGGAGTAGAAACAGCACTTCCAAGGTTCTCTGCCCCACACAACTTCCAAACAATGTAAAAGGGGACTCTGAACAACTTCTGGAGCCCCAGCACCCACAGAACAACACAGAGAAGCTAACCTCCCGCTGAGGAGAACCCAACAGCTCTGCAGGGAGCGGCGAGCACAGCGCTCTGAGAGGAGGCAGCACAGCACTCTGGGAGCCGAGCCCAGGCCCGAGTGAGCCACGGTTTTAGCCCCAGGGCGGCCGGGCCAGCAGCAGGCTGGAGGAACCCCAGAACACCAGCAGCTGTGGCGATTACAGAATTATCACCACAGATATGCCTAGGACAAAGTGAGAGGTTAGTGCCCTATGGGCTTTGGGACCAGTATTTGGGGAACACGTCGGCTTCCTCCCCTGGGGGCGAAAAGCTGCTGAAGAAACACATCACAGAAGCCATTTTGCAGCGTCCATGGCGGCTCTAGATCCTGGTCTGTGAACAGTAGGGAGATCCAGCAATCAGTCTGGGGGTTAATTGCTCTTGCTTTAAACTGCCTGGATCTAGATTGTGGTCTGGGCGGGGGGACGTTTGGGGTGGGTATCCAATTTGTCAGAGTGGGTGGAGGCTTTACAGAGGCCACCCAACTGGCGGAAGTTGTGAAGACCCCACGTTTGGGCAGAAGCTCTCCTGTCTGGTGGCAGAGTCCTACTGGGGCAACAAGCCCAAAAATCAAGTAATTAAGTGGCAACATGCCTAGGAAAATGAAACAAAATAAACAGAAAAATTCAACATTGGATTCCTATTTTAGGGGCAAAGAGGATCAAAGCATGGAGGAGGACTGTGAAGTCAGAATTCCTGCACCAAAAGCCCCAAATGAAAATACAAGCTGGCTACAGGCCATAGAGGACTTTAAGAAGCAGATAAGAGAAGTGGGGGGAAAATTGGGAAGAGAAATGATAAAGATGCAGGAAAAGTATGAAATGACAGTCAACAGCCTGACTGAGGAAAATAATACCTTAAAAAAATAGACTAACTCAAATGGCAAAAGAGGCTCAGAAAGGCAATGAGGAGAAGAATGCCTTAAAAAGCCAAATTTGCCAGATGGAAAAAGAATCTCAAAAGCTCATTGAGGAGATTCATTCCTTCAGAGTTAGACTGGAGCAAATGGAAGCCAATGACTTTATGAGAAATCAAGATGCTGTTAATCAGATCCAAACAAATGAAAGAATAGAAGGCAATGTGAAATATCTCATGGGAAAAACCATTGACCTGGAAAATAGATCCAGGAGAGACAATTTAAAAATTATTGGACTACCTGAAAGCCATGACCAAAGAAAGAACCTAGAAATCATCCTTAAAGAAATTCTCAAGGAAAATTGCCCTGATGTTTTAGACCCAGTGGGGGAAATAGAGGTTGAAAGAATCCACCAATCGCCTCCTGAAAAAGATCCCAAAAAGAAAACTCCTAGGAATATTATAGCCAGGTACCAGAACTCCCAGATCAAGGAGAAAAATACTACAAGCAGCCAGGAAGAAACAATTTCAATATTGTGGAAACACAATCAGAATAGCCCAGGACCTGGCAGCTTCTACACTGAGGGATCAAAGGGCATGGAATATGATATTCCAGAGGGCAAAAGAGCTGGGATTGAAGCCAAGGGTCACCTACCTAGCAAAACTGAGTATGTTGTTTCAGGGGAAAATATGGTCATTCAGTGGAATAGAGGACTTTCAAGCATTCTTGAGGAAAAAACCAGAGCTGAATAGAAAATTTGACATCCAGACACAAGAAGCAAGAGAGGCTTGAGAAGGTAATCAAGGAAAAGAAATCAAAAGGAACTTATCAAAGTTGAACTATTTACATACCTACATGGAAAAACAATAACTGTATCTGATGAAACCTTTCTCATTATGAAAATAATTGAAGGGTATATGGGCATATGTTTACAGGTATACATGGATAGAGGGCACAGGTTGAATTTGATGAGAAGGGATGATTCTTAAGGGGTGAAGTTAAGAGGTGAGAAAGGAAAGTGGCAAGAGGAGATGGAGAGAGACAGGGTAGGGTAAACTATCTCATATAGAAGAGGCAAGGGGAAGTAGTTGTAGGGGAGGGGAAGAACAGGAAGGCAAAAAGGCAAAAGCATATTCTCATTGAAATTGGCTCAAGGAGAGAATCACATACATACTAAATGGAATATCTTACCCTCACTCACTCTCCTGAGTAGGGGAAAGGGGGATGAGAGGGGAGATGATGGAGGGGAGGGCATTCTGGGGGGAGGGGAGGTTGGAAGTACCCACTATCAAAGAGGGACAGGATCAAAGTAGGGAATGGACCAGGTGGGAGGTGAGATGGGTGGGAGGGAAATATAAGTAGTCTTTTATAATCTATCTACTATGGTAATGTTTTGCATAGCCATACATGTATGACACATACTGAATTGCTTATCTTCTCAGAGGGAGTGGGTGACAAGGGAGGAAGAGAATGGATCTGAAAATCGAAATTTTAAAATTAAATGTTTCATAAGATGTCCAGGCATTGGGGCTCAGAGATTCACCTTGCCCTAATGGCAAAGTCAAAGGGGGTATGGGAGAAGATATGGGAGAGAGCAGATTGGATGAGGGGATGTCTAGTGGGTGCTATTCTGGGGTGGTGGGTAGGGGAAAATGGGGGGAAAATTGTAACTCAAAATCTGGTGGAAATGAATGATGTAAACCAGAAGTTAATAAAGCATTTGTTTAATTTAAAAGAAAGAAAGAAAGAAAGAAAGAAAGAAAGAAAGAAAGAAAGAAAGAAAGGAGCAAATAAAGAAAGAAATAAAAAGACTATAGAACTGAAAAAAAAAAAGAAATATTTATAGCAATTCTTTTTGTGGTACCTAAGAATTGGAAATGAAAGTGATGCCCATCAGCTGGGGAATGACTGTATGAGCTCTAGTATATGGTTGTAATGGAATATTATTGTGCTCTAAGAAATGACAACCAGGATGATTTCAGAAAAATCTGGAAAGACTTACATGAACTGATGCACAGTAAAGTGAACCAGAGAATCAGGATCAGAATCAGGAGAATGTTGTATACAGTAAAAGCAATATTTTTCAATAAAGAATTGGGAATGATTTAGTTGTTCTCAGCAATATAGTGATCTAAGACAACCTCAAAGAACTAATAATGAAGCATAATGCCTCAAGAGAAAGAAGTGATATTGTTTAACTATAGACTGAAACATGCTATTTTTCACTTTCCTTTTTTTCTTCTATTTGAGTCTTCTTGTACAAAATGACCAGTATAGAAATGTTTTACATAATTGCACATGTATAAACTATGTCTAATTGCTTACCATCTCAGGGAGGGAGGAGGGGATAGAGGGAGAGATAGAATTTGGAACTCAAAACTTCAAATAAAAATGTAAAAAATAATTTACTGATAATAGGCAAAAAGGGGAGAACAATAGATTAGCTAGATATACCAGATATCACATTGAAAGTATATAAAAGAGTAATGTTTAATAAATCTTTGGGGAAAAAAATAATGAGAATATTCTTAGGAGTAACCAGTTATATCATCTTCCCATGTAGTGATGTAAACAGTTTAACTATATTGAATCCCTTTTGATTTCTCTTTCCTGTTTACTTTTCTATGCTTCTCTTGAGTCTTGTATTTTAAAGTCAAATTGGCTGTTGAGCTCTGATCTTTTCATCAAGAATGCTTAGAAGTCCTCTATTTCAGTGAATTTCCATTTTTCCTCCGAAGGATTATACTCAGTTTTGCTAGGTAGGTGGTCCTTGATTGTAATCTGAGCTCCTTTGCTAGGAATATTATAGCCTTTCCTCTGGAATATCATATTCAAAGTCCTCTGATCCTTTAATGTAGAAGCTGCTGAATCTTGTTTTGTCCTGACTGTAACTTCATGATATTTGAATTGTTTCTTTCTGTCTGCTTGCAATATTTTCTCCTTCACCTGGGAGCTCTGAAATTTGACTACAATATTTCTGGGGGTTTTCATTTTGGAATCTCTTTCAGGAGGTGATTGGTAGCTTCTTTCCATTTCTGTTTTACCCTCCATTTCTGGAATATCAGGGCAATTTCCTTGAAAATCTCTTGAAAGATTATGTCAAGGCTCTTTTTTTGATAATGACTTTCAGGTAGTCTAGGAATTTTAAAATGATCTTTCCTGGATCTGTTTTCCAGGTCAGTTGTTTTTCCAACAAGACATTTCATATTTTCTTCTATTTTTCATTCTTTTTATTCTGTTTTTTCATTTCTTGATATCTCAAGGAATCATTAGTTTCCATTTGCCTAATTCTGATTTTTAAGGAATTATTTTCTTCAGTGAGCTTTTGTACTTTCTTTTCCATTTGACCAATTCTACTTTTAAGAAGTTCTTTTCTTCAGTGTATATTCTTTTCCATTTGGCCAGTTCTGTTTTTTAAGGAGTTCTTGTCTTTAACAAATGTTTGTATATCTTTTTCCATTTGGCAAATTCTGTTTTTTGAAGTGCTTTTCTCTTCAGTGAGTTTGTGCCTTTTACCAGTTAGTCTATACTGGTTTTTAAGGTATTATTTTCTTCAATGTTTTTTGTGCCACCTTTACCAAACTATTTTTTTTTCATGATTGTCTTGCATCACTCTCATTTCTTTTCCCAAGTTTTCCTCTACTTCTCTTATTTGACTTTTAAAAAAAAATTTTTTTTGCTCTTTATAGGGCAATTGGGGTTAAGTAACTTGCCCAAGGTTACATGGCAAAGTTTTTTGTTTGTGTGTTCGGTAAGTGTCTGAGGCTGGATCCGAACTCAGGTCCTTCTGACTCTAGGGCCAATGCTCTACTCACTGCGCCACCTAGCTGCCCCTCTTATTTGACTTTTCACATCCTTATTGAATTCTTCCATGGCTTGATAACAATTCACATTTTTCTTTGAAATTTTGGATGTTGCAGTTTTTACTTTGTTGTCTTCTTGTGTGTGTGTGTGTGTTGTGTGTGTTGTGTGTTGTGTGTGTGTGTTTTGGTTGTTTTTTTTTTTTATCTTCCTTGTCACCATAGTTAATTTCTGTAGTCAGCATCTTTTTTTGTTGTTTTGCTTTTCTCAAGCTTATTTCTTGACTTTTGAACTTTATATATTAAAGTTGAGCTATACTCCCAGGGTGGAAGGTTCACTGTCCCAAGCTTAAGGTTTTCTGTGCAGCTGTTTGCAGAGCTAGTGGTGGAGGTCTATATGTTTTTATTTCTTCTCAGGTGATATGATCTAAGGAGAGATGTGTTTATTCCTCTCCTGGCCTATGTTTTACTATGTGGGTGACAAGTACTCTTTCCTACCTTGGAATTCATTCCTTCCTTGGCAGTATGACCAGGGTGGCCACAAGCTATCATATGCTAGTCTAACTCCTCCTTGCCCTGGAACTGCAATCCAGGACTATCACCTAGATCCACACGTAGGTAGTTCAAGAGTCCTGCACCCCATACCAGCAAAGGGACCTCTTTGTTCTCCTTCTTACCATTTGTCTAACCCTCTTACTGTCTGTGGGCTGAGAGGTCCAGAAACCATCACTGCAGCTAATGATTTAAGACCTGCTGCTGGTTTGCTGAGGCATAGCCTACATTCTACTCTCACCCCAATGTGACAGACTTTTCCTATCATTCTTGGGTTAGAAGTTGTTTGGCTGAAAAATTGTTTCAGCCCATCCTTTGGTGGATTCTGCAGCTCCAGAATTCATTGTGAGGCATTATTTAAAGTTGTTTCGAGGGGAATTTAGGAGAGTTCAGACAAGTCCTTGCCTTTTCTTACCATCTTAGCTCTGCCTGCCCAAAGTGAGACTATTTGAGAGAGATCTTAGTTTATATATGATGTGCTACCAATCATTCTCCTCAGTACATATTTATTAAATAGTTAAATACAGTTAATGGCCTCTGTTAGTAACAGAGGAAATTGTAAATAGAACCATTTAAATATAAAATGGAACCTGAAATGCACTAGCTCTTATCCCACTTGTCACCAGAACCCTATATAAATCAATTAGTTATTCCTTCTCTGTGAAATTAATATTGTACCTTTTTTTGAGTTTTTTTTAAATTAAACAAATGCTTTATCAACTTCTGGTTTACATAATTCATTTCCATCAGATTATGAGTTACATTTTTTCTCTACCCACCACCCCAGAATAGCAGTCCCACTAGATATCCCCTCATCCAATCTGCTCTCTCCCATATTTTCTCCCATATCCCCTTCGACTTTGCCATTAGGGCAAGGTGAATCTCTGAGCCCCAATGCCTGGACATCTTATGAAAGATTTAATTTTAAAACTTCGATTTTCAGATCCATTCCCTTCCTCCCTTGTCACCCACTCCCTCTGAGAAGATAAGCAATTCAGTATGTGTCATACATGTATGGCTATGCAAAACATTACCATAGTAGATAGATTGTAAAAGACTGCTTATATTTCCCTCCCACCCATCTCATCTCCCACCTGGTCCATTCCCTGCTTTGATCCTGTCCCTCTTTGATAGTGGGTACTTCCAACCTCCCCTCCCCCCAGAATGCCCTCCCCTCCATCATCCCCCTTCTCATCCCCCTTTCCCCTACTCAGGAGAGTGAATGAGGGTAAGATATTCCATTTAGTATGTATGTGATTCTCTCCTTGAGCCAACTTCATTGAGAATATGCTTTTGCCTTTTTGCCTTCCTGTTCTTCCCCTCCCCTGCAACTACTTCCCCTTGCCTCTTCTATATGAGATAGTTTACCCTACCCTGTCTCTCTCCATCTCCTCTTGCCACTTTCCTCTCTCACCTCTTGACTTCACCCCTTAAGAACCATCCCTTCCTGGGGGCGGCTAGGTAGCGCAGCAAGCAGAGTACTGGCCCTGGAGCCAGAAGGACCCAAGCTCGGATCCGGCCCCAGACACCCAACACACAAACAAAAACCCAGCTGTGTGACCCCGGGCAAGTCACCCAACCCCAATTGCCCTCCAAAAAAAAAGAATCATCCCTTCCCATCAAATTCAACCTGTGCCCTCTATCCATGTATACCTGTGAACATATGCCATGTACCCTTCTTCAATTATTTTCATAATGAGAAAGGTTTCATCAAACACAGTTATTGTTTTTCCATGTAGGAATGTAAATAGTCCAACTTTGATAAGTTCCTTTTGATTTCTTTTCCTTGATTACCTTCTCAAGCCTCTCTTGCTTCTTGCATCTGAATGTCAAATTTTCTATTGAGCTCTGGTTTTTTCCTCAAGAATGCTTGAAGGTCCTCTATTCCACTGAATGACCATATTTTCCCCTGAAACAAGATGCTCAGTTTTGCTGGGTAGGTGACCCTTGGCTTCAATCCCAGCTCTTTTGCCCTCTGGAATATCATATTCCATGCTCTTCGATCCCTCAGTGTAGAAGCTGCCAGGACCTGGGCTATTCTGATTGTGTTTTCACAATATTGAAATTGTTTCTTCCTGGCTGCTTGTAGTATTTTCTCCTTGATCTGGGAGTTCCGGAGCCTGGCTATAATATTCCTAGGAGTTTTCTTTTGGGGATCTTTTTCAGGAGGCGATTGGTGGATTCTTTCACCTCTATTTCCCCCACTGGGTCTAAAACATCAGGGCAGTTTTCCTTGAGAATTTCTTTAAGGATGATTTGTATGTTCTTTCTTTGATCATGGCTTTCGGGTAGTCCAATAATTTTTAAGTTATCTCTCCTGGATCTATTTTCCAGGTCAATGGTTTTTCCCATGAGATATTTCACATTGCCTTCTATTCTTTCATTTGTTTGGATCTGTTTAATAGTGTCTTGATTTCTCATAAAGTCATTGGCTTCCATTTGCTCCAGTCTAACTCTGAAGGAATGAATCTCCTCAATGAGCTTTTGAGATTCTTTTTCCATCTGGCAAATTTGACTTTTTAAGGCATTCTTCTCCTCATTACCTTTCTGAGCCTCTTTTGCCATTTGAGTTAGTCTATTTTTTTAAGGTATTATTTTCCTCAGTCAGGCTATTGACTGTCATTTCATACTTTTCCTGCATCTTTTTCATTTCTCCTCCCAAATTTTCCCCCACTTCTCTTATCTGCTTCTTAAGGTCCTCTGTGGCCTGTAGCCAGCTTTATTTTCATTTGGGGCTTTTGGTGCAGGAGTTCTGACCTCACAGTTCTCCTCCATGCTTTGAGCCTCTTTGCCCCTAAAATAGGAGTCCAATGTTGAACTTTTCTGTTTATTTTGTTTCATTTTCCTAGGCATGTTGCCACTTAATTACTTGATATTTGGGCTTTTTGCCATAGTAGGACTCTGCCACCAGACAGGGGAGCTTCCGCCCAAACGTGGGGTCTTCACAACTTCTGCCAGTTGTGTGGCCTCTGTAAAGCCTCCACCCACTCTGGCAAGTTGGATACCCACCCCAAACTTCCCCCCCAGACCACAATCCAGATCCAGGCAGTTTAAAGCAAGAGCAATTAACCCCCAGACTGATTGCTGGATCTCCCTACAATTCGCAGACCAGGAGCTAGAGCCACTACTGACGCTGCAAAGTGGCTTCTATGCAGCTGTTTCTTCAGCAGCTTTTTGCCCCCAGGGGAGGAAGCCGATGTGTTCCCCAAATACTGGTCCCAAAGTCCATAGGGCACTAACCTCTCACTTTGTCCTAGGCATATCTGTGGTGATAATTCTGTAATCGCCACAGCTGCTGGTGTTCTGGGGTCCCTCCAGCCGGCTGGAAGCCCGGCCGCCCTGGGGCTAAAACCGCAGACCTGGGCTCAGCTCTGTGAGCTGCGCCCAGTGCGCTGTGCTGCCTGCTTTCAGAGCGCTGCGCTGGCCGCTCCCTGCAGGGCTGCTGGGCTGTCCTCAGCAGGAGGTTAGCTTCTCTGTGCCATTCTGTGGGTGCTGGGGTTCCAGAAGTTGTTTGGAGTCCCCTTTCACATTGTTTGAAATTTTTGTGGGGCAGAGCACATTGGAAATGCTCTTTCTACTCCGCCATCTTGGCCCCGCCCAATATTGTACTTTTTCTGAGGTGAATATTAAAATTATTTTTGTGAAGAATTTTAGAGGAATATTAAAATTATTTTTGTAAAGAATTTTGGAGATGGAAAGCAATGAATGATGGTTGTTGTTGTTTAGTTTTTCAGTCCTGATCCCATTTGTGGTTTTCTTGTCAAAGATACTGGAATAATTTACCATTTCCATCTCTAGCTCATTTTATGTATGAGGAAATTGAGGCAAACAGGGTTAAATAACTTGCCCAGGATCACACAACTAGTGAATGTCTGAGACCAAATTTGAACTCAGAAAGATGAGTTTTGTTGACTCCAGTTTTGGCACTCTATCCACTGTGCCATCTAACTACCTATAGAAGTTGGAAGTTATTATTGTATCAGAGAAAACTAAAGCTCCATCATAGGTTTTCTGTGACCTCACAAGCACCTCCGGATTTGCTGTCATAGTTACCATGTGGCTGTTGGAACTCAAATGCTTTGTAATGTTCCTGCATTCGGAAAATCCCTTCACTTCCCTAGCTGCAGCCAGGAGAACTCAAAGACAAATGATCCCAAGTGGGTTCTTTCTTAGACTAAGAGTTACAAGAATTGGTGCTTCATTTTCATTTTTTGGAACTGGTAAAGCTTTATCCTTGATGGGAGAACCATAAGTAGTTTTATTTATCCTGCTAGTTGATTGATTGCTTTACAAGTAAATGTGGGACTAGAATTGATTGATTTCTGTGTTTTGTTTGAAAGTTTATTCTTTAAGTGAAAAATCCTCTAAATTCTGTTTGGAAATGAAAGAAACGTGATTTTTTGAAAATTATAATTTTTAAGGCAACTAAATAAGAAAAGCATTACTAAATTGCAGTCATTTTCTTATAGGCTACCACAGCTGTAGCAAGAGCAATGTACTTAGGAGTCAGTAGACCTCATTGAAATTCTGGTGTTGCCACTATTTATTTGTGTGACCTTGAACAAGTCAAGCCATCTCTTTGGGTTTTTGTTTATTCATCTATAAAATGAGGGGGTTGAATTAACTGGTCCCTAAGATCCTTTTTAGTTCTAACATTCTATGATTCTAGATTTTTGCTCACTCTCTTTGTAATATTTCTTTCTTAAATGTTTTATATGCCTCTAAACTGATACATTGAGAATATCTGCAATGTTGTCATCAAACTAATGCTCAAAATTTTAAAAAATCTAGGGGGGTTATAGAATAATATCTGTCATTTTCTTAAGTTAGTGAAAAGTTTTTATTTAAAACCTTAAAATAGGTCCCCATGATTAAAATTCCTTTTATCATCCTCTAATAAAAAAACAAAACAAAACAAAAACACTTCACTTTGTTCTAATGTTATTTATCTGGAAAGGAATTTATAAAGAAACACCTTGCTTAAGAAAGTATAACTGTTTTATTAATATAATAATAATAATCCTGCTTTTTTTTCTAAATGAAGGTAATTCTGATGACTAATCCTCAAACATGTCTGCTGTTTCTCCATGAGTGATGGTAGATAAATCTTTCTCCTACTCCTATTTATGAACATTTGCAAGCTGGCCAAACCAGTTAAGGGCATAAGTCAGGAGTAATAGAAAAGAGCAAAGGTAGTTCACAGAGGGATAAAATCCACAGCTTTGAGCATTAGTACTATGTTCTAATTGGCCAGCTATAATATTAATTGTCAGTTAGGATAGAGAGTAGAAATGAAAGTTTTATTATAAAAAGGTCTGCTAGGGGGCGGCTAGGTGGCGCAGTGAATAGAGCGTCGGCCCTGGAGTCAGAAGGACCTGAGTTCGGATCTGACCTCAGACACTTAACACACACACAAACAAAAAACCTAGCTGTGTGACCTTGGGCAAGTTACTTAACCACAATTGCCCTCCAAAAAGCAAAAAAAAAAAAAAAAGGTCTGCTAAGAATAGCAGAGTGGCAAATCCAGATTAAATGTTTTCATTAATAAAATTGAAGTAGATAAGTATGAATTTTTAGATTAAAATAATTTTAGCTTCTGGTTTTTATTAAATTTGTGTTAAGGACTTCCCTGTTGTAATGTACACAGGGTAGTAGTTTTAGTTATGGGAAAGGTGCATTGTATAATCACAAGCACCTATATTTTTTTCCTTTAAACTTTTTAAGGAAAAAAGTTGAGGAATTCTGACTTTTAAGTCAGAATTGTATTTTGAACTACTGGTCTTAGTAAAATAATTAAAAGACAGAGGAGAGTCATAGCTTAAAACAGAAGTATAGAAATAACCAGAAACCCAACTGCTTCTTAGTCCTGAACAGCTCTAGAACATATATAAGTCTTAGCTTTCACTATTTACTTTTTGTTGATCTACTGAACTTACTCAACCCCCACTGTCCAGTAACTCATTATCAGATTCATAGGTTGTCTAAGACTCTTCCTTCTTCCTGTAGTCACTTTCAGGCCTTTTCACTGATCATGAGCATCTTAAGCAAAGAATCTTCTTGTAAGACAAAAAATGTGAAGTTCTAATTAAATGACTTTCAGACTTGTTTCACAGAATCTGTAGAATCTCTGAAACATGGCTAGGGATTTGTTGAAAGAAAATACAGTCATTTACAAGACTCAATGTCTACTCCTTCATCGTTAGGTCCCAGTATAATGCTACTTCAAAAGTTGGAGTTTAAGATACAGAAAATTAACAACCCCCCCCCAAAAGAAAAACCCAGAAAATTTGTATAACCTTAAATTTAAGACCACTTTTCTACACAGTTGATTTTTGCTGATTCTGCTGAGCTGTAATAAAAGTTTGGGTTGGAAAAGATGGTGAAACTCATAGATAAAAGGAGATTTTGAAATTTTAATTATCCACTCCATATCTAGCATTTGTTACAGATAATCAACTGCATCTGCTTACATTTTTAATTCCATTATGTTGATTTTTATTGTGTTTAGCTTTTTTTTTATCTCATATAGATAGCCAACTTTTGGTTCCCTTAATGCCTAATTAATTTTGCTAGCTTTTTTTTCCCACAGCTCTTGTAAAAAGACTTGTCAAGAGAGAAAATTGAAACTATTCGGCCAAAATGCCCACTCTGTTTCTGAGTGATTTTCCCCCATGAAATTTGATACTATGTTCCAGTAATAGAATTTATTCTGTTTTATATAGGGCTGAATCATAACCACAGGTGCTGTGACAAAGAACACTTTAAAGATGCATAGAAGTCTTTTTAAAGTGAAGAGGAAGAACTGGATAAAATAATGAGGTAAGGAAAGCTTATACTTCCCACCTAAATAGAATGCATCTGAATCTTGAATTTTGTCACAATTCCAGCTTTTGTAATTTTGCATTCATTGGTGTAATGTTAATATCATTAATAAGAAAAGTTGGACAAATGTATAACCTATGGTGCTTCTGTACATGATATCCTTTTTGGTTGCTTGTAAAGGTCCTTTTCCTTTAAGAAAAATTTCCCTGCTGATTTTATGAAGTAGAAAACTTTTTTGTTTGTTAAAAAAAAATCAAGAAGATAAAGAGCACAAACATTTGGATAGATGCTATATATGAGAAGGCAAAAATTTGGTAGATACATACTAGATATTAATTAATTTGATTAATGTTGTCTACACAAAAAAGAGATTTGATTACTCTTTGAGACTTGGGAGTTGTTGAATATGTTTTGTGTCTATTACTGCAATTGATAAGCCCATTCCAGTGATTTCTTTTTTAACTTTAATGGAAGACATTATGCATCATTATTTCATTTTAAATTTAATTCATTTAATCACATATTTTAAGCACTTACAACATATAGAATTCTGGACTACAAACTCCAAAATAACCTGAAAATCTAAATTAAGTACATATCACTCAAGTTGCAAGCATATGAATGCTTATTACATTTTAATTCCTTTGTATCTAATAGATTCTCAGGAGGGAGGAAAAAGGTATTTGACTATAAGAGTGATAAAACTTATACTAAAGTAATGAGGTAAATATTAGTAATATTGCATAGTACTTATCCTAAAGGAGCATAGAACTAAATAAGGAAAACAATATAGACAAAGAGGTAATGAATATGAACATGAATACTTTCCCTTTTATGAAATAGGTACGTTCTAAAGCAGATAATTTCTTTATTAAAAATTCATCATATTTTTATTTATGACTTTTATGTCATCTTCATTTCTAACTTTATCCTTCCCATTTATCTACCCAGGATGGAAAAAAAGAAAGAGGGAAAAAATAGTTCAGTAAAACTAACCAGTATATTATACCAGTAGTGTCTGGTAGTATGTGAGTATTCCATACCCCTAGTCTTCCATTTCTATGAGGAAGTACATTTTCATCATCTTTCTTCTTTGAGACTATACTTGGTCACTAGAATTACACAGTGTTCAGTCTATATTTTTGACTCTCTGCCTTTGTGTTGTGGTGGGGGAGGCAGTTTGTGTGTGTGATATTCATTGTCAGTGCTTTGAAGACTATTGTGTTTCTTGTCTCATAGTTATATAACATTTTAAATAGAATATTGATATTAAAAACATGGGCCTTTGTTTCTGGAAGAAATTTGGGATCATTAAAGGAGTTTTGTAATTTCTTGAAGGCAGTCCAGCCTGCTCTCCTCTTCTTATTTAGTTCTTTTTTTTGTTTTGTTTTGTTTTGTTTTTGGAGGGCAATTGGGGTTAAGTAACTTGCCCAAGGTCACACGGCTAGGTTTTTGTTTGTGTGTGCGTTAAGTGTCTGAGGCCAGATCCGAACTCAGGTCCTTCTGACTCCAGGGCTGACACTCTACTCACTGCACCACCTAGCCACCCCTGTCTTATTTAATTCTTAGTCCAATCCATTTTTTTATGTGTACTGTCTATCCTGATGTATATAGTGATGGAGAAGTTTTATGGAACATCCAGATAAACTACATGTTATCAACTGAGCAATAGACATTTTCTATTCACTTGATTTTTCCTTTGTGGATGGTCAGACCAAACTCTTTGGAGGGATTGCAGAACTCTTACAAGAGCCTTTACAATACTGTGTATTTGATGTAACATCTGGACGACATCACTGTCTAACAGAAATCCTTCTTCAACGTGGCCTGCACTGGATCTCCTCCATCACAGTGGCAAACACTTTTGGCAACCATACATCTCCCTGTTTTATACCTCACATCTCACCTGATGTTTATGATCAAAGGGTCACTGAACAATGTTATCTCTGTAGTTATCTTTTAAGGAATCTTTAATGATATGACCATATATTTGGATGACACTTTGTTGGAAGAGTCTTTAAGGTACTGTTTTCTTATACCAAATCAAATGCTTTTTAAAAAAAAAAATAAAGCAATAAGCACAGTAGAATCTTTGAGTTGCTACATTCTTCATTCAGTTGTGTGTTGGAATGTAGAAACATTTATTAAGCACTTACTATGTATATGTATCAGATATTATGCTGAGTACAGGAGGCATCCAAATAGAAAACAACACAATCCCTGCTCTCAAGGAGCACATATTCTAATTAGGGCAGATATCCTACATGAGAGGCAGATGGAAAGGTCAAGTGTGCTTTGGGGAGTTGGTTGTTTGATAGTTGTCCTTCATTTTTGAAGAGTACCAAAATGATATCACTCTGTTATAGTCAAATTACAGTGCATTCAACTGTGATTGATTAGACCAGTACAAGCTTGGAATATTCTACCACAGACTGGGCACACATGATCCATGTGAACATTTGGGGTAGGTTCTCTAAATTTGTGTATCTTGTGCTTCTTTGGAGCTACTTCAATTCTGCTTTACTCATAGAGCGAGGTACCTTTTTTGATGAGGGCATGTCATGCTGGGTAGTCGTGTGTTGATTTCTCCTATATCACACAATCAGTTCCAAAGTTCTTAAGAGAGTCCTTGAGAGGGTGTCCTTGTGTCACTTCTTTTGACCACCATGTGAATGTTTGCCCTGTGTAAGTTCTCCATAAAATAGTCTTTTTCACAAGCATTCATTGGGCATTTGAACAACATGGCCAGCCCATTGTAGTTGCCTTCTCTGCAGTAGAGTTTGAATGCTTGGCAATTTAGTTCAAGAATGGACCTTGGTGGGGGCAGAGCCAAGATGGCGGAGTAGAAACAGCTCATCCAAGCCACTCTGCCCCCACATTCCCCCCAAACGATGTAAAAGGGGACTCTGAACAACTTCTGGAGCCCCAGCACCCACAGAACGACACAGAGAAGCTAACCTCCCGCTGAGGACAGCCCAGCACCCTGCAGGAAGGACCAGCGCAGTGGTCTGGGAGCCGGCAGCGCGCAGAGCGCAGGAGCCGAGCCGAGCCCAGGTCCACGTGAGCCGAGGTTTTAGCCCCAGGGCGGCAGGGCCAGCAGCCGGCTGGAGGAACCCCAGAACACCAGGAACTGTGGAGACGCCAGAATTATCAACATAGACTTGCCTAGGACAAAGTAAGAGGTTAGTGTCCTATGGACTTTGGGACTGGTATTAGGGAATGCGTCGGCTCCCTCCCCTGGGGGCTAGAAGCCACTGAGGACAAACGCCATTTTGTAGTTTTCAGAGGCAGCTCCCGCTCCCAGCCTGCAAATTTGTAGGGAGATCCAGCGATCAGTCTTGGGGGGTAATCGCTCTTGCTTTAACCTCCCTGGATCTGGATTGTGATCTAGGGTGGAAGTCGTGGGTGGGTTTACAGCTTGCCAGAAACGGAAGTTGCCCCCCACACATTCGGGACGAAAATTCCTCTAACTGGCCTTAAAGCCATAGTGTGGCAACAAGCCCAAAAGTCAAGCAATTAAGTGGCAACATGCCAAGGCAAAGGAAACAGAAAAATGCAATCCTAGACTCCTATTTTGGGGGCATAGAGCAGGAAAAGGACTGTGAGGTCAGAAGTCCTGCTCCAAAAGCCCCAGGGGAAAACATGAGCGGGTTGCAGGCCATAGAGGACCTTAAGAAGGACTTTAAAAATCAAATAAGAGAAATGGAGGAAAAATTGGAAAGAGAAATGAGAAGGATGGAGGAAAAGTATGAAATGAGGGTCAACAGCCTGACTGAGGAAAACAACACCTTAAAAAATAGACTAACTCAAATGGCAAAGGAGGCCCAAAAGGGCAATGAGGAGAAGAATGCCTTAAAAAGTCGAATTTGCCAGATGGAAAAAGAATCTCAAAAGTTCACTGAGGAGATTCATTCCTTCAGAGTTAGACTGGAGCAAATGGAAGCTAATGACTTTATGAGAAATCAAGATGCTCTTAAGCAGATCCAGACAAATGAAAGATTAGAGGGCAATGTGAAATATCTCATGGGAAAAACCACTGACCTGGAAAATAGATCCAGCAGAGACAATTTAAAAATTATTGGACTACCTGAAAGCCATGATCAAGGAAAGAACCTAGAAATCACCCTTCAAGAAATTCTCAAGGAAAACTGCCCTGATGTTCTAGATCCAGAGGGCAAAATAGAGGTTGAAAGAATCCACCGATCACCTCCTGAAAAAGATCCCAAAAAGAAAACTCCCAGAAATATTATAGCCAGGTTCCAGAATCCCCAGATCAAGGAGAAAATATTACAAGCAGCCAGAAAGAAACAATTTCAATATTGTGGAAACACAATCAGAATAGCACAGGACCTGGCAGCTTCTACACTGAGGGATCGAAAGGCATGGAATATGATATTCCAGAGGGCAAAAGAGCTGGGAATGAACCCAAGGGTCACCTACCCAGCAAAACTGAGTATTTTGTTTCAGGGGGAAAATATGGTCATTCAGTGGAATAGAGGACTTTCAAGCATTCTTGAGGAAAAAACCAGAATTGAATAGAAAATTTGACATCCAGACACAAGAAGCAAGAGATGCCTGAGAAGGTAATTAGGGAAAAGAAATCAAAAGGAACTTATCAAAGTTGAACTATTTACATTCCTATATGGAAAAGCGATAACTGGGACTGATGATATCTTTCTCACTATGAAAATAATGGAAGAAGGGTGTGTGGTCATATGAATACATATGTGAATGTGTGTGTATATGGTTACAGTTATATATGGATAGAAGGCATAGGTTGAATTTGTTGGGAAGGGAGAATACTCAAGGGATGAAATTATGAGGTGAGAGAGGAAAGTGGCAAGAGGAGATGGGGAGAGACAGGGTAGGGTAAACTATCCCATGTAGAAGAAGCAAGGAGAAGTGGTTGCAAAGGAGGGGGAGAATAAGGAAGGCTAAAAAGGCAAAACCACATTCATATTGAATTTGGTTCAGGGAGAAAATGACATACATACTAAATGGGATATCTCAACCTGCAGCAGGATAGGGGGAAGGGGGATGAGAGGAGGGATGATGGATGGGAGGGCATCCTTGGGGTGAGGGGAGGTTGGAAGTACCCACTATAGAAGAGGGACAGGATCATGTAGGGAATGGACCAGGTTGGGGTGGGATGAGTGGGAGGGAATTATAAGCAGCCTTGTACAATATATCTACTATGATAATGCTTTGCATAGCTAGACATGTACAACATATACTGAATTACTTATCTCCCCAGAGGGAATGGGTGACAAGGGAGGAAGGAAATGGATCTGAAATTCGAGGTCTTAAGATTAAATGTTTCAAATATATATAAATACTATTATTAATACTCTTTTGCTTATAATTGGGAGATAAGATGTGCAGGCATTGGGACACAAAGATTCACCTTCCTCTAATGGATAAGTCGATGGGGGTATGGGAGAAGGTATGGGAGAGAGCAGATTGGAGGAAGCGATATCTTGTGGGACTGCTATTCTGGGAGGTTGGGTAGGGGAATAATGGGGGGAAAATGATTGTAACTCAAAATCTGGCGGAAATGAATGATGTAAAACAGAAGTTAATAAAGCATTTGTTTAAAAAAAAAAAAAGAATGGACCTTGGTGTCTGGTATCTGTCCACTGATATTCAATCTTCCTAAGACAATTCAAATGGAAGTGATTCAGTTTCCCGGCATGGCCCTGGTTTACTGTCCAGGTTTCATAGGCATGCAACAATAAAGTCAGAATGACAGCTCTGTAGACCTTCAGTTTGATAGTCAGTCTAAAACCTCTTCTTCTCCCACACTTTCCTTCTGAGCTTCCAAACACTGAGCTAGTTCTGGCAAGGCATGTATCAACCTCATTATCAATGTGTACATCCCTAGAAAGTATTACTACCAAGATAAGTGAACTTATCCACAGCATTCAGAGCTTTTCCATTAGCTGTAACCAGTGGTTCCACATATGGATGGTGTGGTGCTGGCTGATGGAGCACCTATGTTTTCTTGGTATTGTTAGGCCAAAATTAGCACAAGCAGCAGAGCATTGATCCACATTTTGCTGCATCTCAGCTTGAAAGGCTGCATTGATCACACAGTCATCTGTGAACAGAAAATCATTCCTTCTACTTTGGTCTTAGCTGTAGCTTTTTCAAGTTGAAGAATTTACCATCAGTGCGGTAGATGACTTTGATGCCATATTCATTGTCATTGAAGGCATTTGACAACATCCCTGAAAACATCATGCTAAAAAGTGTGGATGCAAGCACACAACCTTGTTTGACTCCACTGGTGACTGGGAAAGTTCGAGAACGTCATCCATTATCCAGAACCCAGGCACTCATGCCTTCAAGGAATTGATATACAATACTGATAAACTTCTCCAGGCAACCAAATTTTGACATAATTTTCTATAAATCCTCATGACTGATAGTATCAAAGGGTCAGATCTACAAATGTCATGTAACAGACCTCCATTCTGCATGTCTCCTGTAGTTTTCAGGCAACAAACACCATATTGACTGTTTCTTGGACCTTTCTGAAGCCACACTGGCTCTCGGGTAGAGGACCATCTTCCAGGTTAAGGATCAGCCAACAGTTTGAAAACTGAGTATAAGATCAAATGGAATTAGGAGATGAGGCAAGGAGACCAGCCAGCAGACTCGTAGTCGATCTATAGTACTTAGATCTGTACTTAGCTAGGCTGTTCCTTGCAAAACAGACCATACTTGAAGTTATTTGAACTAGGAGAACCCATCAGACCTTATGTTTTACTGATACAGCCTTCAAAATCCCAAGGTCACCTCCATGCCATGACAAAGTATTAAAATAGAATTTTATGGTCCTCTATAACTATGATTTTTATGACTGTTACATGGCTCAATTTTGAGAACAAAAGTGATAAATGTTGCAGGGGCTGTGGGAAAACTTGTTTTCTATGTTGGTAGGGCTATGTTAGTAGAAAAGCGAATTAGTCTAGTTGGTAGTGCCATGTTGGTAGAACAGTGAATTAGTCTAGCCCTTCTGGAAAAGAATTTTGAACTGTGCCCCAAGAGTCACTAAAGTATAAACCTTTGACCAAGGCTGCTACCCCCACCAAATAAAAGAAAGATGGGTGGACTCAAGATGCATAATAAATCATACATTTTCATATGACCTATGTGAAAATATTTTTTGCTTTAATATTTGTACATAACATATATATGTATTTGGTACTGGGTTTTTTTTCTTTTCAGTTGATGAACAGGAAAAGGGGAAAATACTTGTTAAATAAAAGTTTAAAAAAAAGAATAAAAGGGTCAAAAACCCTGTAGATTACTGAGATGTCTCACTCCTGTGTCATGAATACTTTCTAAAGGAGAATTGGAAGGTTGAGATATGGTAAGCACTGTAAAACTTCACAAAAAGTGAAATATATTATATACCATATGGAAAACAGATAGATATTGATGTGAGAGATATATTAGAATTAGCTAGCTGTATGTCATCAAATCATTTACAGAACTCATTATCTTTCTCCCTAAACTCTCCCTACTGGGCTTCACCATCCTCAGGTTCAAAATCTAGGAGTCATCTTCAACTCCTCACATATCCAGTCTGTTACCAAGATCTGTCAATTTCACCTTTGCAACATTTCTCCAATATTCCCCTTATCTCTTCTGACACTGCCATTATTCTGTTGCATCATTTCATGCCTGGAACTATTGCAAGACCCTGTGGTGGGTCTGCCAGCCTCAAGTTTCTCCTCACTCCAGTACATCCTATATCCAGTTTCTAAAGTGATTTTCCTAAAGTGTACGTCTACCCATGTCACATATAAACCCTCTATTCCATAAAGTCTAGTTGTTCCCTATTACCTCTGATATCAAATACAAAATCTTCTTTTTGGCATTAAAAATCCTTCATAACCTAGCTCCTTTTTACTTTTCCATTCTTTTTACACCTTTCTCTCTGCCAAGCACTCTTTAATCCAGTGACATTGGCCTCCTTGCTTTTCTGCAAACTAGACACTCAGTGCCAGAAATTTTCTCAGGCTGTTCCCCATGCCCAAAATGCTCTCCCTTCTCATCTCTACCTACTCTGGCTTCCTTTAAGTCCCAGCTAAAATCCAATCTTGTGCAGGAAGCCTTTCCTAACCCCTCTTAATTCTAATGCCTTCCCTCTCTTAATTATTTCCTATTTATATAATTGTTATCTGTCCCCATTAGATTGTGAACTCCTTGAGGGCAGGGACTGTCTTTTAAAAATATTTTAAATGTATTTTTTCTCAATTACATATAAAAACATTTTTAGCAATCTTTTTTTTGAATTTTGAATTCCAAATTCCCTCCCTTCCCTCTCTCTTTCTTGAAATGGCAGCAACTTGATATAGCTTATACATGTGCAGTCATGTAAAATATATTCCCATGTTAGCCAAGCTACAAAAGAGAAAACAACACCACCCCACCCCCCCAAAAAAGAAGTATAAAGAATGTTTTTTAAAAATTACATTTTAATTTGTATTCAGACTCCACAGTTCTTTGTCCGGAGGTGGATAGAATTTTTCATCATAAGTCTTTCAGAATTGTCTTGGATCATTGTATTGCTAAGAATAGCTAAATTATTCACAGTTGATAATTGCAGATTATTATTTTACTGTGTACAGTGGTCGACTGGTTCTACTCACTTCACTTTGTATCAGTTAATTTAAGTCTTCCCAGGTTTTTCCTGAACCCATTCTGCTAATCATTTTTTGTAGCACAATGGTATTCTATTACAACCCAATTGATGGGCATCCCTTCAATTTCCAATTCTTTGACACCACAAAAAAAGCTGTTATAAGTATTTTTGTATGTGTAGGTCCTTTTTCCCCTTTTTAAAAATCTCTTTGAAATACAGACCTCATAGTGGTATTGCTGGGTCCAGGGGTATCAAAGGCACAGTTTTATAACCCTTTGGGAATAGTTCCTAATTACTCTCCAGAATGGTTGGATCAGTTCACAACTCCACCAACAATGTTCTGATTTTTTCATTTTCTTTACAACATTTGTCATTTTCCCTCTGTGTCATATTAACCAATCTTATAGGTGTAAGGTGGTACCTCAGAGTTGTTTTAATTTGCATTTCTCTAATTAATAGTGATTTAGAGCATTTTTATATGACTATAGATAGTTTTCATTTGTTCTTCTGGAAACTGCCTAGTCATATTCTTTGACTATTTATCAGTTGGAGAATGACTTATATTCATAAAAGTTTGACTCCATTCTCTATATTTGAGAAATGAGGCCTTTATCAGAGAAATTTACTGTGAACATTTTCCCCAATTTCCTATTGTCTTTCTAATCTTGGCTGCATTGGTTTTGTTTGTATAAAAACCTTTTTAATTTCATATAATCAAAATTAGCCATCTTATATCTTCTCTTGTTTAGTTATAAATTCTTCCTTTATCCATAAAATGTTCCATGCTCTCCTAATTTGTTTATCACCCTGAGATATCTAGTTTCTGCCAAACTGCTTTCTAATTTTCACAGGGACTGTCTTTTGCTGTTTTTTGTATTCCCAGCTGTTAACACAATGCCTGATACATAGTAGGTACTTAATAAATGTTTATTGATTGATTAAAGGTCAAAATCATTTAGTTAGAAAAAAGACTAAAGATGATTTTTTTTCAAATAGACTCTTTGAACAATGTTAGTAGCTTTAACCTGATCTAATAAAATGAGCGCTCAATACCAAAAAGTTTTAGGAAGTGGAAAAAAAAGACCAAAATGTTGATCAGCATAGCCATTTCCTAGAAAAGTTTGATATAAAACAGTACTTATAGCAAAAGAGGCCAAGAAAGCCTAGGAATCTCCTTGGCTAAAAAGACCATTTCCCTGCTAAATAAGCGAGAGACGGCAGCCAAGAGAAACACTGATTTAGAATACATGTAAGAGGATGGAGGAAGATGACAAGTGGCATTGCCTTTTAAAGCAGGGGAAAACAGTGGAAGCAAAAAACAAGTCCACAGAAATCTTGGTTTGAGATTCCCTTCCATATCCCACCATGAACTACATCATCCCAGTAGCATTCATGGATGAAACTGACATAGAGACAATAGAAGAGGCTTGTCAGTATTTCTCCATAATCTGTTTCTATCAGTGTGACAGAAGAACCATAACATTTGGATTCTGATACCTTAGTCCTCGATGTATGTGATAAGAAAAAACCAAAATGACCCTTAGAGAAAATAAAATTGGAAAAAGTTGCTAGACCAGACCAAGTAAAACCTGATGGCATCCACTCTGGAAGTATGATATAATAAAATACTGTTATGCTGTGAAAAATGACAAATACGAAAAATTCAGAGAAGAATGGGAAAATTTCTCAGAACTGATAGAGAGTAATCAGTATTTGTAAAACAGCATACATGACTACAGTAATGTAAAAGAAAAGAATACTGAAAAGCAGCTGAATTTGTGAATTATTTTAACTAATCTTAGTCCCAGAGAACAGATGATCAAACTGAGAGGTGAGGACTATGGATGCAGAGTGTTAAATACGTTGTCATGAGTAGTCGTTGTTTAGTTTTGCTGATTGTTTTTTTTTTCTATATTACATAGGAAGGTTCATTGGGTGAGGTGGAGTATGTATTGAGAAAGGACTAAACTGTGAAAGCAAAATACATCAAAACTTTTTTTCAAAAAGAAGAGAATCTATATTGTAGGTAACAATCTTGAAAGCATTAAGGGATTACTCTATAAGATAGACAGGGAAAGATACTAAAATTAAAATACCAGAATGAAAAAATATGTATATGAGTACCCCCAATAAATTAGCTGACCAGAAGATCAGTAACTATTACCTTAGAAACCTAACTTCTTATTTTGATAAAATTTTTATGAGAATGATTTACCTGTATATCAAGTATATCCTAGATTAAAATATAAAATAGATCAGGTAAGCTTCTGAATATTGTTTTATTGATGCTATATTCCCGTTTCCCACTATAGTGAAGTGACAAAGACTATAGTGATTGACAAAAGAATCCTAGAGACAAATTATTTTACCTTGAATGCTAAACCATTAAATATGTCATAGTTCTTTAGAGAAAATATTTATAGTGAAACCTGAAACATAAAGGCTATATAACAAAACTTAAAGACTTTTCTCCTATAAGGAGTCTCTCAGACATATATATATATATATATATATATATATATATATATAGCTTTTTGGAGGGCAATTGGGGTTAAGTGACTTGCCCAAGGTCACACAGCTAGTTTTTGTGTTAAGTATCTGAGGCCAGATATGAACTCAGGTCCTCCTGACTCCAGGGCTGGTGCTGTATTCACTGTGCCACCTAGCCACCCCTCAGACATATGTTTAAGATCATACAGAATTCCTTTATGAATACAACAGAGATATCTTTGTTCCATGATTTTCTGATTATTAATATTAAGCAAGGCAAAAATAAATGACTGTCTACTTGCTAAAGATACATACCATTTTCAAAGAGGATGTGTAGTACCTAAATTGAAAGCTATTCCATATATAGACAGAGGAATTCTCCAGTTTTTGTTTGCAAGGGATACTATACTGATTATAATCAAGCCCCAGAATACTACAGTGATTTCTCAATGATATTTTAAAAATTCTTTATGTATGGAAATTTTCATACTGGTTAATGATTAAGTTTATAATAAATTAAAAGAAAGAATAAGAATAAAGATCATGCATACAAGCTCTTTTTAGGAATTTTATTGCAAAGGTGGGCAATTGAATGTCTTGCCCTAATATACTGCATATAACCATAAAACAACATATACTAATATACTAAACATTTATGTAATGTTTTTAAGGTTTGCAAAGCATTTTTTTTAAACCACAAGGGATGGCTAGGTGGCACAGTGAGTAAGAGCGCTGGCCCCGGAGTCGGGATGACCCAGGATTGGTCCCGGCCTCAGAAAATGAGCACCCACACATAAATAATGACTGGCCATGTAACCTTGAGCAAGTTACTTAACCCCAATTGCTTTAAAAAAACAAAACAAAAAAAAACCAAAAACCCATATTATCTCATTTGATCTTAAAAATATCCCTGTGAAATAGGTGCTATTATCTTCATTTTGCAGATGAGGAATCTGAAGGTGAGGAAGGTTTAGTGATTTGCCCAGGTTCCTATGGCTAGCAAATGTCTGTGGAAGACCTTGAACTGAGATCTGACTTCCAGTTTCATCACTGAAGAGAAACTGGTCTCTCCAAAGTTGCCATGGATCTCTTAATGACTGATTCCTAAGGCCTTTTCTCAGTCCCCATTCTTCTTGTCCCCTCTGGAGTCTGTGACATTATCACCTCTTTTCCTTGATACTCTCTTTTCTTTAGGTTTTCATAGAATTGCTCTCCTGGTTCTCCTCCTACCACTCTTTGTCCAGATCTTCACAAAAGCTCAATCTGCTAAACATAGCTCTCTCCCAAGACTGTCCTGAGTCCTCTTCTCTTCTTCTGCTGTATTATTTTGTTTGGTGATCACACCAGCTCTCATGGATTCAGTTATCATCTAGATGTAAATGATTCTCAGATTTATTTATCCACCGTCTTCCTGGCTTCTAATTTTGCATCTCTAGCTGCCTATTGGACATCTTTGTTTCTCCCCCAGTATGCTGAATGATTTATTTCATATTAAAAAATGGACAACAATAGCAAAGATGTGAATATCATTCTTGTCTGTTCCCCTTTCTTTCCACTCAAGGCCTGTAGTCCTGAATAATAGGGAAGGGGACAAGGAGCTGGTTGTCTTTATAGTAGTGTCATCATCGAAGAGCACAATAGGAAGGAAGAATACTTGTGTGTACAGGCTCATAGTGACTGGGTTAACTAAAGCCATCATATTGGGGAACTGGACTTCCCAAGGGTCTTGGTTTGGGAAGCTGATTTCTGGGGGCCCCAGGATTGAGATCTTAACAATGTAACAATGTAGATTCATTATCATATTGGTTAGTTTTCCCTTCTCTTCTGCATCATAGTCTAGGAATGGGCCAACAGGCCAGTTTTTTAAGAGGGCAGCCCTATTCTCCTGTTCTCCCTTCTTTACCAACTGTCCATAGAGGCAGAAAGCACAGCTGTCAATTAGTCATTTTACTAGTTGAAGCCCCTGTGGATTTCCTAATAGATCTCTCTTGGTTAGAGGCCATGCCCAGCAAGTAATTGGGATTACTCAGCCTGAAACCAACATTATCCATACTGCTACTTTGAATTGCTGGAGGGGAGAAAGGCTCTAGGCCTAGCTATCCTCACAGTGCTTGAAGAAGGGAGGTTGTAGGACCTGCTCTAGTCAATCTTTCCTCAGAATCCACCTGTAGTGGTCTCAACAGTAATTAAGCAATCATCCCATTTGGGTGCCTTGAACTGGTATTGGCCCTTATAGTCTTAAGATCTGGTGTCAATGCCAAATGGAGAAATAGCCAGCCAGGACTGTGTGTGAGATCACTCCATGGGCCCAGAAGTCAATCTCTTTGCCATAATCAAGGTGGGTTTCATTTGTGGAATATTTCAGAATCTTTGTAATTTAATTTGTGTGTCTATATAAGTGTGTTTTACTTGATTTATTCCCAGATATTTTGTTGAATTTTCAGTTATTTGTAATGGGATTTCCCTTTCTATTAAAGCTTCTTTTATTATTCTATAGAAATGCTATTGCTCTTTTTTTTTCTTTTTGGAGGGTGGAGGACAGGGCAGTTGGGGTTAAGTGACTTGCCCAAGGTTACATGGCTAGTAAGTGTTAAGTGTCTGACATAGGATTTGGACTCAGGTCCTCCTGACTCCAGGATCTATTCGCTCTATTCACTGTGCCACCTAGCTGCCCTGATGCTATTGCTTTTTAAGAACTGATGTGGTAGCCTGCAAGTTTGCTGAAGCCATTAGTCATCTCCATTAGTATCTTTGCTAATTCCCTGGAACTTTCTGTTTATTCTAGACCCTTATTATCTGATTCATGCCCCTTTTAATCATCTGGTCTCTCTTTTCTCTATATTCTTTATACATCAAGGGTTTAGGGATATCCATCCCAGGCTCTGCCCTCTAGGTGCTTTTTACCACTGCCTTCTAGGGCTTACCCTTATGGATTCCTCTTTTCTATTATGTCTTACTCTCAGAACAATGCTAGTTATTGCAAGTGTCAGAGAGGACACTGCCCCATGGTAGGGCCCCTCCCCTCCTGTTTTATTAGCCTTTATCCGCCCCCCCTACATTTGCCTGGAAATCTCCTCCCTGTGTCCATGTTCTCCCAATCCTCCAGGTGCCAGTTGCCTCCAAGAGTTCCAACTCCCTCTCCCCTCCCAAGACAAGTAGACTTTTCAGGCACCAAATCATTCATGTCTCACTCATAAGGTCTACATCTCCCTTCACCCATAAGAGCATTCATCAGTAGAACCCCTCCCACCTACAAAGTAAGACCTCTTTCCTTTCCTGCCTTTTTTAGTCCTTCTCCCTCCTTTTCATCCATTCCCCTAGAAGCTTCTTTTTGCAACTACAGAGGTGACTTTCCCAGCACTTGATTTAACCCTGGCATATCAATCACTCTTCTTTTTCTGCTTCCCCTTTTAGGTATCCTCCCATGTTGTAATGTAGTCCCACAAAATAAGCATTCATGTGTAGGTAGCGTATTGCCAAGTTATGTGTATAATTCCCCTGTCTACCTCTTTACTGTTACCTCTAACAGATTTCTACCTTCACCCTTGTCTCCTTGTGTACCTTTAGAAAGAAATCTCTTGCTGTCCTTTCTGTTGTGACTCCTTTGATTTCTGCATTTATTCATTCCTGCAGTTCTGTGGTTTAGTATGTTCAAGAACTAAATAATCTCTTCAGTTCTGGTTTTCTTTCTAAAAGTTTGTCAAACTCTTCTTTGTTTTTGAATGTTCATCTTTTGTCCTGTGTGGTTAAGTTCAGATTTATAGGATAGGTCACCCTGCACTGCATCCTGAATTCCATTGCTCTTTGGAACACATTATTCCATACCCTTTTCCTTTTTCTAATAGTCATAGAATAGCATTGTATTATTCGAATGCCCTATCCCTTGTATCTGAAGGTCTTTTTCCTGGTAACTTGCAGGACTGGTTTCTGAATTGGAATTGTCAAATTTATCCACTGTGTGTCTTGGAATTTGTTGCCTTGGATTTTGACATTTTTGTTCTTTTGGGGGGGGGGGTGTGATTGTGAATTCTTCCTATTGGAATTTCATTTTCTGTGTTCAGAAGTTCTGGACATTTCTCTTTTCTGTTATTATTTCCTACTGTGTGTTAAAATTTTTGTCTTACCATGTTCTTCTGGGAAATGTATGGTTTTTTTTGGTTGTGTCTGTGCATCTTGTCTTCACAAAGCCATATGTTTTTCTTGTTCTTTTTAACTTCTCACCTTCTAGATTGTACTTCACTTCTGTGTATTGGCATTCAATCTAGTGTTCTTTCTCTTGTTTCTTTGGTGAGGCTTGCTATTATAGATTCACATTTTTCTGTTCTTATTATTTTTTATGTACAGGACACAAATTCTGCTCTCACAATTCTCATTTCTCCTCACATCCCACAGGGTCCTCTGTCTCCTCACGTATTGGATCATTTTCCCTCATTTTGCAGACTTTATTCATAAATGCCTGAACTCCTTTACTAGATCAGAAGATCACGTTTCCTTCTGTTTTTCTTGTTGGTTTATCTGTTTGTTTTCAAGGTCTGAAGTCTTTGCTACTTTCAGTCCTTCTCCCCACTACATCCCCAGACACTTATTTTCCCTATTACTCACTTTCTAACTCTCTGCCCTCTTATTGTAGCCTGTATCTCAAAGCATCTCAGCCTCCTCCCATGCTGGGTAATTCATTGTTCACTAGCCTTTTGGTCTCTGCCCCAACTGATTTTGGGGTGGTCAGAAATGGCCTCAGCTGGATCCTACATACACATATATACATATCCTATCCTGGTGACCTCTCCCACTGTTTCTCAGTTCTCTGACCGAGCACCAGCAGTTAAGAGCTTGCTAGTGCTGGAAATTCAAAGCCTGTTTTCCTCAGTGCCATCACTTCAGAGCTTTGAAACCCTGGTGCTTCCAGGTTGTAGCCCTCAGCAGGCTTTTGATCCTGAAGGACTGCAGCCAAGCTGTCTGTTGAAGTCCAAGCAAACTTTTGTAGCCTGGAGCCAGGGTCTTTACAGTACTGGAAATAGTGAGAGAGAGCAGGGGTGGGCTTTGTTGTAAAACTTTTATGTTCTTGGGTCTGCTAGTGTAGCTTCCTTGCCAGGAGTGTGGGAGGTGGAGGAGAGACTTTAATTGAGCTTGGGTTAGTAAACATAAGTTCCTGAGTTTGGGTGACTTTTTTGCCTTCTTTTGGATTATGAGTATCTTAGACCATGGAAACAACTGAGGTTGCTTTATATTTCATACACATTTTTTTGTTTTTTGGGGGGGGGTTAAAAGGTCATAGGGATTGGAGAAAATGTCTAGTCTGCCATCTTGTTGTTCACATAACTTAGAAGTCAATACAGACAAAACTGTCATGCTCAGAAAGCTCTAATTTTCTAGTTTTGAGTGAATGGATGAAAAATGAGACCAAAATCTCATGGAAGAATCGCAAAAGAATTCAAATGTATTTCAACACGTGTACTCTATATTTGAATTCCACTTGAAATGAATACAGAGAATACAAAAAAAGGAATACAGAAATGAAAGGGTCCTGCAAAACAGAACTAGAAATAGTGGAGAAATTCAGTTTAATTAGGGAGGTAATGTAGTATAGTGGAAAGAATGCCAACCCTAGAATGAGAACCTATATTCATTTCCACTTCTGGTACTTTTTCCCCTTTGTGACTTTGAACAAGTCCCTTAAAACTCATGGTTTATCAATTTCTTCATTCAAGATGAGGAATTATAGACTAGAGGGCTGCTGATGTCCCTTTCAGTTTTAGATCGACAATCCAATCATTATTCAAAAGAATAGCCTAACTTTTACCAATTCAGAGGAAGATTCCATTGATGGAATCACACCTCTATTAAGTGTTGAAGAAGAGTTATAAACTTCTTACTTTACCATCTTGCTGTCTGATATATGCTACACTTTATTTTGCTCATCATTTGCCTCCTCAGTAAACCTTTCCTTGATTCTTCAATTTCAGTTATTTCTCTTGGAACTCATATAGCAGTTTATTTTCTCTGTGATACACTTAGCCTGAAATATTATATAATATAGTGACCTCTTTTGTAGCTTGTTCCCTTTCTAGACTATGAACTTGATCATGGTAAGATAGAAAGTACATTGGAGGTGAAACCAAAGGACCTTGGTTTAAATCCTGATTCTCCTACTTAACTAACTCTGTGACCTTGGGTTCATCACTTCTCCCTTCTAGGCCTCTGTTTTCTCATTTGTAAGAGGAATTTGGACTAGATGATCCCTAATATCCCTTCTACCTCTAAATCTAATATCATATGAAGAATTGTGTCTTATCTAGAAAGATAGAAGCAAGCATCTGTTAAGCACCAAATAGGTACTAGGCTATTTGCTAAGTGCTTTACAGATATTACCTTATTTGATCTTCATCACAACCCTGGTAAATAGGTGTTAGTATTAGCCCCATTTTACAGTTGAAAAAACTGAGACAAATAAGTTAAATGACTTGCCTGATGTCTCATAGACATTGTCTGAGGCCAGATTTAAACTCAAGATTTTCTGACTCCAGGCCCAGCATTCTATCTACTGTGCCACCTAGCTGCCTGTTTTCTTAAACATTGCATTTCTCATAGTACTAAATAGTGCTATATATATATATGTATATATATATATGTATATATATATATGTATATATATAGTATGTATTAAATAGAATTTAAGTTTCTTAGAAGTAAAAAAGGTATCATGGTAGAGTCAAAAAAATATTTGCTATTATGTCATAGATTGTAAGTTCAAATCCCATCAGGAAAGCTCCCTGTGTAGTTTTGGTCAAGTTACTTAATTTCCTTGGGTCTCAGTTTTCACAGTTGTAATATATGAGAGATGAGGGGATTACATCAGGTAGCCCCTAAGATCCCTTCTGGCTCTAGATCTTTGGATCTTAATAAATATTTGTTTAATTGATTGAATTATACAAATTAACTTAGTTTGTTATTCAAAACTTTGTAACATCAGTTATTGCCCTATTTTGTCAATTCTGTTGGTTTTTAATTCTAGAAGACAAGCTTTCTGAAAACAAGGGATGGGGTGGCTAGGTGGCGCAGTGAGTAGAGCACTGGCCCTGGAATCAGAAGGACCTGAGTTCGGATCTGACCTCAGACACTTAACACACACAAACAAAAACCTATCTGTGTGACCTTGGGCAAGTTACTTAACCCCAAATCACTCTCCAAAAAAATGCAAAAAAAAAAAAAAAAAACCAATTATGGGGACGGCTAGGTGGCGCAGTGAGTAGAGCATCGGCCCTGGAGTCAGAAGGACCTGAGTTCAGATCCAGCCTCAGACACAACGCACACACAAACAAAAACCTAGCCATGTGACCTTGGTCAAGTCACTTAACCCCGATTGCCATCCAAAAAGCAAAAAACAAACAAACAAACAAAAAAGAAGGGATGCCTATTTATATGTTGGTTTTGTATCTAACAAGAACTACAATTATCTGTAATGGAAAAAATTCTGGAGGTCTTTCTAGTAAGATCAAGGGTAAAGCAAGGACGTCAATTTTCATAGCATTTTCATACCATCTAGAACCATATAGTTCTAGAAATGCTAGATATAACAAGACAAAAATTAAGAGATAAGCATAGGCGAAGACGAAATGAAATTATTGCTTTTGTCAAATGATGTGTTGATTTACCTAAAGAATCCTAGAAAATCACCTATAAGGTAATTGAAACAGTGCCTTTAGTAAGGTAACAGGATTACAGAATCATGGAATTTGAGAGTTGAAAACAACCTCAGTAGCCATTTAGTCCAGCTTATGGACTCAGCAATCATCAACCTTTCTATATATTGGCAACAAAAGACAATAGGGAGAGATAATTCAAAACACCTATAGAGTGTATAAAATATCTAAAATATCTACTGAGACATACACTGAAATTAAAAGAATACAGCTCTTCAGAAGTAAAAAATTTAAGTGATTAGCTTCCAACTGAAGTTGCTTTCTCTAAAGTTGCCAATGATTTCTTGATCATGAAGTCTCATGGCCTTTCTTTAATCCTTATCCTTTTTTTTACCTCTCTGTAGCTCTAGACAGTGTTGATCACCATCTCCTATCAATCAATTAATCTATAAATATTAATCAGCTATGTGGGCCAAGTTCTATGCTAGCTGTTGAGGATACAAATACAAAGAAGGAAACCATCCCTACTCTCAGTGAGCTTATGTTCTAATTTATTCTAATGGAGGAACCAACAAGTGTATGTAAAACTAAATACAGTTAGGTCTCAATTAGTATAAATCAGAAATCCTGTGAAGTGCTCACATTATTTAAATTCACACTATTCAAAATTATAATTACGTATAAAACATGGTAATCATTTCCAGCCCTATTGAAATATGCAGTGAAAATATTTTAAAATAAGTTTTTAATCTGTTAATGTAACATGACAGCAGAGGATGAGAAAAATATTTCTTATTAAAGTTTATTACAAAATAATATAAGATACAGAAATCAAAGTTTTTTAAAAATTTAAAATTACTGAATATGATAGTTCAAGATAAACCTACACTGATATGATAAAAATGTTGCTATTGTAATTTAAGATATTTTAGAACTATAGAGTGACTCTTTCTTTAAATATACATTTATATGTAACATACATAAATATATGCTGATAGACACAGAAAACTTTCTTCACATCACAGCAAATTTGCATACTCTCATTCTCATATGATAAACCAAGAATAGTTATATGACTGAGGAGAGTGTCCAAAATTAGTAATGCGTTTATAAAGGATCTTGTTGTCCTTATAATATTTTTCAACAGCTGAGCTAAAATAACTTGAAGACCAGTCTTCAGAAAACAGTTTTAGTCACCCATGCTTTCTTATTTGATCACCAAAGAACTGAAAGTGATTGATGGTTGTAGCCTCTCAGAGCATGAAGATTTCAGGAGTAATAAACAAGCACTGATTTTAACTTAAAATTCCTTTCTTCATTACCCACCCTCCAATAAAAGTGTTAGGCCCATCCAGTTTCAATTCAGATTGAGTTTTTTTTCTTTCTCAGAAATGTAAGTTCTAGAAGGCATCCTTTTCCACATTAAAAATCTGTTGATCAGTGTATCCTCCTCCTTCAGTTATTTTCTTCAAAACATCAGGATACTTAGCTGCTGTTTCCTCATCTTCACTGACCACCTCTCTGGTAATTTTTTTTTTATGATAAAACATATTTTCTTTTTTTTTTAATTTATTTGTTTGGTTTTAGTTTATAAAATTCAATTCCTAGGGTGGCTAGGTGGCGCGGTGAGTAGAGCATCGGCCCTGGAATCAGAAGGACCTGAGTTCGGATCTGGCCTCAGACACTTAATGCACACACAAACAAAAACCTAGCCGTGTGACCTTGGGCAAGTTACTTAACCCCAATTGCCCTTCAAAAAAAAAAAAAGATAAAATTCAATT
This sequence comes from Gymnobelideus leadbeateri, assembly GCA_011680675.1. Taxonomy (NCBI): domain Eukaryota; kingdom Metazoa; phylum Chordata; class Mammalia; order Diprotodontia; family Petauridae; genus Gymnobelideus; species Gymnobelideus leadbeateri. The sequence continues at coordinate 757,637 of WOXC01006136.1, forward strand.
CCATAGTTCCTTGAGTTTCAAATTTCTTTTCCCTCCCTCCGTCCACCCCCCACAACGGCATATAGTCCAGTATAGGATCTGCAAATACTTTCACTTTAGACATTAGTTGGGTTACAAAGGCATCTTGTACTAGATGGGATGAAAATTGGTAAAGAAGAAATAAAACCAAACAATGAAAAGAAAAAGATCAAGTAGTTTGCTTCCATCAGGATTCAAGCTCAGTTCTTTCTAGTTATTTCTCTGGATGTAGGCATCTCTCTCCTTCATGAGTCTTTAGGGATTGATTTACATCACTGCATTGCTGAATAGAGTCCAGTCTGTCATAGTTGGTCATCACACATATGTTGTGTCTGTGATTGTGTACAAATTTCTCCTGGTTCTACTCTTCTTACTCAGCATCAGTTTGTATAAGCCTCTCCAGGTAAATATGAAATCCGTCTCCTCCTCATTTCTTATAGCACAATGATATTCCATTACATTCATATACTACAACTTGTTTAGTCATTCCCCAATTGATGGGCACCCCTTTAATTTCCAATTCTTTGCAACCACAAAAAGAGCTGCTATAAATATTTTTGTACATATGGGTCTTCCTCCCACTTCTTTGATCTCTTTGGGATATAACCCTAGAAGTGGTATTGCTGGGTCAAAGGGTATGAAATTATTTATAGCCCTTTGGGCATAATTCCAGATTGCTCTCCAGAATGGTTGGATAAGTTCACAACTCCACCAGCAATGCATTAGTGTTCCAATTTGCCCACATCCTCTCCAGCATTTGTCATTTTCCTGTTTTGTCATCTTAGCCAATCTGACTGGAGAGATGTGGTACCTCAGAGTTGTTTTGATTTGGATTTCTCTAATCAATAGTGATTTAGAGCATTTTTTCATATACTTAAAGATATCTTTAATTTCTTTCTCTGAAAACTGCCTGTTCATTCATATCCTTTGACCATTTATCAATTGGGGAATGACTTGTATTCGTATAGATTTGACTCAATTTTCTGTATATTTTAGAAATGAGTCCTTTATCAGAGACATAGGTTGTAAAAAGTCTTTCCCAATTTCCCACCTCCCTCTTGATCTTGGTTACATTGGCTTTGTTTGTACAGAAACTTTTCAATTTAATGTAATCAAAATTATACATTTTGAATTTTCTAATGCTCTCTAGTTCTTGTTTGGTCCTAAAGTCTTTCCCTCTCCACAAATCTGCCAGGTAAACTATTCCTTGCTTTCCCAGATTGCTTACAGTATCAACCTTTATACCTAGATCATGTACCCATTTAGACTTGATTTTGGTATATGGTGTTAGATAATGGTCTATGCCCAGTTTCTGCCATAGTATATTCCAGTTTTCCCAGCAGTTTTTGTCAAATAGTGCGTTCTTATCCCCAAAACTGGAGTCTTTGGGTTTATCAAACAATAGATTACTATACTCATTAACTGCTGGATCTCATGCACCCAATATATTCCATTGATCCACTACTCTACTCCTCTGCAATACCAAGCAGTTTTGATGACTGCTGCTGTATAATACAGATTAAAATCTGGTATAGCTAGTCCACCTTCCGTAACATTTCTTTTCATTAATTCCTTTGATATTCTAGACCGTTTGTTCTTCCAAATAAATTTTGTTACTATTTTGTCTAACTCTATAAAGTAGTTTTTTGGTAAATTGATTGGTATGGCACTAAATATATAATTAATTTGGGTAAAATTGTCATTTTTATTATATTAGTTCAACCCAGCCACGAGCAATTGATATTTTTCCAATTAGTTAGATCTGATTTTATTTGTGTGAAAAGTGTTTTCCAGTTGTGTTCATATAGGTCCTGGGTTTGTTTTGGCAGGTAGATTCCCAAATATTTTATAATGTCTACAGTGACTTTAAATGGGATTTCTCTTTCCATTTCTTGCTGTTGAATTTCATTAGAGATATGCAGGAATGCCAAGGATTTATGTGGGTTTATTTTATATCCTGCAACTTTGCCAAATTTATTTATTGCCTCAAGTAGTTTTTTACTTGATTCTTTAGGATTCTCTAAATATATCATTATATCATCTGCAAAGAGTGATAGCTTGGTCTCTTCTTTGGAAGGAACCTAATTTGGTTCCTTTGATTTCTTTTTCTTCTCTAATTGCTATTGCTAACGTTTCTAGTACCAGATTGAATAAGAGGGGTGGTAGTGGACACCCTTGTTTCACTCCTGATCTTATTGGAAAGGCTGCTAGTTTATCCCCATTGCATATAATACTTGCTGATGGTTTTAAATAGATGCTATCTATTATTTTAAGGAAGGCTCCATTTATTCCTATACTTTCTAGTGTTTTTAATAGGAATGGATGTTGTACTTTGTCAAAAGCCTTTTCTGCATCTATTAAGATAATCATGTGGTTTCTGCTAGTTTTATTGTTGATATGATCAACTATACTGATGGTTTTCCTAATATTAAACCATCCTTGCATTCCTGGAATAAATCCTACCTGATCAAAATGTATTATTCTTGTGATAAGTTGTTGTAGTCTTTTAGCTAATATTTTATTTAAATTTTTTGCATCTAAATTCATGAGGGAAATTGGTCTATAATTTTATTTCTCTGTTTTATCTCTTCCTGATTTAGGAATCAGTACCATATTTGTGTCATAGAAAGAATTCGGTAGGACTCCTTCACTAATTTTCCCAAATAGTTTGTAGAGTATTGGAATCAATTGTCCTTTAAAGGTTTGATAGAATTCACTAGTAAACCCATCTGGCCCTGGGGATTTTTTCCTAGGGAGTTCACTGATGGCTTGTTTGATTTTTTTTTCTGAGATGGGGTTATTTAAGTAATTCACTTCCTCTTCAGTTAATCTGGACAACTTATATTTTTGTAAATATTCATCCATTTCACTAAGATTGTCATATTTATGTGCATACAATTGGGAAAAATAATTCCTAATTATTGTTTTGATTTCCTCTTCATTGGAGGTAGATTCACCCTTTTCATTTTTGAGACTCATAATTTGGTTTTCTTCTTTCTTTTTTTTATCATATTGACTAAGGGTCTATCAATTTTATTGGTTTTTTTCCTCGTAAAACCAGCTCTTAGTTTTATTTACTAATTCAATAGTTTTCTTAATTTCAATTTTATTAATCTCTCCTTTGGTTTTCAATATTCTCTGGCAATTTTAATATAATGCAGTTGAACTCAGTTTTTAAAGCAGTGAAACCAAATGACACTTGCAGTAAAAATTTTGTCACTTTCTCTTTTATTTTATTGTCATAAATAAACTTGAAGCTTTTGTCTCAATGGCTGCTCTGCTCAGAGGAATGTGTTTTTGATTGCCAACTTCAAACCATACAACAAAGATGCTCTATTTCAACCACTGTAATGCCTTATAGTTGTTTGCAAACCACAAAAAATCTGATGCAACTTTGCCTTTTTTCTTTTATTTCACCTGTGTGTTTTATAATATTCTGTACCATAGATTTAAGCATTTCAACATCTTATCCTTAGTTACTGCGACCATGATGATGTCATTCAATTACATCAGATTTTTGTTCTAATATAATAACAAGCCTCTCATTTTTGTCCCCATTTAAAGTATTCTTCCTTTTGTTCATTTTATTAGGGGCTATAAAAAACCCAACTGTTGGTAATATGGTATGCAGTAGTACATCACATCCACCCATGACAATAGACAAGAGAGACAGATGGCTAACTTGCATGTGTCACATTAATTGAATTTTGGCTCATATTAAATGTGATCTGGTATTATTTTACAATTTGCACTGAGTTGAATTTTGTATTATTTAAATTCTCATTAATTGTGGCCTACCTGAACAGCATAAAAATAAAGTTAGTAAGTACAAATATGTACAAAATGTTTGTGTGGTAGTTTGAGAGGGAAGGTATTATCAGTTGGGGACAGTCAGGAAAGGCTTCATGCAGAAGATGGTGCCTGAGATGCGTCTTAAAGAAAGAATGGGATTCACTGAGGTAGAGGCAAGGAGGGAGTATACAGCAGGCACACAGGACAGCTAGTGCCAAGACACAAAGATGGGAGTTGGAGTGCCATGTGTGAGGAGGAGAGAGACAGTTTAGCTGGCTCACAGTATGGAAGTATCCAATGAGGCTGGAAAGATGAGGGGAGTCAGATGATATAGAGCTTTAAAGGCTAAATGGAAGGAATTTATATTTATTTTAGAATAAAGATGAAACCCCTGGAATTATTTGTGTATAGAAGTTATGTACATCTGTACTTAAGGAAAATTACTTTGTTGATCTCATAAGCTCTCATGGGTTCAGTTTTCATGTATGTCTGTGTAGTTGATTCTCAAATCTGTGTATCCAATTCTGATTAGTCTTTCTTCAAGCTCCAATCCCCTATCTCCAAACTATCTAATGGATATTTCAAATTGGATGTCTCACAGGCATCTCCTAGTAAACATTTGCAAATCAGAAATAATTATCTTTCCCCAAAAACCCTCCCCTCTTCTGAACTTCCCTATTACTATTAAGGGTACAACCATTTTCCCCAGCTCCCATATTTGCAGTGTATTTGACTCTCACGTATTAAGTTGTTGCCAAATCTTGTTTGCGTCTTCACAGCTCCACTTTGGAGAAAATTGGCATAGAGGACTCAAGGTAAAGAAATACTCCTTACTAATTCAGATCAGCAACTGTACAATCATTCAGCAAACATTTATTAAGTGACTACTATATACAAGTACATTGGAAAAGGAAATGGCAAACAACCTTAATATCTCTGCCAGAAAACTTGTGGACAGTATGGTCCATAGGGTCATGAAGAGTCAGACACAACTGAACAGTAACAACTATGTGCCAGGTACTTTTTAGCACTGGGGATGCAAATATAATGAGTGAATCAATCTTTACTCTCAAGGAGCTTACATTTTTTTCCTTTCTTTTTTTGGAAAGGGGAATGCAGGGCAATTGGGGTTAAGTGACTTGCCCAAGGTCACACAGCCAATATGTGTTAAGTGTCTGAGGTCATATTTGGACTCAGGTCCTCCTGATTCCAGGGCCATTGCTCTATTCACTGTGCCACCTAGCTGCCTCAAGGAGCTTGCCTTTTTTTTTTCTTTTGGGAGGGCAATTGGGGTTAAGTGACTTGCCCAAGGTCACATGGCTAGTAAGTGTTAAGTGTCTAAGCCCAGATTTGAACTCAGGTCCTCCTGACTCCAGGGCCTGTGCTCTGTTCACTACACCACCTAGCCACCCGAAGGAGCTTATATTTTAAGGGAGACTAGTATATTGTTTACACAGTTGTATATATACCAAATAAATACTAAGTTTGATGATAAATACAAGGCTATTTGAGAGGGAGGGCATTAGAAGTCGAGGGTGTCAAGAATAACTTTATGTATAAGATGGTGCTTGAATGCCTCTTAAAGAAGAAACTTGGGGGTGGAGCCAAGTTGGCAGCATAGAAGCAGGAAAACTCCATGAGCTTTCCCCATAACCACCTCAGATACCTATAAAATATAACTCTAAACAAATTTTAGAGCTGCAGAAACCACAAACTGACAGAGAGAAACAAATCACCTGCTGAAGGCAGGCAGGCAGGAAGGGTCCATCACAACACACCGGGAGCAGAGCCCAGCCCCACGTGGTTTTAACCACAGGGCGGTCCAGACCAGCAGTAGCTGGAGTGAACCTCGGGAGAGTGGATCACCAGCAGCTGTGGCCATTTCCAGAAATATCAACCCACAAATGCCAAAGACAAAGTAAAAGGTCAGTGTAGAACTCTGTTGGAACTGGGGAGAACAGAGGAGAGGGTCTGGCCCCTGGCCCCTGGCCCCAGCATGAGAAGCAATGGAGGCACAGCAGCCCTGCAGCTGCCACCACATGGCTGCTTCAGAGCCCCCGGCCTGCAGATTGTAGAGTGGCCAAGTGACCATTCAGAGAGTAATCGCTCTTGCTTTAATCTGCTTGGATCTGGATCACAGTCTTGGGTGGTAGTCCTTAAGTATGTGACCAGTGAGCCAGAGTGTGTGAGGGCTGTAAAGACGGTACCCTCCTAATAGTTCCAGCAACTACAAAACCCCCAGCAATTTGGAATAAAGATCTCCCCCCTGGAAGCAGAGTTCTACTATAGCAAAGAGCTCAGAACTCAAGTGATCAAATGGCGACACAAGCAGGTGAGGGAAGCAGAGCAAACACAGCAATCCAAACTTGGATTCCTTTTTTGAGGACAGAAGGGAATGTGGCATGGGGCAGGAGGAGGACAGCAGGGTTGGAACTCCTGCACCAAAGGCTTCCAGGAAGGTTATGAACTGGTTGCAGGCCATGGAGGAGCTCAGAAGGGATTTTGAGGGTTAGGTGGGAGAGGTAGAGAAAGGATTGGGAGGAGAAATGGGAGTGATGCAGGAGGGTCATGAGGAGAGGGTCAACAACCTGACTGAAGAAAATAACACCTTAAAAAATAGATGAACTCAAATGGCAAAGGAGGCCAATGGGCGGGGTAGGAGGCAGGAAATGCCTTGAAGAGCCAAGTTTGCCAGATGGAAGAGGAGTTTCAGGAGCTCACTGAAGAGAGTAATTCCTTCAGGGTTGGATTGGAGCAGGTGGAGGCTAATACTTTGTGAGAGGTCAGGATACTGTTGAACAGAATCAAACAGGTGAAGGGGTGGAGGGAGGTGTGAAGTGTCTCACTGGAGGAGCCATTGACCTGTAGAATAGATCCAAGAGAGATGATTTAGAAATTATTGGATTACCTGAAGGCCATGATCAGGGGGAGGAACCTGAAAATCATCCTTCGAGAAATTCTCAAGGAAAACTGCCCTGATGTTTTATAACCAGAGGGCAAAATAGAAATTGAAAGAATTCACTGATCACCTCTTGAAAAAGATCCCCAAAAGAAAACTCCTAGGAATATTATAGCCAGGTTCCAGAGTTCCCAGATCAAGGAGAAAATATTACAAGCAGCCAAGAAGAAACAATTTCAATATTGTGGAAACACAATCAGGATAACACAAGATCTGGCAGCTTCCACACTGAGGGATCAAAGGGCTTGGAATGATATTCTGGAGGTCAAAGGAGCTAGGACTAAAACCAAGAACCACCTCCCCAGCAAAACTGAGTATCGTGTTTGAGGGGAAAATATGGTCAGTCAGTCGACTAGAGAACTTTCAAGCATTCTTGATGAAAAAAACCAGAGTTGAATAGAAAATTTGACATTCAGATACAAGTAACAAGAGAAGCATGAGAAGGCAAACAGGGAAAAGAAATCATAAGGAACTTATCAAAGTTGAACTATTTACATTCCTACATGGAAAAATGATGATTGTAACTTATGAAACTTTTTTCAGTATGAGAATAGTTGAAGGGAATATGTGTGTGTGTGTGTGTGTGTGTATGCATACATATATGTCTATATAGGAGGGTATATGGGCATATGAATACATATGTGAGTGTGTGTATATATGTGTACATGTATACATAGAGGGTGAAGGATCAATTGAATAGGTAGGGATGATATTTAAAAGGTAAAATTGAGAGGTGAGAGAGGAATATAATGAGAGGAGATGGGGAGAGACAGAATGGGGTAAATTATATAGAAGAGGCAAGGGATAACTGTTGCAATAGAGGGGAAGAACATGAAGGCAAAAGGGAATGGGTTAACCTCACTCTCATTGAATTTGTCTTAGGGAGGGAGTGACATAAACACTAAATTGGGTATCTCACCCTACAGGAAAGTAGGGGGGAAAGGGGATGAGAGAGGCGATGATGGAGGGGAGGGCAGGTTGGGGGGTAGGGAAGTTAGAAGCACACACTTTTGAAAAGGGACAGGATCAAAGTAGAGAATAGAACAAGTTGGGGACAGGATAGGATGGAGGGAAATATAGTCAGTCTTTCACAATATATCCACTACAGAAATGTTTTTCGTAACTATACATGTACAACCTATATTGAATTGCTTATCTTCCCAGTAAGGATGGGTAATGAGGGAGGAAGGGAATTTAAAGTTTCAAAATCAAATGTTTAAAACCATTATTATTATTACTATTAATATACAACTGGGAAATAAGAATATAGACACCGGGGTATGGAGATCCATTTTGTCCTACCAGAAAGTCAGAGGGAAGATGGGGGAGGATATAGGAGAGAGCAGATTGGGGGAAGGGGTATACAGTGAGATCACTGTTTAGGGGTGGTGGGTAGGGGAACGATGGGGAGAAAAATTTGTAACGCACAATCTTGTGGAAATGAATTATGTAAAACTAAAAATAAACAAAATTCAATTTAAAAATTTAAAAAAAGAAGAAACTTCTCTGAGGCAGGGGTGAGAGGATAGATTTCAGGGTAGACAGGAGATGGAGTGTCCTGTGGGAAGAACAAAGAAAAGAGGAGTTTGGCTGGAGCAAAGAGTCTAGGTGAGAAGGTAATGTAATATAAATGTTCTTCAGTTTGTACATGTAGAGAGGTGCCTGGTGTGCTGAGAGGTTGTAGCAGCAAGCACCCCAGCATACCCAGGGTAGCTGCCAACACGGGTTCTTACATCTGCTTTTCTAAAGGAAAGCAACTCAAAATGGGTTAGCAATTTTGCTTTAATCAAGCATATGTCATTTACCTAGTTCAGGGGAAAAAGGTCAGCACCCTGAACTTCAGAAAATACAAACAAGTTACAAGCAGAAGTTACAAGTAAACAGAGAAACAGATCAGCAGACAGGCTTCCAGCTATCTGACCATTACATCCATACCTAGTCAGTTACCAGAGAGGGAAGCACCAACATCTGGGTTTTCAAAGCCAGGGGGCTCAACGGCTGCCCAGAGTCTCATCTGGTCAAATCACATAACTTCTCAAAGTGAGCCCCAAAACAAAACCTCACATCAGGGTATATATAGCCCTCTCCTGGATCAGAGAATGTCACAATCCTCTTGACTCATTGCCCAATCACAAAGCATCAAGGTGTGGACATTCCTGAAAAATAAGCCTCTCGCCTTAGGCTCCATGTGACCACATTCAGCCTATTATTTTCTTTTCTTTTTTTTTTAAAGCAATTGGGGTTAAGTAACTTGCTCAAGGTTACACGGCCAGTCATTATTTATGTGTGGGTGCTCATTTTCTGAGGCCGGATCCGATCTCAGGTAATCCCAACTCCGAGGCCAGCGCTCTTACTCACTGAGCCACCTAGCCGCCCCCAGAGTGTATTTTCAAATCAAGGAAGATTCTCTGAGTCACTTAAACCTTTCAAAGGGCCTAGGGGCAGGGATGATCTTAAATTCCCATTCCCATAACAGAGATTAAGTTATTTTCTTGATTTTGTCACTATCAAGACAACAAAAAAGACCACCTTTACCCCTCTTCAGTTGTGATTCAGTCATATGTAAATATTTTCATCCTTTGCTTTGTTAATGATTGTCTCACACACACACACACACACACACACACACACACACACACACACACACACACACAACCCTTTGTTTTACTTTGTTTTATAATCTTACAGTTGTGGTATATGTTATTTCCTGGTTCAATGTATTTCACACTGCTCATACAGCTCATGTAAGTTTTCCTAGGTTTCTCTGAAATCATTTTTTACCATATCTTATGGTACAGTAATATTCCAGTACATTCATACAATATGGTTTGCTTAGCCATTCCCAAATTGATATACAGCCCCTTTGTTTCTAGTTTTTCATTACAGTGGAAAGTGCTATTATAAATAATTTTATGTACATGGGTCATTTCCTTCTTTCTTTAGCCTTGTAGTGGTATGCTGAATCAAAAGGTATGAATAATTTAGTGACTTTTGGGGTTATAGTTCTAAATCACTTTTCAGGATTAGAAAATTATTCATTGGGGTGGGTAGGTGGCACTGGCCCTGGAGTAGAGTGCTGGCCCTGGAGTCAGAAGGACCTGAGTTCGGATCCGGCCTCAGACACTTAACGCACACATAAACAAAAACCTAGCCATGTGACCTTGGGCAAGTTACTTAACCCCAATTGCCCTCCAAAAGGCAAAAAAAAAAAAAATTGTTCATTTCACCGTGCATTAGTGTCCCAAACCTCCCGCTGCTACTTGAACAATTGCCATTTTCCTTTTGTTGTCATCTTTGACAATCAGATGCCATTCTCTCATTTTAAAGATGATGAAACTGGCACAGAGAGGTTAGGTGATTTGACCCTGGGTAACACACTTTATAAATGTCTGAGCCAAGTTTAAAATCCTGTACCTGACATTTCTCTTTCTACTATACTACACTGCCTACTTAATGTATTTAAAGACATTTCTTTGAATAAATAAATTGAATTCAATAAATTGAATAAATTTTCAGATTGTATTAATTTATCCATTTTATCCTTCTAGGCTATCTGCTCAACCTCAAATATTTATAGTTTCTTCAAGAAGCATTTATTGCATATATACCATATTTCTAGCATCATTGTGACACCATTGGTATCTCATGGTGATTCCACTTTTTTGGTAACATATCCAATATATTTCATCCTGTCCAGTTCTTTATTTATCCAGTTAAGGTTTCTTCTTTTCTGTCACATTTGTTTGGTCATATTTTTAAAATGTTTTAAGAACACTATTGAACTTACTTAGACTTCTTTGGGAGTGAGTTTACTCAAATTATCCTGCCAGTTAAAAGTCATGTCACTCTAATGTTTAAATATTTAATATGATTGTACATGTATAACCTATATTATATTGTTTGCCGTCTTGAGGAGGAGAGAACATGTAGCACCAACACAATATTCATAGCACAATTCTGAATTTCAAAATATAACAGACCCTCCACATGGAAGACAGAACCAAAACATTTATTCAAACACCAGTAAGCCGAATCCCAATGCCAAAAAGCCAAATCCATCATAGCAACAAAGAAATCTATACCCAAACACTGCAGAGGTTACCACCATCCCCAAGCCTTCTCCCTGCTAGAACCTTCCCACAGAACACTCACAACTTGCTGCCTCCTTCCTCTCTCTTTCTCAGCTCTAGCTACTCTCACCAACTTCCTCTGGGCTCTGCTTCAGCTACAGCTTCTTTCTGTTCCACCCTTCCTGCTCTATCCCCTCAGCAAGTTCCTCCTACCACAGACTCATGTGACTCAGGCTTCTATGTGACTCAAGCAGATCACATGGGTCTATTAATGAATGGGGGAGATCTTTCCATTAAGCAAAAATACATTAACAAAAAAGAAGGGAGGGCAGGAGGGAGAAAAAAAATTGGAACTCAAAATCTTATAAAAATGAATGTTGAAAACTAAAAAAAAAAAAGCGTCAGTTTATTTTTGCCAATTTGGCAGCTGACTCTAAGCATGTCTTTGAAGAAGTTGTCCCCTTTAGTACTATAATGCTATCTGTCCCCAGTGTGTCTTTACTGTGAGATAAGTCCCACATTTACCTAAGTCCCAATCTATGAATCATTGCTAGAAAACAACTTCACTAGTACCACATTCTTGTACCTACTTTGGGTGACAGCCAACTCATCTGATAAACAAATGCTCTTTATTGGGGCTTAATAAGTTACTCTTCCTAGGTAACGTTTTCACAATTTAGGTTTTTTTTAAACCCAATTGTGGGAATTTTAGGGACTTGAACAAATTGGTAGGGAGGAGCTATTTGGAGGTAAGAGGTCTTTCATGACATCTAACTGTTTTCTTGCTACCCATGCATGAATACTGGAGGTCTCTGTTAAAAATAATTATAAATCTGTCTGCTACTATTAAGCTTACTGAAGTAAGTTTTTCACGTCTGCTTTAAAGTTAGGCATTTTATATTTTTATCATCTTTGCTAAATGATACCTTAGTTCTTCACATGTCTAGCAGTTTAAAAACAGATTGACTGTCACTTTTGTAGGGTTGTTCTTCCTAGCATATCATTTTGGTCAGAATAGCTATTTTTGATGAAAGAGTTAGATTGACAGATAATAGAGTGGAAGTTTTTATTAAATTCCAGTTTACCTGTAAGTTTTTATTTTTATGAAATTTTCAAGGACTGCTAAATTTATATCATGAAGGTTTTAAACCTGCCTTTTAAAAAAATCAGCTATAAACACATCCCCTGTCTGTTTGAGACTGAGAAATTCAACAAACATTCATTAAATACCTATTATTTTCCAGGTAATTTTGATGCTGGGAAGACCAAAGGGAAAAAAAAAACATAACACTGGCCCTCCTCTCATAGAGGAATCTTAAGTTTGTAACAGTCAAAGTTGACTACTTTTTTGAGGAGTACAGGGATCCCCCTGGACTTTGGAAGTCATAAATTGCTTCTTAACTTATTCTACTGTAGTGGCTTTGCGCAAATAATTTCAGGTCAAAATTTCATACTGTTTATTCCCACCCATTTCCTTTACTGGCTGTGACACACAGGAATTACACCCATTGCTTGACTAACCTTGCTGACCTTTTGTTACTTGGCTATAAATTGACTTGGGTCTCTTGCAAAAACAGTCAGAGGGGAAAATCTTTGTTAAAACACAGCCAATTCCTGCTCCACTGAAGAACAGTTTGTTCCCTTGAAGAAATGCACCAGTTCAGTGAACAGAAAAACATTGCCACAAATTGGCATATGCAATAGCTAAAAGAGAGATTATCCATAATGGTGCTATGGAAGAAGGTACTTTTTAAACTGAGGCCTTGCCTCAGTTTGGGTCTGGGTAGGAGTGGAGTAAACAGAAAAATGTGGAAACATAGCTAGTTTTAAGCTACATGTTGCACATGGTGCTTGAGTTTTAGGAGTATGCATTTGACTCCTTACAATTCCATAGTAATTACCTAGAAAGCAGGACTTGTTCTGAAACCTGGCAGTGACCATTTTCTAAATGAGCAGATTTTATAAAAACTATGACTAGAGGAAGTACTGTAATCCAGAACATGGAACAAAGTGAAAGTCAAAAGCTACCCACTGTGATGTGAAGGACATAAAGAACTTTTATAGAAACACAGGTTAATAGGATATTTTGACAGAAAAATTAATAAGTTGTGGAAAGCAGCTAGTGAGATGGAATTATGGTAAAATACATATTATGTATATACATATATATACACATTATATACATACATACATATATATGCACATTGCTCAGTTGGCATGGAATAATTTGTGGAGAGTTTTTTCCTAATATGTATATTCTGTCCTATCAAAAAGAAGTTGTGTTTTTTGATGCTTTGATGCTTTACATGGGATTTCTCCTTCTTGCACATTGTGGTATAGGAAAGAGCAAAGGACTTTGAGTCAGTGATGTGTGTTCAAGCCCAGCTCTTCTGCTGGCTAGCTCTGTGACATTGGTAAATCACACATTCCCTGCACTTCAGTTTCCTTACATATAAAATAAAGGGGTTGGACTAAGTAATTTCTGAATTCTCATCTGGCTCTTAATCTATTATCTCCTATGAATCACTCAGTGTTAAAGTGAATCATAAATATATATTGTCCCTAACATTTACCTTTAGGACAGTATTAACAAAAGACTTTTGCATTAAGAAACATTTAACCCAGTGAATACAGCATGGAATCGTGTGGAAAGAGCTCCAGTGGTATATATTAGAGGTAAGACCTGAACTCAGATCTGATTTCAAAGTCAGCTCTCTATCCATTACACCAAGCAGCCTTGATAGATATGTTTAAAAAGGTGGAGGGGAGAATGGAAGGTAGAATGGGAAGGTCATCAACAAAACACTTTTATATGCATAGAAGAAAATAAAAATAGAGGAAATAGTACAATTGTGTTGCTGCCTTATTAAATTAGTATATATACATATATAATATTTTAAAAGCAGTATATGAGAGTTTAAAATTTTATATAGTCCCCTTTCTTATTGTCTTTGTATATTGAAGTGATTGTTTTTGTTGATGACTAAGTTCATTTTGTAAAGAGTACTTACTGTAGAGTCTGAGGACCTGAGTTCAAATCCTGCCTCTGCTACTTATCACCTGTATGACCTTTAGTCTCCCTGGGCCTCAGTTTCTTCCTCTTTAAAATGAGGAGGTTGAACTAGATGGGTTTTGAGGCTCCTTCTGAGCTCTAGATCTCTTCCCTTCTTTATGATAAAGCCTCTTCTCTCTGTATTTCATTATCCATCATGATCTTCAGATAAACTATAATATAAAACCTCACTAATTTGGAGCAATGAAGATTGACCTACCTGAATTAGCAGTTTGTGATGACATTAGTTGTGTAATTGTCAACCAGTCTACCTCTCTGAGCCTCAGCTTCCTTACATGTAAAAGGGAGATTCAATTCAGAAATATTTATTGAGGACCTGCTATGTTGTAGGAATGGTGCCTGGCATATGTAGCCACAAACAGATTGTGACAAAGTCACTGCTTTCAGAGACTTTACAGTTTTGTTTACCTTCAAGGTTTGGGCATATATTGAACTGAGTACAATGACAAATATACAAATAACTAATATAAGAAACAGTTAGATAAGTGGAAAAGAAGGCAGCCAGCAAAAGTGCAATGGGAAATTTGAAGAAGCTATGAGAACACTTTTATGACTTAACCTCTCAGGGACTTTTTCAAGATTAAATGATACAAGGAGGCGGAGCCAAGATGGTGGAGTAGAAACAGCACTTCCAAGGTGCTCTGCCCCACACAAATTCCAAACAATGTGAAAGGGGACTCTGAACAACTTCTGGAGCCCCAGAACCCACAGAACGACACAGAGAAGCTAACCTCCCGCTGAAGAGAACCCAGCAGCCCTGCAGGGAACAGCCAGTGCAGCGCTCTGAGAGCAGGCAGCACAGCACTCTGGGAACCAACAGCCCAACGCTCTGGGAGCTAAGCCCAGGCCCGCATGAGCCGGCTGGAGGGACCCCAGAACACCAGCAATTGTGGTGATTCCAGAATTATCAGCACAGATATGCTTAGGACAAAGTGAGAGGTTAGTGCCCTATGGACTTTGGGACCAGTATTTGGGGAATGCGTCGGCTTCCTCCCCTGGGGGCAAAAAGCTGCTGAAGAAACGCGGCACAAAAGCCATTTTGCAGTGTCAGTGGTGGCTCTAGCTCCTGGTCTGAGAACTGTAGGGAGATCTAGCAGTCAGTCTGGGGGTTAATTGCTCTTGCTTTAAACTGCATGGATTTGGACTGTGGTCTGTGGGAGGGAAATTTAGGGTGGGTATCCAATTTGCCAGAGTGGGTGGAGGCTTTACAGAGGCCACCCAACTGGCGGAAGTTGTGAAGACCCCATGTTTGGGCGGAAGCTCTCCTGTCTGGTGGCAGAGTCCTACTGGGGCAACAAGCCCCCAAATCAAGTAATTAAGTGGCAGCATGCCTAGGCAAAAGAAACAAAATAAACAGAAAAGTTCAACATTGGATTCCTATTTTAGGGGCAAAGAGACTCAAAGCATAGAGGAGGACTGTGAGGTCAGAACTCCTGCACCAAAAGCCCCAAATGAAAATACAAGCTGGCTACAGGCCATAGAGAACCTTAAGAAGCAGATAAAAGAAGTGGGGGAAAATTGGGGAGAGATGATAAAGATGCAAGAAAAGTATGAAATGACAGTCAGCCTGACTGAGGAAAACAACACCTTAAAAAATAGACTAACTCAAATGGCAAAAGAGGCTCAGAAAGGCAATGAGGAGAAGAATGCCTTAAAAAGCCAAATTTGCCAGATGGAAAAAGAATCTCAAAAGCTCACTGAGGAGATTCATTCCTTCAGAGTTAGACTGGAGCAAATGGAAGCCAATGACTTTATGAGAAATCAAGATGCCATTAAACAGATCCAAACAAATGAAAGAATAGAAGGCAATGTGAAATATCTCACTGGAGAAACCACTGACCTGGAAAATAGATCCAGGAGATATAATTTAAAAATCATTAGACTACCTGAAAGCCATAATCAAAGAAAGAACATAGAAATCATCCTTAAAGAAATTCTCAAGGAAAATTGCCCTGTTTTAGACCCAGTGGGGGAAATAGAGGTTGAAAGAATCCACCAATCGCCTCCTGAAAAAGATCCCAAAAAGAAAACTCCTAGGAATATTATAGCCAGGTTCCAGAACTCCCAGATCAAGGAGAAAATACTACAAGCAGCCAGGAAGAAACAATTTCAATATTGTGAAAACACAATCAGAATAGCTCAGGACCTGGCAGCTTCTACACTGAGGGATCGAAGGGCATGGGATATGATATTCCAGAGGGCAAAAGAGCTGGGATTGAAGCCAAGGGTCACCTACCCAGCAAAACTGAGTATCTTGTTTCAGGGGAAAATGTGGTCATTCAGTGGAATAGAGGACTTTCAAGCATTCTTGAGGAAAAAAACCAGAGTTGAATAGAAAATTTGGCATTCAGACACAAGAAGCAAGAGATGCTTGAGAAGATAATCAAGGAAAAGAAATCAAAAGGAACTTATCAAAGTTGGACTATTTACAGTCCTACATGGAAAAACAATAACTGTGTTTAATGAAACCTTTCTCATTATGAAAATAATTGAAGAAGGGTATATGGGCATATGTTTACAGGTATACATGGATAGAGGGCACAGGTTGAATTTGATGGGAAGGGATGATTCTTTTTTTTTTTGAGGGCAATTGGGGTTGGGTGACGTGCCCAGGGTCATGCTACTGGGTTTTTGTTCGTGTGTTGGGTGTCTGGGGCCGGATCTGAGCTCGGGTCCTTCTGGCTCCAGGGCCGATGCTCTGCTTGCTGTGCCACCTAGCCGCCCCCAGGAAGGGATGATTCTTAAGGGGTGAAGTTAAGAGGTGAGAGAGGAAAGTGGCAAGAGGAGATGGAGAGAGACAGGGTAGGGTAAACTATTTCATGTAGAGGAGGCAAGAGGAAGTAGTTGCAGGGGGAGGGGAAGAACAGGAAGGCAAAAAGGCAAAAGCATATTCTCATTGAAGTTGGCTCAAGGAGAGAATCACATACATACTAAATGGAATATCTCACCCTCACTCTCCTGAGTAGGGGAAAGGGAGATGAGAGGGGGCATGATGGAGGGGAGGGCATTCTGGGGGGAGAGGAGGTTGAAAGTACCCACTGTCAAAGAGGGACAGGATCAAAGTGGGGAATGGACCAGGTGGGAGGTGGGACAGATGGGGGGGAAATATAAGCAGTCTTTTACAATATATCTACTATGGTAGTGTTTTGCATAGCTATGCGTGTACAAAACATGCTGAATTGCTTATCTTCTCAGAGGGAGTGGGTGACAAGGGAGGAAGAGAATGGATCTGAAAATCGAAATTTTAAAATTAAATGTTTCATAAGATGTCCAGGCAGTGGGGCTCAGAGATTCACCTTGCCCTAATGGCAAAGTCGAAGGGGGTATGGGAGAAGATATGGGAGAGAGCAGATTGGATGAGAGGATATCTAGTGGGACTGCTATTCTGGGGTGGTGGGTAGAGAAAAATGGGGGGAAAATGTAACTCATAATCTGGTGGAAATGAATGATATAAACCAGAAGTTAATAAAGCATTTGTTTAAACAACAACAAAAAAAAGATTAAATGATACAAGTAAAAAGGCATTAAAACTGTAAGGGGCTACATATTTAAAAGCTCTTGTTATATTTTTCTAACAAAGTTCAGTAATTTAAAGTTCATTTGAATTCATAGAAAACTTATTTTAATTAATAAATAAAACTTATTGTAACCAGTATATAAGTTATTTGTAAATGATGTCTTCTAAAACCTTTGAAAATAATTTGTGGTAGCTATTTTTAATGGTACAAGTAATTATATAAGCAAGGAAAGGTTTTAAGTGTAAAGAAAGTTTCAGCTGAACATTCCCTTTGAATTAACAAAAAGTCCTAATTTAGTGAAGCGTGAATGATACTAACTCTACCTAGCAAATCAGAAACTTAATGTGAACATCACATTCTACTGAGATTTAAAGAAAGCCCACCAGTTTCCACTAATACCACACTGCTATAATGAATGTGGCAATGTTTCCTCTTGCTAAGTAATGTTTATATTCATAAAATAAAAGTGCCATCTTCCCTCTCTCCTTCCCTTCCTTTTTCAGCAAGTCCTTCCTGAGTAACCTACTTAATGTTTGAGACACTGTGGGATTGACAAAAAATAAACCACAGTCCCTATCCACAGGTTTCTCACAGAGTGATAACATATTTGGGTCCAAGGTCAGCTTTATAATGCTATATGGTTTGATTTGGAAGGACTCCTGGATAGATAAGCTTCTTTACCTCAAATAACTGTTGCTGATATGCAAATATATCAAGTTCTATCATCCTGCTGTTAGCAGTTCATTCCTTTGAATTGACACATTATATCTCCTTAAAAAAAAGCAAACAATTTCAGAGGACTCATTTTTAAAGCCATATTGAAAAGAAAATTCGTTTTCCACACACCAAGTCACCTAGCACAGCCCTAAGAGGAGAGGAACACAAGATAGGTAAGTTTTGATGGGAGGGAGAAGGGAGAAATACAGGTGCTAGAGTGTGAGTCCCTGGGCATCGAGGGGGCACTATTTTGATTGCAGTCAGATGGGGAAAGGAAAGGACCATAAAAGGAGAGAGAAGAAAAGTATCTGCAAACCCTTTAAAACTTGCTTGTGTCAAAATTTGTCTTGAAATGTGCTTTTCTTAGGATGATTTAACCTTTGATTAGTTACAGAATTTTATATCTTTGATTTCTAACATTGAGGGATCATGGCACACTGATGTATGTTACTAATCAGTTCTTAGTTTCCATTTCACATTTCTTCCTTCCTTTGTCCTTTAGACAGAGTGAAACTAAAAATACTGAAAGTTTAAACCTACATCATCATATGTATTTTACATATAAAGCAAAGTTGAAGTGGTATAAGGAGTTTAAGGAAATGAGGATTAATGTCTTGTTAGAATCAGAATACTTATATGCAAACTTTTAGAATTACTCCATTGTCCATGCCCCAACAGTGTTATAAAAAGCGTAACACAGTAACAATCACATTGACTTTCTTAAGTGATTCAGAAAGTAAAACATACCTAGATTTGTAAACTATCTGTTGGTTATTTAGTTTTATGGGACTAAAACCTTTCAAGGGCTTAGATCAGGGCTAATTAGCATAGTGATCAGGGTATGGTGCTAAGAAAGCAACCTTTACAAGTGGGATTACATTTGGAGGCTCAGTTAGCTTCATGAAAAGCCAAGATTCTATTTTATTCCTATAATTGTACCTCTAATCCCAACTAGCCACTTGGAAAGTTTATGTTCTGCTATAAAGGAAATCTAAGAAGGCTGTATATATGGCTTAGTACTGGATATAATTTTTCATGAGGCAGCAAGCACTGGTGGATAGAAAAGTGAGCCCGTAAAATCAGGAATACCTGAGTTCAAGTCCTGCCTTTTATTATGGGCAAGTTACTTTACCCCTCTGTGGGAGTTCTCCATATATAAAATCACTAGTCTGGATGAAATAAAGACAAAGCTTACAAGCTCTTAGAATAATGTAGTGACTGGGCCTATGATTTCATTGCTATAAGGAAACTCCCAGTCAAGGAAGCTTCTCCTCCCAATGTAGCTCAGCACTTTCTCTGTCATTTGTAAACATAGAAAATGGCCTAGACTAGAGGATTGAAGGGTTAAGTGATGTGCCCAGGGTCACATAGCCAGTATGTCAGAGATTGGATTTTACCTAGGTCTCCTTTCTTCTAGACTGACTTTCCTCAGAGCCACACTGCCTCTCAAACTGTAAGATCATGAAAATGTACATCATTAAATAGTAAGTATATGATTTATAAAATGAAGTGACCCCAGGGAAGATCATTACTGACTTAAAGCATTAAGGAAGATTTAAGTAGTTGGAATTTGAGTTGGACTTTAAAGAATGGGTACAAATTCAGCAGAAGAGAAATAGAATATTCTAGCCATAGACAAGGGCCTAGAAGTGTAGAGAGTACAAGATGTGGTTGGGAGAAAAGTGGATTCCAGTTTTGCTTAAACATAAGGTTCACAGTAGAAGTAAGGTGAAATAAGACTAAATAAGACTAGGTGCCAAGTTCTAGATGGCCTTGATTGTCAAGTATAGAGGTTGGAACTTTAACTTCACTGAGGGTCACTGAAGATGTTTTAATAAAGTAGTAAGAGTAACAATATATGTGTATTAAAAAGTTTGTCAGGCAACAACATGAAGGAAGGATTAGAGAATAGAAGGGGCAGGAAGGAAGACTAACATAATATTTCATGGGGAACTGTGTAAAGTGGTAAGAGTGGGAATAGAGAAGGAATAACTTTATTTTTTTTTCCTTGGTGGAGGTGAAGCTTTATTTGTATCCGAATAGATAGGTATAATACAGGATAGATAGGTGTGTGTGTGTGTGTGTGTGTGTGTGCATGTGTGTTAGGTTAAGCTAAATTGATCAGGATCATAGGATCATGGGTGTATAGAGGGAAAGGACCTCATAGATCATATAGTCCAATATTCTCATTTTACACATGAGAAAACTGATGTCTAAGGAGTTTAAGTTGTTTGCCCAAGGTCACACAAATACACCATTAGGGATATGGGGGTGGGGAGGAGACACACACACACACACACACACAGAAAGAGAGAGAGAGACAGAGAGAGAGAGATGACAAGTATCTTAAAATTGGGGGGTAAATCTAATGATCTTTTTTTATATATATTTGAAACATTTAATTTTAAGACCTTGAATTTCAGATCCATTCCCTTCCTCCCTTGCCACCCATTCCCTCTGGGAAGATAAGTAATTTAGTATGTGTTGTACATGTATAGCTATGCAAAATATTACCATAGTGGATATATTGGACAAGGCTGCTTATAATTCCCTCCCACCCATCCCACCCCCCACCTGGTCCATTCCCTACTTGAACCTGTCCCTCTTCTATAGTGGGTACTTTCAACCTCCCCTCCCCCCAAGGATGCCCTCCCATCCATCATCCCTCCTCTCATCCCCCTTCCCCCTATTCTGCTGCAGGTTGAGATATCCCATTTAGTACATATGTCATTCTCTCCCTGAACCAAATTGAATGAGAATGTGGTTTTGCCTTTTTGCCGTCCTATTCTTCCCCTCCCCTGCAGCCACTTCCCCTTGCTTCTTCTACATGAGATAGTTTACCCTACCCTGTTTCTCCCCATCTCCTCTTGCCACTTTCCTCTCTTACCTCATAATTTCACCCCTTAAGTATCATTCCTTCCCAACAAATTCAACCTATGCCCTCTCTCCATGTATAACTGTAAACATATATACACACATTCACATATGTATTCATATGACCATACACCCTTCTTCTATTATTTTCATACTGAGAAAGGTTTCATCAGTCACAGTTATTGTTTTTCCATGTAGGAATGTAAATAAGTCAACTTTGACAAGTTCCTTTTGATTTCTTTTCCCTGATTACCTTCTCAGGCATCTCTTGCTTCTTGTGTCTGGATGTCAAATTTTCTATTCAACTCTGGTTTTTTCCTCAAGAATGCTTGAAAGTCCTCTATTCCGCTGAATGACCATATTTTCCCCTGAAACAAAATACTCAGTTTTTCTGGGTAGGTGACCCTTGGGTTCATTCCCAGCTCTTTTGCCCTCTGGAATATCATATTCCAAGCCCTTCAGTCCCTCAGTGTGGAAGCTGCCAGATCATGTGTTATCCTGATTGTGTTTCCACAATATTGAAATTATTTCTTCTTGGCTGTTTGTAATATTTTTCCTTGATCTGGGAATTCCACAACCTGGCTATAATATTCCTAGGAGTTTTCTTTTTGGAATCTTTTTAAGGAGGTGATTGGTAGATTCTTTCAACCTCTGTTTTGCCCTCTGATTCTAAAACATCAGGGCAATTTTCCTTGAAAATTTCTTGAAGAATGATTTCAAGGTTCTTTTTTAGATCGTGGCTTTGAGGTAGTCCAATAATTTTTAAATTATCTCTCCTGGATCTATTTTCCAGGTCAGTGGTTTTTCCAGTGAGATATTTCACATTGCCTTCAATTTTTGCATTTGTTTGGATCTATTTAATAGTATCTTGATTTCTCATAAAGTCACTAGCTCCCATTTGTTCCCATCTAATTCTGAAGGAGCTTTTGAGATTCTTTTTTCCATCTGGCAAATTTGGCTTTTTAAGGAATTCTTCTCCTCATTGGCTTTTTGAGCCTCTTTTGCCATCTGAGTTAGTCTGTTTTTTAAGGTGTTATTTTCTTCAGTCAGGTTGTTGACTCTCATTTCATAATTTTCTTGCATCATTCTCATTTCTCTTCCCAATTTTTCTTCCACTTCTATTATTTGGTTTTCAGAATCCTTCTTAAGCTCCTCTATGGCCTGTAACCAGCTCTTATTTTCCTTGGAAGCTTTTGGTGCAGGAGTTCTGACTTCACTGTCTTCCTCCTGTTCCATGCTTTGATCCTTTTTGTACCCAAAATAGGAATGTAAAGTTGGGTTGCTCTGTTTGCTTTGCTTCCTTTGCTTGCTCATGTTGCCACTCAGTTACTTGATTTTTGGGCTTTTTGCCACAGTAGGACTCTGCTACCAGACAGGGGAGCTTCATACCAAGCACTGGGGTTTTCTAAGCTCCCAAAGGTATTAGTTGGGTGCCCTCTCTGAAGTCTTCACATGCTCTAGCAAGCTGGTTACACATCCCAGGCCCTCCACCCTAGACTGCAATCCACATCCAAGCAGGTTAAAGCATGAGCAATTACCCCTCAGACTGGTTGCTTGGTCCCCCTACAGTCTGTAGGTCCGGATCTGAAGCTGCCACGTGGTGGTAGCTGCATGGCCACTGAGCCTCAGCGGCTTCTTGCCCCAGGGGCAAAGGCCGACCACACTCCCAAATACTGGATCCCAAAGTCCACACTGCACTGACCTCTCACATTGTCCTTAGCTAGCATCTATGTGTTGATAATTCTGGAAATTGCCACAGCTGCTGGTGATCTGAAATCCCTCCAGCTGGTGGCTGGTCAGACCCGCCCTGGGGCTAAGACCTCCAGCTAGAGTGGGGCTGGGGTCAGCTCCCTAAGTGCTACACTGGCCGCTTTCTGCTGGGCTGTCCTCAGTGGGAGGTTAGCCTCTTTGTTTCATTTTGTGGGTTCTGTAGCTCCAAAGTTTCTTCAGAGTCACCTCTTACATGAATTCGAGGAGGTGGGAGCCAGAGCCCCATGGAAGTCCTGTTTCTACTCTGCCATCTTGACTCTGCCCCCCCATGTTAGCGGCTCTTGAGTAGATTTTGCACACCTCCTGTATTTTGGATAAGCCTCAGAAGAGGACAGAGAAGAAGGACTGCAGGTTCTTGACCTTGTGCTCTGCCTTGGTCAGCAGCACCAGTGTCTCTGCCTCCTTGCCAGAGTTGTTCATGGTGGGGAAGCGGCTTGGGTCTCTGGGGCAGCCTGGCCTCAGTGGGACAGGGCAGGGCAGAGCCAGGAAGCCACAACAGAGAAGCGAACATGAGGTTTTGAACATGAAAAATGGGGGAAACTGGTACTGTGGACAAAAGTAGAAAAGTCATTAGAGCAATCAAGGAGAAGTAATCAACTTGGTTTAGGTGATGTTGAGTTTGAAATACCAACCAAATATCCTGGTAGAGGTATCTAATAGACATTTGGAGCTAAGGGATAGGAAAGAAATTTTAATCATCTCCGTAGTGGTAGTAGGATATATGAGAGTGAATAGGATTTCCAGGAGGTAGTGTAGAAAATAAAGAGACCCTAGGACAGACATTTGAGGAACATAGGATCATAAATCTAGACTGGAAAGAGACCCCAAAGGCAATCGAGTGTAGCCTCTCATTTTGCAGATGAGTAAACTGAGGCCCAGGAAGTTGAGTTTACCAGTCTAGGTCACAGAAATAGTAAATGGCAGAAGAAGGATCAACATTAAGGGATCCAGAAGAAGACGGGGAGCCAATAAGGAAAACAAGAAGTGATTAGGGAGGTATAGGAGGAAAATCAAGTGACTGTTGCTGTTGTGTCTCTGAATCTGAAAGAAAAGGTACCCTGTAAGAAGCAGGTAATCAACAGCTTTAAAGGCTGGAGTGAAATTAAGGAGGATGAGCACTGGAGGAAAAAGATATTGGATTTGGCAATGACACTCACTCATCTTAGAGAGGGCTATTTCTTTAAGACTAGTTGGGGAGGAGGTAGCAAAAGCAAAACTGGTAGGTAGTTTAGGAGGGGCTAGATAGTAAGAAGCATGGAATGAATGGAAAAAACTGGGATGGTAAGTAGATGGGATAGAAAGGTTAAGGAATAGCTTTTTAAATTTAGAAACTGAGGAGACCCAAACATGTTTATATGGGAAGGGGAATTTGTATTGATAGCATAAAGTCCAGATGTGGGGAACCTGTGACCTTAGGGCCACATGTGGCCTTCCAGGTCCTTGGGTGCAGCCTTTTGACTGATTCCAAGTTTTACAGAGCAAATCCTTATATTAAGGGTATGTGTTCTGTGAAGTTTGGTTTCAGTCAAAGGGCCATACTTGAGGACCTGGAGGGCAACATGTGGCCTCAAGGCCTCAGGTTCCCCACCCCAGACTATAAACAAATCTCTTGGTTTGGTTTTTTTAATAGAAACTGTTTTTAAACATATGAGAAACCTCCAATTATATTTAAAATTCATGATTTACTATATCATTCTTTGTATGCTAAAATAGGTACTCTTATCACTCTAAGACAATTTTACTAATTAGCATATGTATTTGAAAGTAATAAAGGATACATTCTAGAAGGTCCTTTTTAGCTCTAAACTCCTTTGATTATCTCAAATATTCAAGAACTGAAAAAGGATCTGTGATCTTATTGGTGTGCATATATACCACAATCTATCACAGTGTAGATTGAAGCCTATCTATATCCATTCTATGCAAGTCTTAACCACATGACTTGAACTGACATGAAATCATCAGCATATATCTTTGTTTACATTGTCATTATGGTTTGTTAGTATCCACATAAAGCTTTCCTTGTTGGAGTTTATGTATTTCTTACAACTAGATGACAAATTGCATAATGTACTTATTGGTGTAGAATAAAGATATATGTAGTATGTTACAAACATTCCTTTATAAAGTTTTTAGGGCCAATCTCTTAGTATTACTTGTTAGCATTTGTTAGCCAAGGAATGATGTTGGATGGGGTTTCTTGAAAGTATTATTGTCGGGGCGGCTAGGTGGCGCAGTGAATAGAGCGCCGGCCCTGGAATCAGAAGGACCTGAGTTCGGCGGACACTTAATCCACACAAACAAAAACCTAGCCGTGTAACCTTGGGCAAGTTACTTAACCCCAATTGCCCTAAAGGGGTGGCTAGGTGACGCAGTGAGTAAGAGTGCCGGCCTCGGAGTTTGGATGACCTGAGATCAGATCCGGCCTCAGAAAATGAGCACCCACGCATAAATAGTGACTAGCCGTGTAACCTTGAGCAAGTTACTTAACCCCAATTGCTTTTAAAAAAAAAAAGGTATTATTGTCTGTTTTTTATTAGTAACAAAACATAAAAGGGTAAAACAAAGAATGTTATGAAGGGGAGAAGTAGAATACCATAAAACCCTGTTACACTTATTTTCAGTGCTATTAAGTGTTTTATTAAAGTTGCAGTCCAAAGAAAAGGAAGCTTTTTGCCAGTCTAAAGGTTTTTTCTACCAGTGACTTCTTTTTATATTAACTTTATTATTTCCAGACCATTACCTTGTATGTTTGTATCTTCTTTAACAAGAAAATTAACTGGTAATCTAAACTAAACCATTAGAAAAAATGAAGAGAAAGATCTGAATATTTGTTAGTTTTTTTAAACTATATTTTATTGATGTCTTCTGTTTACATAAGTTAGTTACCTTCACCCTGTCCAGACTGAACTCTCCCTTGTGACAAAGAAAAACAAGGGAAAATATCCAGTATAAACTTTGTCTAGTAATGTATGTCTGTGTATACACACACATGCACAGGCACTATTCTGTCCTAATAGATTTCTACTTTTCTGCTAGGAGGAAAAAAGCTGTTTTCATTATCTCTTCTCTAGGACCTTCATTGGTTTTTCCATGATCAGAGTTCATCTTCCTTTAAGTGATCTTGAAATTTCCCTTGTTGTAGTTATCTATTATTGTCTTGCTTTACAAAATCTTTACCACACTCCATCTTCTTGTTCTATGCCTTTGTATAATATCAGCTGTTATTCATACCTGGAATTCCTCTTACCTCTCCCTCTTAGAATTTCTTGTGTCCTTCAGAGGTCAGTTCAACTGTGATCTTCTACACGAAATTTTTCCTGATTTCCCTGGCTATTACTGCCTTCCTCCTAACATTGTCTTGTATTTATTTGTGTCTTTCTCTATATCTCCCCTCTCATCTTCTCCAGTAGAATGCATCTAATCTCATCCCTCTTAAATCTTTGACTCCTTTTTGTCCACTGGTTCCTTTCCTACTGTCTACTGCCTTATCTCCAGCCTCAGTTAAGAATAGGAGTAACCTTCCTCTGACCACCCATGCCTTCCATTTCCTGTTCCCCAAAGGTCAGGACAACTTCAGTCTGCCACAATATTTCCCTCTGTGCAAGAGACTTCCACCTCTGCTGCACTAGCCTTATCTCTAGACTCAGGTGAGAAGAATGAGACTTTCCTCTGACCTTATCAGGCCTTCTATCTCTTCTTGTATATATTCCCTGAGGGAAGGCTCCTAAGGGCCACAGACTTCCATCTATGCTAGTACAAGGAATCTTCTACTTCCTGCTACCTACATGATCTCCCACTGGAGATGTGGAGACCCTCTGAGAAGAATAGGAACAACTTTTGCTTTGACATCAGGCTTTCTATCTCCTGCTATGTCTGTCCTTTGAGGGAAGAGAAAAGTCAATGGAGAGCAGAACATATATCTCCTGCAGTTTAGGTTAGGCTTCTATCTCCTACCTAATCTCCTTTTGAAGAGAAGGGTAGTAGTAAAAGAGGACCTTTCATCTGACCATTTGACTTGTACCTGCTATCTGCTGTACCTGTCTGTGACCTGATTTCCTACTTCATCTGGAAAGAGCAGTGGTACCTTCTACCTAGTGATAAACATTTTAACACCTAGTCTTATCCTACACATCCCAGTGATTCTGAACCTCTATTGGTCATCATGCAAATCCCGTTCCCCATCCTCCAACTACAGATTCCTTATTCCCATCCTCTGTACCTTCTTAGCCTGGGAAATCCCAACCAGACAGCATTCACCTCGCTACTGTGCCCACTGAAATACCTATTCCAAAGGCAACAAACTTCCTTCCATCCTAAATCTTTTTCTCTTCCACTTCTTGCATATCTTAGCAATCACTGAAACATGACTCTGCTCTGATGACACAGCTTCTCTGGGCTATTCTTTCCATTGGCTACATTTTCACTTATTCCCCTTAGCTTATTGGTTGCGGCAGGGAAATTGGCATATTCCTTGTGCCCCATTGCTAATTCCAAATTCTCCTCTTATTTCTATCACTTATTTCATATTCATGCAGTCCATATCTACCCCCCAGTGAGAATCCTGATAGCTGTTGTCTACCAATCTCCAGGACACTCCCTTCCTCAAAGTTCAATACCTGGCTTAAAGTTGTTCTTTCTTCACCAACTCTCACTCTCATACTAAGAGACTTCAAACTATATATTAATTCTTCCCCCAAAGTCCTAACAACTCAAATACACAGCCTATTCACTTCCCATGACCTGTTACTCCAACCTACTTCAGCCACACACAAAGATGGTCATACCCCTGATCTTGCCATTACTCACAAATACATCACCTCTATGTTCAAGAATTCTAAAAATCCCTTTATCTGATCATAATCTATTGACTTTCCACTTCTCCCTCTGCCTTTCTTTACCAAACCCTCTTCTTCACTCACACTATAACTTCTAACCCCTCAGTTTTCTCCCAGGTCATCATACTTGTACTAGCTTTCTCTCTCTCTCCCCTCATGTCCCTATTAAATGACCCCTTGGTGAACCTTTTCAGCTCTATATTATTTTCTTCTCTTGAATCCTTGGCACCCTTATCATATCACCAGTTGCACCCTGCCAAACTTTAGCCTTCAGTCACTCCCATTATCCATAGTCTTTGTTTCCATACATATGCTGCTGAATGAAGGCAGAGAAAATTGTGCAACCATTTCTATTAAGTCTCCTACAGATTTCTTTTACATAACTTCATCTGGGCCTTCACTATCAGTAGTCAATCGTATACTTCCCTTTATTACTATCTCATTCTCCACAGTAGCTTTTCTAAACCTTTTTATCCCTCCTCTAATCTCCCCTGGTTCACACTCCCCACCTTCCTCAGCACAGAACCGTGACTCACATTTTTCAGGAAAAAATTAAGACCATTTACCATGAGATTCCTCTTCTCTCCCCTTCTTCATCTCCTGTCACTTAGATGCCTTTTGCCCCTTTCTCTTTCTTCATCCCTGTCTCACATAAAGAGGTGGCCTTACTCCAAGACCTACCCTTCCACTTGTACAAGTGATCCCATTCCATCTGGATTTGTCCCAACAGATTGTCCCCTATGTCTTTCTTACTCTATCACTTATCTTCAATCTCTCCTTACTTACTGGATCCTTCTTTACTGCCTACAAACATGCCCATGTCTCCCTCATCCTCAACAAAACCTTTTTTTGATCCTTCCATCCCCATTAACCATCATCCTAAATTTCTTCTGCCTTTTGTAGCCAAACCCCTTGAAAAGACTATCTACATTAGGCGCCTACACTTTCTCTTCTCTCATTCACTTTTTAACCCCCTATAATCTGCCTTTGAACTTTATTTTCTTGGTCTTCCTTGCTGAATCCTTATCCAGGTCTTACCCTCTATAATTATAGGTGTCCCACAGGGTTCTGTCCTATCTATTACTTCACTTAGTGATCTCATCACCTCTCATAGATTTCATCACCATTTCCCTGCTGATTATTCTCAAATCTTCCTATTCTGTCATAACTTCTCTACTGACCTCCAGTGTCATATCTCCATCTGCCTTTCAGGTATCTAGAACTGGATATAGAACTGTCTGGTAGGCAACTTAAGCTCAATGTGTCCAAAACTGAACTCATCATCTCTTACCTTAAAACTTCCCCCTCTAACTTCTCTTTGACCATCAAGGATACCACCATCTGCCCAGTCCCTCAGGCTTGCAACCTTACACACACACTCTCTCTCTCTCTCTCTCTCTCTCTCTCTCTCTCTCTCTCTCTCTCTCTCTCTCTCTCTCTCTCTCTCTCTCTCTCTCCCCCCCCCCCTCTAATCTGTTGCCAGGACTTGTTTATTTCACCTTTGCAACATCTCTCAAATACATCCCTTTCTCTCTTCTGATACTGCTGCTACCCTGACACAGACCTTTATCAACTCAGATTTGCACTATTGGAGTAGCCTACTGATGCATTTGTTTGTCATATTACTCTCTCCTCATGTCTTCAAGCTCTCCTCCATATTGTCCTCTATTTAGCCCCTAAGTGATTTTTTTAAAGCACTGGTCTGACTATGTTATCCTACCACACTACCACCACCACCACCTTATAAACTCTGTCTGCTTCCTATCACCTCCAGGATTAAATACAAAATCTTCAGGTCGGCTAGGTGGCACAGTGAATAGAGCACCAGCCCTGGAGTCAGGAGGATCTGGGTTCAGATCCAGCCTCAGACACTTAACACAAAAAATAGCTGTGTGACCTTGGGCAAGTCACTTAACTCCAATTGCCCTCCAAAAAGCAAAAAAAAAATAAAGCAAACTTCTGTTTGGTATTCAAATCCTTTCATAAGGGAGTCAAGCCAAGATCTCTAGATTAGAGACCCAGCCAAACTCTATCAACACTCCTTTCCAAACAATGATAAAACAATGCCTCAAATCAGCTTTTGGAGCAAAACAGCTAAAGGTCAGGGTGAGACATTTTTCCAGCCTAAGAAAACTTAGGAGGTCTGTGACATGGGAATGGAGGCCTAGCTGTAGTGCACACACACACACTGAGGCAGCAATAGTGGCCACAACAGCTACAGCAGATTTGGGAGTTCTCAACTTAAAGAGTAAGGGAACATCTGGTCAGAAAAAAATTATGGGGGGATGCATTGCTGGCATTGGGTACAGCTGACACTGATTAGCAAGTCTGTTGCTTAATACACAGTTGTGAGTTGAAGTTCCAGGGCAAACAAGGGTAATTATGGTTGGTCACAAGGGAGCAGGGGCTCTGGTCACAATTCCAGAGCCAAGAGGAACACTAGTGCTTGTGGTTCCAGGAGAGCAGGGGCCCTTTCTGTGTAAAGACCAGAACACAGACCAGGAGAGCAGTGACTACACCTCTTCCAGGATCATATTACTTTGGAAGCACAGAAAACTTGGAGACCCCCAGAACTACCTTTGAAAACAGCAACACAAAAAAATCCTGAAGCTTGGAACTGTGCCTCCTCTCCCCAACTGAGCAGAGCACAACTTTAATGTAAAGTTCAAAGTGAAGAAATAGGCTAGAAAAATGACCAAAAAATAAAGAGAGAACTTCACCACAAAAAGCTACTATAGTGGCAGGGAAGACCAAGATACAAAATCAGAAAAAGACAATAACATGAAAACACAACTAAACCCTCAAAGAAAAATGCTAATTGGACACAAACCCAATAAGAATTCCTGGAAGAATTAAAGAAAGTTATAAGAGTGATAGAGGAAAACTTGGGGGAAAAAACAAGAGTAATACAAGAAAATTATGAAAAGAGAATTAGCAGCTTGGTTAAAAATACAAGTACAAAAAAATTGAAGAAAATAACACTTTGAAAAACAGAATTGACCTAATGGTAAAAAGAGGCACAAAAAATTCACTGAAGAAAAGAACTTCTTGAAAAACAGAATAAACCAAATGGAAAAAGATATACAAAGACTCACTTAAGAAAACCCATTCCTCAAAAATTAGAATTGGAAAGTGGAAGCTAGTGACTCTAGGAAACATCAAGAAACAATAAAATTAAAAGAATTAAAAATAGGGGGGAAATGTGAACTATCTCATTGAAAAAATAGCTGACGTGGAAAATAGGTCAAGGAGAGATAGTTTAAGAATTATTAAACTAACAGAAAGCCATCATCAGAAAAAAGGAGTCTAAACATCAGGAAAACTGCCCCAATATCTTAGATCTAAGAGGGTAAAATGGAAATTGAAAGAGTCTACCAGTCATGCCCTGATAAAGATCCTAAAATGAAAACTCTCAGGAGTCTTATAGCCAAATTTCAAAGCTCCCAGATCAAGGAGAAAATATTGCAAGCAGCCAGAAAGAAGCAATTTGAATATTGTGGAGCCACAGTTAGGATCACATAAAATTATTTTCACATTCAAGGAGAGCAGGGGCTTGGAATATGATATTCTAGAAGGCAAAATAGCTAAGATTCAACTAATAAAAAACTATCCAGCAAAACCGAGTACTATCTTTCAGGAAAGAAATGGACCTTGGTAGCAGCAAGCATCCTAGCAGACTCAGAGAATGTAACAACCTTCTTGCCCAATCACAGAGTAGCAAGTTGTAGGCATTCCTGAAAAACAAGCCACCCATGTCACAGGCTCTATGTGACCACATTCAGCCTATTGGGGGCAAAGTATATTTTCAAATCTGGGAAGGGTTCTCAGAGTCACTTAAGCCTATCAAAGGGCCAAGGGGCAGGGAAGATCTTCAGATTCCCATTTCCATAATATTTGGCCCCAAGATTTTTTATGCCAATTACATAGGCAACTTACATCAGAATTAGCATTAACATCTCTTAAGTGCAACATAATCCTAACAAAATAGAAGCATCACATTTGCAAGATACATAACACAACAACTCATTATCAAAGTTGCTACAGGGCCTTAAACAAACAGAAAGTACATAGCATTATAATCCCCTCAATTCAAAACAAAAATGTCAAAATAAAGTTCTGGGGGAGGGGGTTGTCCTTCCCCCCACACTGCCCTTGCAGGCTTCCTCCTGGCATTTTCAGGTGCAGGTTCTAATGACCCAAGTCCCAGTCTTAACACTGCTCCAGCCCCTGCTTCCAAGTCCTGAGGGGTGACTGGGCAACAAAGTCAACAAGGTGGGTCCTTGGGGGTCCATGGCACTTAACCCTACCCAGCATAGATACAACTCCATCCTCCCCCTGGGTCCCAAACTGTGGGATTCATCAAGAAAACACATTCAGTGCTCCTGCCTTGCTGCACAGTCCTTATCTTGTCCAGTGGCTGAATTCCAAACTCCTGGGTTCCTCTTCCTTCCACAGGAGGCAGCCACTTCTGGCTTCTACCCCAGTCCCCATTCAGGCAGCTCAACATTCCTGCACTCACCTCATTGAAGTCAGCATGCAGGCAATTCTCTGCTTCTGTTCCATGGCTCCACAGAGTCACAGCTACCACAACTGAGAAACAAACAATTATCCCAGATCCCATATTGTCCTTTTAGTTTTCAGATCCTGTTCGCGATGCCATTTCTAGCAGCAAGCACCCCAGCATACCCAGGTTGGCTGCCAACACAGGTTCCTAGATCTGCTTTTCTAAAGGAAAGCAACTCAAAATGGGTTAACAATCTTACTTTAATCAAACATATCATTTACCTAGTTCAGGGGAAAAAGTCAGCACCCTGAACTTCAGAGAATACAAACAAGTTACAAGCAAACAGAGAAGCAGATCAGTAGACAGGCTTCCAGCTATCTGACCTATCTATACCTAGTCAGTTACCAGAGAGGGAAGCACCAACATCTGGATTTTCAAAGCCAGGGGGATCAACGGCTGCCCAGAGTCTCATCTGGTCAAATTATATAGTTCTTCTCAAAGTGAGGCCCAAAACAAAACCTCACAACAGGGTATATATAGCCTTCTCCTGGCTCAGACAGTGTAACCACCCTCTTGACCTACTGTCCAATCACAAAGTAGTAACAAGGTGTGGGCATTCCTGAAAAACAAGCCTCCCACCACAGGCTCCATGTAACCACATTCAGCCTATTAGGGAGCAGAGTATATTTTCAATTCTGGGAAGGTTCTCAGAGTCACTTAAGCTTATCAAAGGGCCAAGGAGCAGGGAAGATCTTCAGATTCCCATTCCCATAACAACATTTAATGAAATGAGGCCTTAAAGCATTCCTGATGAAAAGACCCCAGCTGAATAGAAAATTTGACACTTAAACACAAGACAGAAAGGTAAACATGACTGAGAAATCATAAGAGAATCAATAAAGTTAAACTAAGTTCTTACATGGGAAGATATTTGTAATTTCTAAGAATTTTATCATTAGGGTACTTAAAAGGAATTTACATAGACAGATGAAATAGGTGTGAGTTGATTATGTTGGAATGATCTCCAAAATGAGAAAGGATTGAGAAAGAAGGATCCACTGGGAGAAGAAGTAAGGGAGAGGTAGAATGGGGCAATTTTTCTCACAAAAAGAGGCATACAAGGAAGAGTTTTTATAGTGAAGAGGGAAATGGAGGAGTGGCAAGCAATGCTTGAACCACACTCTCATCAGAATTGGTTCAGAGAATATAATACACACACACACTCTCAGTGATATATAGAAATGTAACTTACTCAACAGGGAACTAGGAGAGGAAGAAGATAGGAGAAAGGGAGATAATGGTAAAAGGGAAGAAAGATTAAGGGAGGCAGTGGTTAGAAGCAAAACAAACTTTTGAGAGACAGGATAAAAAGAGAGAGATAAGAAGAAACAGTAGGAAATGGTATGGAGAGAAATACATAATAAGGAATCTAACTGTGAATGTGAATGTGAACGTCATGAGCTCACCCATAAAACAAAGCAGATCGAAGAATGCAATAGAAGCAAGAATCCAACAATATGTTGTTTACAAGAGATACACTTGAAACAGAAAGACACACAGAATTAAAATAAAGAGCTGGAGCAGAATCTAATATGGTTTAGCTGAAGTAAAAAAAAGGCAAGGGTAGTAATAATGATCTCGGAAAAAACAAAAGCAAGAACAGAGATAAGCAGGGAAGCTACATTATGCTAAAAGGTACCACAGACAATGAAGCAATATAAAAAAAGTACAGCAAGTTACTCTGATAAAGGCCTCATTTCTCAAATATATACTAGGTATAGAATTGAGTCGAATTTATAAAAATAAGAGCCATTCCCCATTTGATACATAGTCAAAGGATATAAATAGGCAGTTTTCAGAAGAAGAAATTAGATTTCTCTATAGTCATATAAAAAATGCTCTAAAGCATCGCTGATTAAGTAAATGCAAATTAAAACAACTCTGAGGTGCCAGTTCACACCTATCGGAAATGACAAATGCTGGAAGGAATGAGGGAAAATTTAGGTATGCTAATGAATTGTTGATGGAGTATTAAAATGTTCTGAACATTCTGGTTTTTTATTAATTATTTGTTTTTAGTTTTCAACATTCATTTCCATAAGATTTTGAGTTCCAAATTTTTCCCCATTTTTCCCTTCCCCCACCCCAAGAAGGTGTATATTCTGATAACTGCTTCCCCCAGTCTACCTTCTCTTCTGTCATGCCCTGCTCTTTTCCCCTTCCCCCTTATTTTCTTGTAGGGCAAGGTAGATTTCTCTACCCCATTGCCTATTTATCTTATTTCTGCATTGCATGTAAAAACAGTTTTTTACATTTGTTTTTAAAACTTTGAGTTACAAATTCTCTTCCTTCTTCCTTTTGCACCCACCCTCATTGAAAAGGCAAGCAATTCAGTATAGGTTATATGTACATGTATAGTTAAGCAAAACACTTCCGTAATAGTCACGTTGTGAAAGACTAACTATATTTCTATCCATCCAATCCCATCCCCCACTTATTCTATTTTCTCCTTTGACCCGGTCCCTTTTCAAAAAGTGATTACTTCTGACTACCTCCTTCCCCAATCTGTCTTCCTTTCTATCATTCCCCCCCTTATCTACTTCCCCCCTTACTTTCCTATAGGATAAGATACCCAGTTGAGTATGTTATTCCCTCCTTAAGCCAAGTCCAATGAAAGTAAGATTCGCTTATTCCCTCTCACCTCACCTCCTTTCCCTCCATTGTGAAACATTTTTCTTGCCTCTTTTATGTGAGATAATTTACCCCCCTTCTATCTCTCCCTTTCTCCTTCTCCCTATATATTCCTCTCTCATGCCTTAATTTTATTTTTAGATATCATCCTTTCATATTCAACTCACCCTGTGCCATCTATTTGTCTTTCTTTCTGTCTATCTATCCATCTATCTGTCTGTCTATCTATTTCCTTTAACTGTCCTAATACTGAGAAAGGTCTCATGAGTTACAAATATTTTTTTTCATGTAGGAATGTTAATAGTTCAACTTTAATAAGTCCCTTATGATCTCTCTTTCCTGTTTACCTTTTCATGCTTCTCTTGAGTCTTGTATTTGAAAGTCAATGTTCTGTTCAACTCTGATCTTTTCAGCAGAATGTTTGAAAGCCCTCTATTTCATTGAATGTGGATTTTTCCTCCTGAAGTATTATACTCAGTTTTGCTGGGTATGCAATTGTTGGTTTTAACCCTAGCTCCTCTGACCTCTGGAATATCATATTCCAAGCTCTTCAATCCTTTAATGTAGAAGCTGCTAGGTCATGTGTTATCCTGATTGTATTTCTACAATACTCAAATTGTGTCTTTCTGATTACTTGCAATATTTTCTCCTTGACGTGGGAACTTCTGGGATTTGGCTACAATATTACTAGGAGTTTTCCTTTTGGGATCTCTTTCAAGAGATGATCAGTGGATTCTTTCAATTTCCATTTTACCCTCTGATTCTAGAATATCAGGGCAGTTTTCCTGGATAATTTCTTGAAAGATGATTTCTAGGCTCTTTTTTTGATGGTAGCTTTCAGATAGTCCAATAATTTTTCAATTATCTGTCCTGTATCTATTTTCCAGGTCAGTAGTTTTTTCCGATGAGATATTTCACATCGTCTTCTATTTTTTCATTCTTTTGGTTATGTTTTATAATATCTTGATTTCTCAGAAAGTTGTTAGCTTCCATTTGATCTATTCTAATTTTGAAGGAATTATTTTATTCACTGAGCTTTTGGACCTCCTTTTCTGTCTGACCAATTTGACTTTTTAAGGCATTCTTCTCCTCATTGGCTTTTTGGGCCTCTTTTGCCATTTGAGTTAGTCTGTTTTTAAGGTGTTGTTTTCTTCAATATTTTGGGAGTCTCCTTTAGCAGGCTGTTGATTCATTTTTCATTATTTTCTTGCATCACTCTCATTTCTCTTCCCAATTTTTCCTCTACTTCTCTTACTTGATTTTCAAAATCCTTTTTGAATTCATATTTTTCTTGATGTAGGAGCTTTGACTTTGTTGTCTCCTTCTGGTTGTATGTTTTGTTCTTCATTGTTTCCAAAGTAAGATACTATAGTTTGACTTTTTATGCTATTTATTCATCTTCCCAACCAAATACTTGATTTCCTAACTCCCTGTCAAGGCAGGACTCTGCTTCCAGTGGGTTTGGGGGTAGGGATGGATATATGGTCCCAGGCCTCTGGGATTTTGTTTCAGCTGCTGGATTCCCCCGCTGTCTGTGGGCCCATAGCATCAGGAGTAGCCACTGCTGTTACTGTTACTGCTGCTGTTTCCACCTCTGCCACCACCACCACCTCTGCCACCCTGGGGCTGGGGCCAGACCACATGCTCCTTCGAGGTCCCTCAGAGCTCCCTCACTGACCTTCCATGCTGTTCTTAACATTTGTGGGTTGAGAAGTTAGGAAATTGCCACAGCTATTAATGGTTTAGTCTCTTGAGGTCTGCTCCTGCTTTGTTGCCCATGCCAGACTGTACTCTGGTTCCAGCCCAGTGCAATATACCTTTACTGTGGGTCTTCAAGGCTATTGGACTGGAGATGTTTCACTTTGTCATTTTGTGGGTTCTGCAGCTCTAGAATTTGTTTAGAGTCATTTTTACAGGTATTTGGAGGGGCTTAGGGGTGAGCTAAAGCAAGTCCCTGCTTATACTCTGCCATCTTGGTTCCTCCCCTCTGTTCTAACCATTCTGGAGAACAATCTGAAACTATGTATGTCAAAGGGTTATAAAAATGTACATACCCTTTGACCCAGCAATACTACTACTAGGACTGTATAACAAAGAGATTTTTATAAAAAAGGAAAAGGACCCATATGTACAAATATATAAATAGGAGCTCTTTTTGTAGTGGCAAAAAATTGGAAATTGAAGGGATACTCATGAATTGGGGAATAACTCAACAGGTTGTAGCATATGATTGTGATAGAGTAAGAAATGATGAAGGGGGTGATTTCAGAAAACATAGCAAGAACTATATGAATATCAATGCAAGGTGAAGTAAGGAGAACCGGCAGATCATTGTGTACAATAATAGGGGTGGCTAGGTGGCTCAGTGAGTAGAGCATTGGCCCTGGAGTCAGAAGGACCTGAGTTCGGAACCGACCTCAGACACTTAACCCACACAAACAAAAACCTAGCCGTGTGGCCTTGGGCAAGTTACTTAACCCCAATCGCCCTAAAAGGGGCTGCTAGGTGGCGCAGTGAGTAAGAGCACCGGCCTCGGAGTTGGGATGACCCGAGATCAAATCCGGCCTCAGAAAATGAGCACCCACACATAAATAATGACTAGCCGTGTAACCTTGAGCAAGTTACTTAACCCCAATTTCTTAAAAAAAAAAAAAAACAATAATAGCAATGTTGTAATGATGACCAACTATGACTTGACTACTCTGATCAACAAAATGATCCAAGATGATGACAAAGGACTCATGATGAAAAAAATGCTATCCACCTTCAGAGAGAACACTGATGAACTATGAGTACAAATTGAAGTATAATTTTCTCACTTAATTTTTCTTTATTTTTTTTGCAATGTGGCTGATAGGGAAATGTATTTTGAATGATTTCATGTGTATAATTGAAATCATATTGCCTGCCTTCTCATTGTGTGGGTTAGGGGTGGAATAGAGAGAGAATTTAGAACTCAAAATTGAAAAAGAAAAGTACTTTGAAAACAATAAATAATAAAAAAAATTTAGATGCCCTTCATAACCTACCCCCCACCCTTTTTTCCATTCTTCTTATACCTTACTACTAAATACTCTTTGATCCAGTAACACTGGCCTCCTGGTTCTTACTGAAACAAGACCCTCCATCTGTCAGCACCAAGCATTTTCTTGGGGTGTCCTTCATGCCTGGAATGCTGTGCTTCCTGGCTTCCTTCAAGTCCCAACTAAAATCCCATCTTCTACAGGAAGCCTTTCTTAACGCTTGTTAATTCTAGGGTATTACTTTTTTACTATTTCCTATTTTCATAACATATAATGTGTGTGTGTGTGTGTAGCTTGTTTGTACATATCTTTTTGCTTGTTTCCCCCCATTAGATTGTGAGTTCCTTGAAGACATGGGCTGCCTTTTGCTTCTTTTTAAAATCCCTAACTCTTAGCACAGTTCCTAACCCATAGTAGGTGCTTAATAAATGCTTATTGATTGAATTCTTTTCTCACTCCTCAACCGTTTATAGTCTAGCATTTGACCTCATCACTCAAATGAAACTACTCTCTCCAAAGTTGCTAATGATCTCTTAATTACCAAATCTGATTTGTCTTTTCTCAGTTTTAATTCTTCTTGGCCTTTCTGCTGCATTTGAACACTGTTGGCCACTCTCTCCTCCTGAATATTCTTTCCTCTGCCAAAGGAGGTCTCCATGGTAGGTCTTCATAACATTACTCTCTCCTGCTTCATCCCCTACTTGTCTAATCATTCCTTCTTAGTCTCCTTTGCTGGTTTATCATCCTATCACAGCCCCTAAGGGATTTGCCCAAGATTCTGTCCTAGGTTTTCTTTACTTTTTTCCCTTTATATAGTTTTATATTTTCTCTCTCCTCTTTCCTCTCTTCTCTCTTTCCCCTCCCCTCTCCTTTCACTCTATATCTCCTCACCAGTGTTTTTCTTCTGACCACCTCTTCTCCCAGTCTGCCCTTCCTTCTATAATACCCTCTTATTCCCCGAGTGTGTATGTTATTCCGTCTTTGAGCCAATTCTGATGAGAGTAAGGTTCAAGTGATGCCCCCTACCATTTTCCCTCCACTGTAAAAGGTCTTTCATACCTCTTCATAAAAGATAATTTGCCCCAGTCTACCTCTCCCTTCCCTCTTCTCACAGTGCCATTCTTTTTTTTATCCCTTAATTTTGCTTTGTTTTGTTTTGGGGTTTTTATATATTATAATATATAACATATATATAGTATATTTAGTATAATATATAATATAATATAGCAATATTGAGTACTGCATATGTAGCAACAAGCACCCCAACATCCCCAGGGTGGCTGCCAACACAGGTTCTTAGATCTACTTTTCTAAAGGAAAGCAACTCAAAATGGGTTAACAAGCTTACTTTAATCAATCAAACATATCGTTTACCTAGTTCAGGGGAAAAAGGTTAGCACCCTGAACTTCAAAGTATACAGACAGAACTTAAAAGACAGAGAAACATACAGATTAAGCAGACAGGCTTCCAAACTGTCCAACCATTACTTCAGTACCAAATCACAGTTACCAGAGAGGCAAGCATCAACATCTGGGTTTTCAAAGCCGGGGGGCTCTCAACAACGGCTTCCCAGAGTCTCATCTGGTCAAATCACACAACACTTCTCAAAGTGAGCCCCAAAGCAAAGCCTCACATCAGGGATTATATAGCCTTCTCCTGGGTCAGAGAATGTAACCACCCTCTTGACTCACTGCCCAATCACACAGCATCAAGGTGTAGGCATTTATGAAAACCAAGCCTCCTGCCACAGGCTCCATGTGACCACATTCAGCCTATTAGGAGGCAGAGTATATTTTCAAATCAAAGGTTCTCACAGTCTCTTAAGCCTATCAAAGGGCTTAGGGGCAGGGAAGATCTTTAAATTTGCATTTCCATTACAGCATAGTAAAATATATATTTTTTATGTACATCATCCCATCGAAGTTATATCTGTACCTTTTGTCTATGGTATATTAACTGGCCTAATAGTAATAAAATTCCTAAGAGTCATAAGTATCATCTTCCCATGTATGGATGTAAACAGTTAACCTTATTGAATCCCTTATGTTTTTTTTCTTTCCTGTATAACTTTTCTGCTTCTCTTTAGTATTATACTTGAAAGTCAAATTTCCTATTTAGCTCTAGCCTTTTTTTAATTAAATTTTGTTTATTTTTATTTTATATCATTCATTTGCACAAGATTTTGAGTTGCAAATTTTCTCCATGTCTTTCCCCTACCCACCACCCCTAAACAGCGATCCCACTGTATATCCCCTCCCCCAATCTACTCTCTCCCATGTAGTCCCTCATACCCCCTCTGACTTTCAAGTAGGGCAAAATGGATTTCTATATCCCAGTGCCCATATATCTTCTTTCCCAGTTGCATGTAAAAAGAAATAATAATAATATATTTTTTAAACATTTGATTTTAAAAATTTTGAATTGTAGATTCTTTCCCTTCCTCCCTCATCACCCACCCTTACTAGGAAGATAAGCAATTCAATATAGGTTGTACACAACCTATATTATTTGTAGCTACACAAAACATTTCCATAGTGGATATATTGTGAAAGACTGACTATATTTCCCTCCATCCTATCCCGCCCCCCCATTTGTTCTGTTCTCTACTTTGATCCTGTCCCTTTTCAAAAGTGGGTGCTTCTAATTTCCCTCCCCCCAACCTGCCCTCCCCTCCATCATCCCCCCTCTCATCCCCTTCCCCCCTACTATCCTGTAGGGTGAGATTCCCTATTTAGTGTGTATGTCATTTCCCCCCTAAGCCAAATTCAATGAGAATAAGGTTGACTCATTCCCTTTTGCCTTCCTTTTCCTCCCTTCCATTGTAACAATTTTCCCTTGCCTCTTCTATATGAGATAATTTATCCCATTCTCTCTCTCGCCATCTCTTCTCATTATATTCCTCTCTCACTTCTTAATTTCACCTTTTAAGTATCATCCCTTCCTATTCAATTGGTCCTGTGCCCTCTGTCTATATATATCTGTACACACATATACATACACTTACATGTGTATTCATATGCCCATACACCCTCCTATATAGACATATATATGTATGTATACATATATGTGCACATTTCTATTCCCTTCAAATATTCTTATACTGAGAAAAAATTCATAAGTTACAATGATCATTTTTCCATGTAGGAATGTAAATAGATCAACTTTGATAAGTTCCTTATAATTTCTTTTCCCTCCTTACCTTCTCAAGCTTCTCTTGTTTCTTGTATCTGAATATTAAATTTTCTATTCAACTCTGGTTTTTTTTTTTCATCAAGAATACTTGAAAGTCCTCTATTCCATTGAATGACCATATTTTCCCCTGAAAAATGATACTCAGTTTTGCTGGGTAGGTGATTCTTGGTTTTAATCCCAGCTCCTTTGACCTCTGGAATATCATATTCCAAGCCCTTCTATCCCTCAATGTGGAAGGTGCCAGATCCTGTGTTATCCTGATTGTGTTTCCACAATATTTAAATTTTTTCTTGGCTGCTTGTAATATTTTCTCCTTGATCTAGGAACTCTAGAACCTGGCTATAATATTCCTAGGAGTTTTCTTTTTGGGATCTTTATCAGGAAGTGATTGGTCAATTCTTTCAACCTCTATTTTGCCTGCTAGTTCTAAAACATCGGGGCAATTTTCCTCGAGAATTTCTTGAAGGATGATTTCTAGGTTTGTTTTTTTTTTGGAGGGGAGAAGGTAGGGCAGTTGGGGTTAAGTGACTTGCCCAAGGTCACATGGATAGTTTTTGTGTTAAGTGTCTGAGGCCGGATTTGAACTCAGGTCCTCCTGACTTCAGGACTGGTGCTCTATTCACTGCGCCACCTAGCCACCCCTAGGTTCTTTTTTTTTATCATGGCTTTCAGGTAGTTCAATAATTTTTAAATTATCTCCCCTGGATCTATTTTTAAGGTCAGTGGCTTCCCCAGTGAGATAATTCAAATTTCCTATTTTTTCATTTGTTTGGATCTGTTTAATAGTATCTTGATCTCTCATAAGATCACTAGCTTCCATTTGCTCCAGTCTAATTCTGAAGGAATTATTCTCTTCAGTGAGCTTTTGAGATTCTTTTTCCATCTGGCAAATTCGGCTTTTTAAGGTATTCTTCTCCTCATTGGCTTTTTGAGCCTCTTTTGCCATTTGAGTTAGTCTATTTTTAAGGTGTTCTTTAAGGTGTTCTTCAGTCAGGTTGTTGACTCTCTTTTCATGATTTTCCTGCATCATTCTCATTTCTCTTCCCAATTTTTCCTCCACTTCTCTTATTTGGTTTTCAAAATCCTTCTTAAGCTCCTCTATGGCCTGTAAATAGTTCATATTTTTCTTGGAAGCTTTTAGTGCAACAGTTCTGACTTTGTTGTCTTCCTCCTATTCCATGCTTTGATCCTTTTTGTCCCCAAAAAAGGAATCTAAGGTTTGACTGCTGTGCTTGCTTTGCTTCCTTTGCTTGTTCATGTTGCCACTCAATTACTTGACTTTTGAACTTTTTGCCGCAATAGAATTCTGCTTCCAGAGAGGAGAGCTTTGTCCCAAATAGCCGGGGTTTTCACAGCTGCCAGAACTATTATGCCCTCTCTGAACACTCCTCTGGCCCCTGGTCATGCACCTGAGGACATCCACCCTAGACAATTATCTAGATCCAAGGTGGTTAAAGCAAGAGTGATTACCCCTTAGACTGGTTTCTTGATCCACCTGCAATCTGCAGACCAGGAGCTCTGAAGCAGCCACATGGCTACATGGCCACCTCGCCTCAGCCGCTTCTTCCTCCAAGGGTCAGAGCCCAGACTGCTCTTCTGGATTCCCTGTTCCCAAAGTCCACTGAACTCTCACTTTGTCCTTGGCATTTATGACTTGATAAATCTGAAAACTGCCACAGCTGCTGATGATCCACTCTCTGAAGTCTGCTTCAGGGTCGGAGCCACCCTGAGGCTAAAACTGTGGGCTCACCCGAGGCTGGGCTCTGCTCCCAGTGTGTTGCAGTGGACCCTTCTGTCTGCCTGCCAGGCTGCCTTCAGTCGGAGGTTTGTTTCTGTCACTTTGTGGGTTCTGTAGCTCTAAAGTTTGTTTAGAGTCATTTTTATAGGTATTTGAGGTGGTTATGGGGGGAGCACAGGGAGTTTTCCTGCTTCTGTGCTGCCATCTTGGTTCTACCCTTCCCCCCCTCCCCCAGGTCTAGTCTTATTATCAGGAATGCTTGAAAGTCCTCTATTTCATTAAATTAACATTTTTTTCCCTCTGAAGGTTTATGCTCAGTTTCACTGGATAGGTGATTTTTGGTTTGTAATCCTAGCTCTTTTGCCTTCGAGAATATCATAGTCCAAGCCCTCCAATGCTTTCATGTAGAAACTAAATTCTGTGTA
The DNA here is from genome assembly GCA_011680675.1 of Gymnobelideus leadbeateri. NCBI lineage: Eukaryota > Metazoa > Chordata > Mammalia > Diprotodontia > Petauridae > Gymnobelideus > Gymnobelideus leadbeateri. Next base: position 800,840 of record WOXC01006136.1, read on the forward strand.
ATCCTGACTGAGCTCCACAATATTCAAACTGTTTCTTTCTGGCTGCTTGCAGTATTTTCTCCTTGTCCTAGGAGTTCTGGAATTTCCTGGGAATTTTCATTTTGAGATTTCTTTCAGGAGGTGATCTGTAAATTCTTTCACTTTCTTTGTTTTTTTTTTACCTTCAGATTGTAGGCAGTTTTCCTTGATAATGTCTTAAAAGATAACATCTGGGCCCTTTTTTGATCATGGCTTTCAAATAGTCCAATAATTCTTAAATTATCTCTCCTGGATCTATTTTTGCTTTTTTATTTTTTTTGGAGGGGGGAAGGTAGGGCAGTTGGGGTTAAGTGACTTGCCCAAGGTCATGCAGATAGTTTTTGTGTTAAGTATCTGAGGCTGGATTTGAACTCAGGTCCTCCTGGCTCCAGGGCCAGTGCTCTTTTCACTGCACCACCTAGCCGTACCACCTGGATCTATTTTCTATCCAGGTCAGTTGTTTTTCCAGTAATATATTTCACATTTTCTTCTATTTTTTCATTCTTTTAATTTTGTTTTATTATTTCTTGATGTTTTATGGATTTGTTAGCTTATACTTACCCAGTTCTAATTTTTAAGAAATTATTTTCTTCAGTGAGTTTTTCTACTTCCTTTTCCATTTGGCCAATATTAGTTTTTAAGGAGTTCTTTTCTTCTGATCATTTTATGTATCTTTTTCCATTTTTGTGCCTCCTTTACTACCATCATTCTCTTCCATCACTTTCCCTCATTTTTTTCTACCTCTTTTTGATTTTTAAAATCTTTTTTTTAGCTTTTCTAGGAGTTCTTTTTTGGGGCCTGAGACCAATTCACATTTTTCTTGGAGGCTTTGCATGTAGCCCTTTTGACATTATTGTCCTTTTCTGAATTTGTGTTTTGGTCTTCCCTGTCCCCATAGTAACTTTCTATCGTCAAGTTATTTTTTGTGTATTTTTGCTCATTTTTCCAACCTATTTTGTGACTTTTAATTTTTCTATTAAAGTTGTGCTTTATTCCTTGAGGGGAAGGGACACAGTCCCAAGTTTCTTACACTAGAGGCATGGGCCTTGCCACTAACCTGTGCCACAGGGTGTGAGGCCTCATCACTGGCCTGCTGCACTGGAGCTGAGGGAACCTCATTGCTGACCTGAGCTGGGGCTCAGGGCCTTGAAGATGACTTGCTAGAATGCTGCCTGCATTAGACTGAACTCTTCTTTTGTCTGAGTAAGACAGACCTTTCCTGCCAACCTTCTTAGTTGTCTTGGGCTGGAAAATTGTTTCACCCCATAGTTTTGTTAGTTCTGTCACTCTATAATTCATGTTGAGGTATTATTTTGTAGTTGTTTGGAAGTAAATTTAGGAGAATTCATGTGAGTTTCTGCCTTACTCTACCTTCTTGGATCTGCCCCACCCTTTTATTTTTTTTCAGATGTTACTTCTTTTTTCCTTTTAGACTTAAATACATAATAGAGAAAAGAAAAAGAAGCATTCTAAACTTAAATACAAAATAAGGGGGGGAAAGCATGTCATTTGCATAGTAGAACATAAGAGAGGATTCAAAATTTATAGCAATAAATTTGCATTTCAAGAAAGCCTGTACAATAAATACCACATGTTGTGCTGAGAGCTGTCCATCTTTTCTTTGCTTCCTTGTAAGTTTTCTTTTATTCTCTGCTGTGCACTTTTTTTTATTCTTTTTCCCTTCCTCCCCCTCATTCCCCACAGAAGTCTACAGTTAAGCATGGATATATTTATATAGAGACATAGATACATACATACACACATATATACATGGACATATACTTTCCCAGCAAATTCTACTCCTGATTTTTGCTTTTATGTTTGTGCATATCTCTTATTTCCTTTCCTTCCTGACTCTTCTACTTTATTTCAACCCACAACCTTGCCCTCCTATTACTTAACCTACCCCTCCCCAAGGATCCCTCCCTTACCCTCCCATTCGCGTTAATCAAAACACCCTTTTATATCTCTCTTTAACCTGTTTCTTCACCCTCGCCTCTAGAGATCCCCCCTTTATTCTCTCCTCCATCTATATCCTCTTAGCATTTCATTTCTTTCTGAATTTAGAAGACTTTTATACCCTCATAGATGTATCAAAATTGATATCTCCATCTACATGTATTATTCCCTCTTGATCCCATTCCAGATGAAATACGGTTTCCAGAACTAATAGCCCTCCTCCCCTGTCTAATTCCTCTCTGTCAGTTCTTTTTCTTATACCTCATTTGTATAAGGTAATTATTCCTTTTAGCTGTTCCTAAATGGTTTTACTTTTAAAAATCATATCATATTCAGGTCTACCTTGATCTTTCTTATAAGCTGCCTAATTACTAATAACAATCATAGACATATGCTTTACATTTTAATACATAAAAGGTAAATAGTCTGTCCTCATTGAGTCCCTTGTAATTAGTCTTTGGTATGTACCTTACATTTCTCTTGGCTCTTCTTTTGGCTCAAATCTTCTATTAAGTTCAGGTTCTTGTTTTTTATTTGTTTGTTTGAGCAACTAAGTTCTGAAAGTCTGACAGTTCATTAAATGCCCATTTTTTTCATTCAGGATTATGCTTAGTTTTGTTGGGTATATTTTCAGCCAGAACCCCAGTTCTTTTGCTCTTCAATATATACTGTTCCAAAACCTTCAGTGTTTTAGTATCAACCCTGCTCGGTCTTGTGTGGTTATAATGGTGGCACTTGTTTTTCTTGGATTGTTCTTTTTTTATGTTTTTCCTCAACCTCTCTCATTTGATTTTTAAAGAATTCTTAAAGTTCTTCTATGAATTCTTTTTGATCAGGTGACCACTTAGCATTACTCTTTGTGGTAGAAGAGGGTTTCTTTGCTCCAGTGTCCTTCTCTGAAGACAAACCCTGATCTTCTCTATTCCCATAGTAATTCTCTGTGGCTGAATTATTTCTCCTTTGCCTGTTCATTTTTTTTATAGGATATTTGTTTTCTGTATTCACCTCTAGCCCTGAGTTATGGGGGATGGTGCCTCTGGCCTCCTTCAGTTCTTTTCTATGATCTAAAACTGAAACTAAGACCTTTAGCCTCCTGTAAGTGCCCACAGCTAGTGGTATCCCTGCCCCAGGGGTTGTGCACTTACTGATTATGTGCCAATTGCTTCTTTCCCCTAGGTTTCATCTCATAGCACAGCTGGGTCTGGCATTTCTTGTCAGCAGAGGTTCCCCTGCTCAGATGCCCAATTTCCCTCACTGTCTCGGGGATAAAAGTTCCTGTGTCTGGGACTGAGGCAGCTTCTCCACCCAGCTAACCCCAGAGCTTGCAGCTTGTTGTTTAAATGGAGCTAGCCTAGAGGTGTTTACTCTTCACAGGGACCAAACCTCATCCTGGGATTTTTCTTCAAATCTTCCCTGATTGTCCCAGGAGGATCAATGTTCCGCCCTTACTTTTTATTTTTACCTACTCTGTGTTCTCCCTGAGGCAATGTCTTTTGTGAGGAGAAATCTTGAGAGCTTGGAATTTTCTGACCTACTTCACCATCTTTCCAGAATCCTCTCTCCTCTTTTATTTTTTTTTTAATGAAATGTTTCAAAACATTAAAAAATTTAAAAATTTCAACTAAGATTTAGGATGTTTTTACAAAGATCTCCTCATTATCTCTAGACCTCTCTCCCAAACTGTAGTTGTTGATCACTGACTGCCTCTTAGACTTGTGTGAATATGAATTGGGTATGGACCAGATTGTCATTTCCTATATAAAAAAGACCGACCCATAAGCATACACTGATAGAAAGACTTGAGATAATAAACTACAATGATAACTACTGTTATATTCTCCTAGGAGGTCCAAGACTTCAAACCATAAAAATATGAAACATTTAGTGTAACTGTCAAATAGACATTTCACATTTTTTTTGCTTTGCATGCAGAAAATTTCTAGTCTGTATCCCTTGGTAATCAAGGGCAAGACCTAAGACTATCCCTCTGTTAGTGTCATCCTTGCCAATACACAAACTCCCCCTACCACTTGTCAGTCAGCTGGCAACCAGTGGATCTTGATTCTTCAACCTTTCAAACTTAAAAGGCTACCTTGAAAAGTAGACATGTTTATCACAAGATTGCCATTTTGTTGTAGCATGTGCAGAGGAGAAGAGTTAGACAGATGAGGGAAGTAATCCAAGGCTGGGGTTTGGGAAAGGATGAATTGCAATAAGGCAAGTATCTTCTAGAGTAAAGGACAGTGTTGAATTTAATTAGTTCACTATAAAGTCAAGATTAGAGGAGAGGAAAGTGAAGTCAGGGCAAAGCGTCATGATCTGACAAAATACTGGGGGATAGAGGGATCAGAGGCAGCAATGTTGGCAAAGGATAAGTTTAGGAAGGAAATTCAAGGAGAGATGAAATGATAAGAGGAGGCTTGTGGTCAGAGAGAGGAATGTCAAAGAATCAAGAAAATATAAAGAAATGATCAAGGAAGTGAAATACTTATGGGTAATGATAAGGTCTAGGGAATGACTAGCTAGACCCCTTCCCTAAAGTCTTTTACTGTCACTGTTGTCTGTCTAAGCATCACTTTTATCATTTTTCTCTCCACCTCAAAAATTTTGTGGCTTCCCATAATTTATGGAATAAAGCTAATCCTTAGCTTTACATTTCAAGTCCTTTATGGTCTGCCCCTACCCCTGAGCCTTTATTTATAAATTATTCTTGCCTACAGGAACCCTGTGCCCTCATGTTACTCACAACACTCCCTAGTATGGCCCACAACACTCACAAGTGTAGCCTAATTCCAATTAAAAGGTAGTTGATAAATATTTAATAAAATATATAAGAATACAATAGAACATTGATGACATTTCATGTTCAATATATGACCTGCAGGGATCTTTATGCATAGTTTAGTAGTCTCTGATTCTATTTGAGTTTGACACCACTGGTTCAGACTATTGAAATAGTCTCCTAATGGATCTTCCTGCCTTAAGTCTTTCCTACCTCTAATCCATCCTCCACATAGCTGCCAAACCAATGTTGCTAAGGTATGGGTCTATATATGTCACTCCCATGTTCAACTCCAATAGTTCCCTATTGCTTTTGGGATCAAATACAAATTCCTCTATTTAACATTTAAAACCCTTCACAATCTGGCTTCAGCCTACCCTCCCAGGCTTATTATCCATTACTTCCCTTCATACACTCCATGGCCCAACCAAAATGACCAACTTTCTAACTTTCACACAACATTCCATCTCCTGTCTCTGTGTATAGTATATCCCCCATGCCTAGATAGCATTCTCTCAATGCCCATCAATTGGAGAATGACTAAAACAGGTTGTATGTTAGTGTGATGGAATACTATTGTGCTATAAAAAATAATGAAGGGAATAATTTCCAAAAAACCTGAGAAGACTTGTTATGAACTGACACAAAGTAAAGTGAGCAGAACCAAGAGAACAATTTACACAATAATAGCAATATTCTAACAATTATCAACTCTGAAAATCTTAGTAACTCTGATCAGCACAATGACTAGCCACAATTCCAAAGGACTAATGATGAAACAAATATTTTACCTACCTCCTGATAGAGAACTGAGGGGGTCAATACACAGTGAAGCATAGTTTCTTCTATTTCTTTCTTTTTCCCTTTTTTTTCTTAGATGTCTATGCATATTTTTAATGGATTTTATTTATCTTGCCTTCTCAATGGGTGGAGTGGGAGAGGGAGGAGGGAGAGAACTTGGAACTGAAAGTAAAACAAAACTGAATTAGACATTAAAAAAAAAAACCCTCTTCCTCACTTGTGCCTTTTAGAAATCCTAGTTTCTTTCAGAGCTTAACTTAAATGCTACCTCTTACATAAGGCTTTCCCAGTGCCTTTCTCAAAAAATTACCATGGATTTATTTTATGCATATTTTACATATACTCATATATGTATGTGTTGTCTCTCCCCTCCCCAATAGAATGGAAACTCCTTGAAAAGAGGTATTGTTTCATTTTTGTCTTTGTGTCTCCAGTGACTTGAATATAGTAGGTGCTTAATAAATGCTTATTGTTTGATTACTAGTCAATTGTCTCTGTTCTGGGCCATTTAAACCAACTTAGTAAGATCATATCCATCCTAACTTAGAACTCTTCTAATTTAGTTTGTTTATTTTGCAAATGAAAAAACTTATCTGAAGAGTCAGTCAGTAAGCTTTAAATAAGTGCTTACCTTGTGCAAGGCACTGTACTAAGACTGGGAATGCAAATACAAGCAAAAAGATAGATTTACATTCTATTAGGAGAGCAATACATTAAAGAGAGTTAAAAAATAAAATGGAGGAGGGTAGGTACTCATTGCATATGCATGATGAAGTAGTCTGGAGTGCAACTTGGTGAGGTAAAATTATTTTCTCAAGGCCATTCAGTAAGTGGCAGGGCTGTAATTTATATCTATGTTTTTTTTTATTTTAAATCGAGTGTTCTTTCTACTGTGTCATGCCATGTGTGTTATTTCTGGTATGAAAAGTCTTTGGAGAATGTTCCATAGCATCCCTTATCTATTTAACATTTAATAGTTTTTAGTAAGTATTTCCTTAAATATATTTTATTCCCTAACATTGCAACTTAAGCCTGTTCTCTGTGTTCACATTTTGATGAGAATATCTTTAGTGGACAGGGAAAACATCCACATCATAATCATAATTAAAGTTTGTTAAAGTCATCTGTATGCTTTGTCTAGGCAGAATCATCTAAATTCTCTTAACCAGACCTTGTAAATCTTATTTTTTGACCCTTTAATCATGTTGGTGGCCCTCCTCAGAAAGTACATCAAAGACTCTTATTTCAGAGTCTCTTGTTCTAGTTTGATCTATTCTGCCACCTAATGAAGAAGGACTGCAATTGTTTTAAGTAAACAGTCTCTTCATCCTGTCCAGACATTGTTAAGCTGGATTTAATCAGTAAACTTTTTCTTACCATGGACCCCAATCATAATAGTTTGATTATGGTAAATTTTGTACAAATAATGCAAATGTTGACTAGAAATGCAGTTGTATTTAAATCACAGAAACATTAGTGTACTAAATGATGTTTATGAGAAAATTGGTGCTTGTTGGCTTAATTTTCATCTTGTTTGCTTAGAAATTTTTAACAAGTCTTCTGAATTTAAGTGATATTACTACATTAGGAAGAGGCATCCATCATTAGGGGTTAATCAGATATTTATGTCCACTTTGCTTTTGCTGTAAGGATTCAGTGGTATTTGAAAAAAAAACAAGCAAAGCCAACTTAATTTGTTATACAGAATTATATCAATGACAAGAAGTACAAAATATTCAGTCACAAGCAGACTATAAAGATAAAAACCAAAGTTTATGCCCTCTAGGAGTTTGTGTTCTAGGGAATATATATACATATATAAACATACTGTATACAAAATAAATGCCAATTCATTTTGAGGGGAGGCACTAGCAACTGGGGAGATCATTAAGGCTTTGAATGGGAGGTGGTATTTGTTCTGAATTTTGAAAGAAATTATATTAGGAGGAAGACATGAAGAGAGAAGGTACTTTAGTCCTGGAGTATAGCCTGTGCAGAGGCGCAGAGAGGGGAGATGGAATGTCATATGTGAGGAACACCAAGAAGGACAGTTTAGCCAGGCCATAGAGTAATGAAGAGCAGCACTAGAAAGTAAGCCTAGAATAATAGACTGGAACCATATTGTAAAGGGCTTTAAATGCCATCAGAGAAGTTTATATTTTATTATGGAAATAATATGGAGCCACTAAAGTTTATTGAGCAGGGGAACGACATGGTTAGATTTGTGATTTAAGAATGTCACTTTTGAAAGCTAAGAACATCATTCCATTTGGAGAATAGATTGAAGTGGAGAGAGACCAGTTAAGAAGCTAATGCAATAGTAGTCTAGGCATTATGGCCTGAACTAGGGGTGGTAGCCATGTAAGTAGAGAAAAGAGGATTGAGGTGAGAGATCTGGAAATAGGATCAATATGACCACACAATTAATTAGATATGTGGGGTGAGAGTGAGAGTTAAGGATCAGGTTGCGAACCTGAATGACTGGAAAAATGATTATTCAGCAGATAGAAGAAAGTTTGGAAGAGAGGTGAGCTTGGGAGAAAAGGTAATAAGCTCTGTTTTGATATATATTGAGTTTGAAATGCCTATGGGATATCCCTTCAGAAATGTCTAATAGGGGGGTGGCTAGGTGGCACAGTGAATAGAGCACCAGCCCTGGAGTCAGAAGGACCTGAGTTCAAATCTAGCCTCAGACACGTAACACAAAAACTAGCCGTGTGACCTTCAGCAAGTCACTTAATCCCAATTGCCCTGCAAAAAGAAAAAAAAAATGTGTAATAGGAGATAAGGGTGGAGCCAAGATGGCAAAGTAAAAGCAGGAATTTGCTGAGCTTCCACTCCAACCACCTCCAATACCTGTAAAATGTGACTCTAAACAAATTTTAGAGCTACAGCCTCCACAAAGTGACAGAAACAAATCTCCTGCTGAAGGCAGCAGAAACAAATCTCCCGCTGAAGGCAGCCTGGCAGGCTGACAGGAAGTGTCTATCCCTCGAGAGCCACAGTGGCCCAAGCCCAGGGCAGCCCCAACCAGCAGCATAGACCAGCTGGAGCAGACTTCAGGAGAGTGAATCACTGATAGCTATGGTGGTTTCAGACTTCTCAACCCATAAACAACAAAAAGAAAGTAAAAGGTCAGTAGGGAACTCTGTTGGAACTGCATAACTGAAGAGCATGGTCCAGCCCCTGCCCCCAGGGTGAGAGGTAGTGGTGGAATAATGGCTGCAGCTGCTGCCCCATGGGTGCCTCCAGAGCTCCTGGTCTGCAGATCCTAGGGAGACCAAGCGACCATTCAGAGGGTAATCACACTTGCTTTGATTGGATCTGGGTCATAGTCTTAGGCAGTGTTCCTGGGGTGAGAAATGCCAGTGTGCCAGAGCTTGTGGGGGCTGTAGAGAGGGCACCCTCCTCATAGCTCTATCAACTGTGAAAACCCTAGCAATTTGGGACACAGCTCTCTCCATGATGGAAGCAGAGTTCTACCATGGTAAAGAGCTTCAGACCATAGAATCCTTTTTTGGGGACAAAAAGTATCAAAGCATGGAATGGGAAGAAGACAATGAAGTCAGAACTCCTGCACCAAAAGCTTCCAAGAAAAGTGTGAATTGGTTATAGGCCATGGTGGAGCTCAAGGAGGATTTTGAAAATCAAGTAACAGTGGGGCAGCTAGGTGGTGCAGTGAATAGAGCACCAGCTCTGGAGTCAGGAGGTCCTGAGTTCAAATCCAGCCTTAGACACTTAACATAAAATCTAGCCATGTGACCTTGGGCAAGTCACTTAACCCCAATTGCCCTACCCTCTCCCTCCAAAAAAAAAAAAAAGAAAATTAAGATAAGTGGAGGAAAAATTGGGAAGAGAAATGAGAATAATGCAAGAAAATTATGAAAATCAAGTCAACATCCTGCTAAAGGAAACCCAAAAAAATACGGAAGAAAATAACACCTTAAAAAATAGACTAACTGGCCAGCTGGAGGAACCCCAGAACACCAGCAGCTGTGGCGATTCCAGAATTATCAGCACAGATATGCCTAGGACAAAGTGAGAGGTTAGTGCCCTATGGACTTTGGGACCAGTATTTGGGGAATGTGTCAGCTTCCTCCCCTGGGGGTGAAAAGCTGCTGAAGAAACACGGCACAGAAGCCATTTTGCAGTGTCACTGGCGGCTCTAGCTCCTGGTCTGAGAAATGTAGGGAGATCCAGAAATCAGTCTGGGAGTTAATCACTCTTGTTTTAAACTGCCTGGATCTGGATTGTGGTCTGGGGTGGAGGTTTGGGGTGGGTATCCAGCTTGCCAGAGCTTGTGGAGGCTTTACAGAGGCCACCCAGCCTGCGGAAGCTGTGAAGACCCCATGTTTGGGCAGAAGCTGTGAAGACCCCACATTTGGGCGGAAGCTGTGAAGACCCCACATTTGGGCGGAAGCTCTCCTGTCTGGTGGCAGAGTCCTACTGGGGCAACAAGCCCAAAAATCAAGTAATTAAGTGGCAACATGCCTAGGCAAAAGAAACAAAATAAACAGAAAAATTCAACATTGGACTCCTATTTTAGGGGCAAAGAGGATCAAAGCATGGAGGAGGACTGTGAGGTCAGAACTCCTGCACTAAAAGCCCCAAATGAAAATACAAGCTGGCTACAGGCCATAGAGGACCTTAAGAAGCAGATAAGAGAAGTGGGGGGAAAATTGGGAAGAGAAATGATAAAGATGCAAGAAAAGTATGAAATGACAGTCAACAGCCTGACTGAGGAAAATAACACCTTAAAAAATAGACTAACTCAAATGGCAAAAGAGGCTCAGAAAGGCAATGAGGAGAAGAATGCCTTAAAAAGTCGAATTTGCCAGATGGAAAAAGAATCTCAAAAGCTCACTGAGGAGATTCATTCCTTCAGAGTTAGACTGGAGCAAATGGAAGCTAGTGACTTTATGAGAAATCAAGATGCTGTTAAACAGATCCAAACAAATGAAAGAATAGAAGGAAATGTGAAATATCTCATGGGAAAAATCACTAACCTGGAAAATAGATCCAGGAGAGATAATTTAAAAATTATTGGACTACCTGAAAGCCACCATCAAAGAAAGAACCTAGAAATCATCCTTAAAGAAATTCTCAAGGAAAATTGCCCTGATGTTTTAGACACAGAGGGGGAAATAGAGGTTGAAAGAATCCACCGATTGCCTCCTGAAAAAGATGCCAAAAGGAAAAGTCTTAGGAATATTATAGCCAGGTTCCAGAACTCCTGGATCAAGGAGAAAATACTACAAATAGCCAGGAAGAAACAATTTCAATATTGTGGAAACACAATCAGAATAGCCCAGGATCTGGCAACTTCTACACTGAGGGATCAAAGGGCATGGAGTATGATATTCCAGAAGGCAAAAGAGATGGGATTGAAGCCAAGGGTCACCTACCCAGCAAAACTGAGTATCTTGTTTCAGGGGAAAATATGGTCATTCAGTGGAATAGAGGACTTTCAAGCATTTTTTAGGAAAAAACTAGAGTTGAATAGAAAATTTGACATTCAGACACAAGAAGCAAGAGATGCTTGAGAAGGTAATCAAGGAAAAGAAATCAAAAGGAACTTATCAAAGTTGAACTATTTACATTCCTACATGAAAAAACAATATCTGTGTCTGATGAAACCTTTCTCAGTAAGAAAATAATTGAAGAAGGGTATATGGGCATATGTTTACAGGTATACATGGATAGAGGGCACAGCTTGAATTTGATGGGAAGGGATGATACTTAAGGGGTAAAGTTAAGAGGTGAGAGAAGAAAGTGGCAAGAAGAGATGGGGAGAGACAGGGTAGGGAAAACTATCTCATGTAGAAGAGGCAAGGGGAAGTAGTTGCAGGGGAGGGGAAAAACAGGAAGGCCAAAAGGCAAAAGCATATTCTCATTGAAGTTGTCTCAAGGAGAGAATCACATACATACTAAATGGGATATCTCACCCTGCAGGAGAGTAGGGGAAAGGGGGATGAGAGGGGGGAGGATGGAGGGGAGGGCATTCTAGGGGAAGGGAGGTTGGAAGTACCCACTTTCAAAGAGGGACAGGATCAAAGTAGGGAATGGACCAGGTGGGAGGTGATATGGGTGGGAGGGAAATATAAGCAGTCTTTTACAATATATCTACTATGGTAATGTTTTGCATAGCTGTACGTGTACAACACATACTGAATTGCTTATCTTCTCAGAGGGAGTGGGTGACAAGGGAGGAAGGGAATGGATCTGAAATTCGAGGTTTTAAAATTAAATGTTTCATAAGATGTCCAGGCATTGGGGTTCAGAGATTCACCTTGCCCTAATGGCAAAGTCGAAGGGGGTGTGGGAGAAGATATGGGAGAGAGCAGATTGGATGAGGGGATATCTAGTGGGACTGCTATTCTGGGGTGGTGGGTGGGGAAAAAATGGGGGGAAAATTGTAACTCAAAATCTGGTGGAAATGAATGATGTAAACCAGAAGTTAATAAAGCATTTGTAAAAAAAAAAAAAAAATAGACTAACTCAAATGGCAAAAGAGGCCCAAAAAGCCAATGAGGAGAAAAATGCCTTAAAAAGTCAAATTGGACAGATGGAAAAGGAATTTCAAAAACTCTTTAAAGAGAATAATTCCTTCAAAATTAGATTGGAGCAATTCAAAGCTAATGACTTTATGAGAAATCAAGATATTATAAAACAAATACAAACAAATTAAAAATAGAAGGCAGTGTGAAATATCTCATTGGAAAAGGCACTGACCTGGAAAATAGATCCAGGAGAGAATTTAAAAATTATTGGACTACCTGAAAGCCATGATCAAAAAAAGAGCCTAGAAATCATCCTTCAAGAAGTTCTCAAGGAAAATTGCCCTAAGATTCTAAAACCAAAAGGCAGAATAGAAATTGAAAGAATCCATCAATTATCTCTTGAAAGAGATCCCAAAAGGAAAACTTCTAGGAATATTGTAGCCAAATTCCAGAGTTCCCAGGTCAAGGAGAAAATATTACAAGCAGCCAGGAAGAAACAGTTTGAGTATTGTGAAAAACACAAACAGGATAATACAAGACCTAGCAGCTTCTACATTAAGGGATCAAAGGGCTTGGAATATGATATTCCAGAGATCAAAGGAACTAGCATTAAACCAAGAATCACCTACCCAGCAAAACTGAGTATAATTCTTCAGAGGAAAATATGATCAGTCAGTGGAATAAAGGACTTTCAAGTATTCTTGATGAAAAAACCAGAGCTGAACAGAAAATTTGACTTTCAAATACAAGAAGCAAGAGAAGCATGAAAAGGTAAACAGGAAAAAGAAATCATAAGGAACTTACTAAAGTTGAACTACTTACATTCCTACATGGAAAAATGATAATTGTAATCCATGAGACTTTTCTCAGTATGAGGATAGTTGAAGGGAATATGTGTGTGTGTGTGTGTGTGTGTGTGTGTATAATGTGTGTGTATATATATATATGTGCATACATATGTATGCATAGGAGGATGTATGTTTGCATAAATTCGTATGTTAGTGTATGTATATGTGTGTACATGTATACATAGATGGCACAGGATTAGTTGAATAGGAAGGGATGATATCTAAAAAATAAAATCAAGAGGTGAGAGGAATATAATGGGAGGAAGAGAAAGGGAGAGATAGAATAGGGTAAATTATCTCATATAAGAGAAGCAAGGGAAAACTGTTACAATGGAGGGGAAGAGCAAGAAGGTGAAAGGGAATGGGTCAACCTTACTCTCATTGAATTTGGCTTAAGGCGGTAATAACATACACTCATTTGGGTATCTTACCCTATAGGAAAGTAGAGGACTAGGGGGTATGATAGAAGGAAGGAAGAGAGTGTAGTTAGAAGCAATCATTTTTGAAAAGGGACAGGGTCAAAGTAGAAAATAGAATAAGTGGGGAGTGGGATAGGATGGAGGGAAATATAGTTAGTCTTTCACAATATAACTACTATGGAAACGTTTTGCATAACTACACATGTACAACCTATACTGAATTGCTTGTCTTCCCAGTGGGGGCTAGGTAAGGAGGGAAGAAGGGAAAGAATCTGGAAATCAAAGTTTTAAAAACAAATGTTTAAAAAATTATTTTTAGGGGCAGCTAGGTGGTACATTGAGCAAGAGTGCCAGCCCTGGCGTTGGGATGACCTGGGATCAATTCCAACCTCAGAAAATGAGCACCCACACATAAATAATGACTGGCTGTTTAACCTTGAGCAAGTTACTTCACCCTAATTGCTTTAAAAAATTGTTTTTACATGCAACTGGGAAAATAAGATACAAGCACTGAGGTATAGAAATCCATATTGCCCTACTAGAAAGTTAGGAGGGCCTGGGGGAGGATATGAGAGAGAGCAGATTGGGGCAAGGGGTATTCAGTAGGTTTGCTATCTTGGGGTAGGGTAGGGGAAAGACAGGGAGAAAATTTGTAACTCAAAATCTTGTGGAAATGAATGTTGAAAACTAAAAATAAATAAAAGATTAAATTTTTAAAAGAGAAATGTCTAATAGGCAATTTTTGACGGGGGTCTACAGCTCAGCAGAGAGAAAAGAGCTAGATATAGAAAACAGAGTTCTCTTGATAGAGTTGATAATTTAACTCATAGATGAGGGTGCTTAAAGAGAGCACCAAAGGGTACCCAAGACATAGCATTGAGGTATATTATCCATAGTTAACAGATAGGATATGGATGGTGATCTAGCAAAAGCAAAATGAACAATCAGAAATAAGAAGAAAATCAAAAAAGGACATTACCATGAAAACCCAAGAGAGGAGTGTGTCTTAAAAAGGAGCATTAATGTCATTGTACTGTGACCTTTTAATAAAAATCACCTCACAAAATAATGCATTACTATTATCCAATTTGTAATGACAGGTAGCCACCAAAACCACACAATCTAAGAATTCTGTATAAGAAATAAAACACTCATATTTGTGAATTGACATAGAAAATAGCTCCTCACAACTTTTGATAATGGGTTTCCTATTGAACTGAATGTGTATAATGGTTTGCAGTGGACATGGGTCGTGTCAGATCTCAAATTCTATTATGAAGCAGTAATTAACAAAACAATCTGGTACTGGGTAAGAAATAGATTGGTCTATCAGTGGAATAGATTAGGTATACATTACATTATATTAAGTGACCTTAGTAATCTAGTATATGATAAACCCAAAGATCCAAGCTTTTGGAATAAAAACTCATTATTTGACAAAAACTGCAGGGAAAACTGGAAAATAGTATGCAGAAACTATGTATAGACTAACATCTAACACAGTATACCAAGTTAAAGTCAAAATGGAAACATAATTTACAAATAAAGGGTGATACCACTCTATATTTGATTGCTTACTGTCTCAGGGAGGGGGAAAAGGAAGGGAGGAAGGAAGGAAAAATAGAATTTGGAGCTCAAAAACAAAAAAAAATGATAAAAAAATTTTAACATGTAAGTGGGGGAAAAGAAAATATATATAATTAAAAAAGAAAATGAGGTCAAGACCTTAAAAAAAAACAAGAGGGAGACAGATGAATATGTTCTGGAATGTGGGCAGTTAGGATTTGGGAAGGAAATGTGATCCACAGCCTGAACTGAAGATGATAAACAAGCATATTTGAGTTTGAATGTGTATCTTTTTTCTATTGTTGTAGACATCATTATTTTTGAGAGTTTGCAACTGAGTTTATCAATCATGAATTCAAGAAGGCTGACATGCTATTGCTTTTCACTATAATCATCCTCCCTGTCCCATTGTGAGCCATCATGTCCCTTGCAGTCTTTCAGAATTTCTGAAGTTGCCCCCCACTTAACCCTATTTGCTCTTCTGTTCAGTGCCCACTACTTAACCCTATTTGCTCTTCTGTTCAGTGCCCACTCAGCACTTAAACCTCTATATGTTGTAGATGTCTTCCTGAAAAAGTTAATATGGAGTAAAATTGTGAGATTGAATTTATTCATCCATTCATTTTATGTTATAAAATTGGAAGTAAAAAATAATTTGGCCCTAAGACATTAAACCAAACTAAATAGAAATTAACAATTTTCTGATAAAAGATTAATGATGTTTAAAATTTATTTAAATTTCTAAATGTGAACATTTAAACTAATACTTTTTAGAACCAGGAAAGGAAAATAAACCCTAAGCCAAGTAGCCCTAGCAATGTTCAGAAGAACTATGGGAATGGCCAGCAGGATCTCCATGTACCTCTCATTACAGTTTTATTTGGTATAGATCGATGGCAGATTGGATCCTGTGTAGGTCAGCATTTAGAATTTTTAGTACCATGAGATGAGAGGTAACCCTTAACAAAATAGCTCAAGGAGACATAATTTGTGTGCAGATCATGGGAAGTGATATTACTATCATTCTCTACTTTTATCAGATCATATCTGAGGTATTGCATTTATTTTGGGGTATGACATTTTAGGAAAGACATTGACAAGTTAGGGGTCATTTAAATGAGGGTAAAAAGAAAGAATGAGAGTTCTGAAAACCATCCTGTACCAAGGTCAAAGGAATTAGACATTTAAAAAATTTGCAGGGGAGGCTAGATGGTGCAGTGAATAGAACACTGGCCCTGGAGTCAGGAGGATCAGAGTTCAAATTTGGCCTTAGACACTTAACATAAAACTAGCCATGTGACCTTGGGCAAGTCACTTAACCCCAATTGCCTACCTTCCCCTTTCCAAAAAAAAAAAAAAACAAACAAACAAAAAAGAATAAATTTTTTTTAATTTGCATTTTTTATTTTCATGTCAACTTCATTTCCAAATAGATACCTTCCTTCCCTACGCAGAGAGTCATCCTTTATTTAAAAAAGAAGTAGAGCTCAGCACCAACTAACACATGAACCAATTCTGACATGTTATGCAGTGTTCCAGCAAGTCACTACTGCATTCATTTACCACAATTTGTTTAGCCATTCCCCAATCAACACATACACTACTTTGTTTCCAGTTCTTTGATACTATAAAATGTGCCGGTATAAATATTTTGATGTACATGTGACTCCTATCTTACCCTGGCAGTGAGATCTTTTGGTGAAGGATGCAGACATTTTAGTCACTTTCTTAATAGCATAGAAATTGGGAATTTTTAACCTGAAGAATGGAAGACGAACAGAAGGCAGGATCACTTCCTTCAGATATATAAAAATGTTAGTAAAAAAAGGGAATAGACTTATCCTTTGTTTTTCCAGACACAAAACCAATGGATAGGAAGTTAAAAGGAGTTAAGATTTGAAATGGGCAGACAAAAAAGATGAGCAACTAGAGATGTCTGGGAAAACAAAATGCAGGTGCACAGTCTCCTGCAGGTGTGCAATCTCCCCTTCCCTTCCTGGTCCCGTGCATATTGTCACATGTCTTGCTGTCTTTTCTTCTTGCAGGCCCCCAAGGATTAGCCCAGCTCCTCCTCTTCTCTATCTATATCACCTGCTTTCATCTGGGCTTCTCTCCAGTGCACAGGGTGCATGGCTTTACAAGCTCTTCTTTTCCTCTTCTGTCTCTAAAAAGTACAAAAACCTCTTTGTCGTTTTCTAAGACTTTTTGTTGCTGATAATTACAGGGAAAGAAATGGGTTAATCATAACAAACACCAGAGACATGCCACAATAGACATCTTAAAATTCTGTAACATATAGCAGTATTATTATCTCACAAAGAGCAGACTATGGATTTTTCCTACCTTACATGAAGGAGGAGAACAAAATAATTTTTGGAAAGATTTTCCTGGATTTTGTGACTGAATTTGGGAGAAAAATTATAAGATTACAGAACTTTTTACAGTAAAGGAAAAGGTACCAAGAAAAATAATGCTCTCATTTTTCCAAATGAGTGATAATGGATTAGCTCTAAAAAGAGAGACTAACAATATTTTATTTCAAAGTATGAGTTATAGTGATCAACTTTAAAATCCTTCTCTTTTGATTAAAAGATATTTTTATTGTTTTTCAGTTGTTTTCAGTCATGTCTGACTCTTTGACAGTCCATTTGGGGTTTTCTTGGCAAAGGTACTAGAGTGGTTTGCCATTTCTTTCTCCAACTCATTATGCAAATGAGGAAACTGAAACAAACAGTTTGCTCAGTCAGACAGCTAGTATCTGAGGCCACATTTGAACTCAGGAAGAGTCTTCCTCACTCCAGACCTGGCACTCTATACCTTGTGCCATCTAGCTGCTGACTGAAAGATATAGGACCTCTATTTGTCATCTCATACAAGTAGTCCCCAGATTTATACGCACCCTCCACATCCCCACATATCCTTTGCAGATAGATGATCTATATGAAAATTGCTAACCCAATCAGGTAGCCAAAGGACACTTTTCTCTCTGGGAGGTTGCCTGGTTTAATGAAAAGATCTAGAGTCTTAGGGTCAAAAGGCCTGTGCTTAAATGCTACTCACTAGCATTTAACACTTAATCATCTTGTGGTTCCAGGTAAATCGTTTCACTTCCCTGAACCTCAGGGTTTTGTTTTTTGTTTTTTGTTTTTTCAGACAAAACTCTTTATTTTACACATCCCTTAGCAGTCCTTCCACGACCAGGAGCCTAGGGGCCTCCACCGGTCGGTCTCATCGCAGCCTCCGGGCCTCCCGTTCCAACTCCAGCAGAGTGAGCACGTCCCCCTCCCGCACGGGGCCCTTCACGTTGCGGATGATGGACTGGCTCGTGTCGTCCATGAATTCCACACTCACCTGGGTGCACTGGCCCTGAGAACCGGTCCTGCCCAGTACCTTGGTAACCCAAGCCAGTTTGATGGGCTGCACGCGGCCGGTGTCCATGATGGCGGCGACAACAGAAAGGAGAGAGAGACGAGAGCAGTTTTTCTTATTTTTAAAACTAGAGTAATTATAGCTAAAACATTACAAACTTGTTTTTAGGAAGATGCTTTGTAAACCTTAAAACGTTAGAGAAATTATTGCTATTATTTCCTCCTAATTGCTATCCTTTGGGACTTTTATCCCCCCATCTCTTCCTTCCCCCCACCCGCCACTGTAAGACATCTTTTCTCCTAACCTCCATAAACCTGATGATTCCTGCTTATTCTCACAGTGACCCTGTTCAGTGCTGCTCTCCAAACTTTGTGTGCCTAAAGGTAGCACCTATGTTCTCTTTTCCCTAAGTGGTATAGTGGAATTGGAGTCAGGAAGACTTGGGTTCAGATCTTTGCTCAGACACACTAGCTTTGTGATCCTGGATAAATCACTTAACCTTTCTCAGCCTCAGTTTCCTCATCAGTAAATAAAAAGGGGATAATAATAGCATCCACCTCATACGGTTGTTGTGGGGCTCAAATGAGATATGTAAAAGTGTTTTTGTAAACCTTAAATGGCTATATAAATATTGGCAGTTATTATTATTGTTGTTGTTATCTTTCTCTTTAGGATCTAAAAGAGCATACAAGGGAAATTTGTATAATCCTCTCATCTATTTAATGTAGTTGCTGAAAGTTATAATTCTGAAAAAGATCCATAGAAAACTCTTATGCTTTTTGAAAGGATTTGATGAAATCCATTTATATCTCAGAACAAACTTCCAGTTGTCTTTCTAGAACTAATATCTTCTTGCTTCATGCATGACCAAAAATGGAACAGATTGCCTTGAGATATAGTGAGCTCCTTGTCATAAACATGTTCAAATAATTCTTTAAGTATCTTCATGTACATATAGAGGAATTAACCCAAAAGAAGACAAATCTGTTATTTTAGTTTGAAATCTAAAGAAAGACTTTCTTTGTTAACCATTTTGTATAAAGATGACTCACTATTAATAGGACATGTGCTTTGAGGTACTGTTTTTATCATTTCAGTTATGGGTATAAGGTTCCCAGAGCTCTCTATCCACACTTGTACTTGGTCCAGTTTGTGAATTTCCAAATTATTAGAATCATGGTGGAAAGCATTTTATCTAATGGAATGGAAAGGGTAAAGGAATTTTTTGTCTTAGTTTTCATGTTCAATTTAATCATCACTGAGACTTGGGAAAAACCTAACCCTTTAAAATAAACCCTTTAAAATAAAATTAAAGCAAATGGAATTTTAAAATCAAAACCACATGCAGAACAGAGAATTTGTATATCCTTTTTCTTTGATTTTTAATTTTAAGCTTAATGAAGTAATTTGTTTTTTGGTCTTAGAAAACTCTGATGTCAAGTTTTTCTTAAAGAAATAAATTTGCCCTAATAAATATTGAAGCAAAAAATCTAAATAAAATATTAGCAAAGAGATTACAGCAATTTATCACCAGGATAATATATTATGACCAGGTAAGATTTCTACTGGGAATGCAGGGCTGATTCAATATTAGGAACATTAGCACCATAATTGACCATATCAACAACAAAACTAACAGAAACCATGTGATTATATGCAGAAAAAACTTTTGAGAAAATACAGCACCTATTCCTATTAAAAACACTAGAGATAGGAATAAATGGAATTTTCCTTAAAATGATAAGTAGTATCTATTGAAAACCATCAGCAAACATTATATGTAATGGGGATGCACTAGAAGTTTTCCCAGTAAGATCAGCAGTGAAAAAATTATCACCACTCTTATTCAGTATTGTACTAGAAATGTTAACTTTATCAGTTAGAGAAGAATTCAAAGGAATTAGAATAGGCAATGAGGAAACAAAGCTATCACTCTTTGCAGATGATATGATGATATACTTAGAGAATCAACAATAGAATTAACATGGTTGGCAAAGTTGCAGGATATAAAATAAACTCACATAATAGTATGACAGAAACGAGGCATAGACCAATATCTCACACTGCACACCAAAATAAGGTCAAAATGGATACGTAGTTTAGACATAAAAGGTGATACTGTAAGCAAATTAGGAGAATAAGGAATAGTTTACTTCTCAGGTCTTTGGAGAAAGGGAGAATTTATGACCAAACAAGAGATAGAGAACATTATAAAATATAAAATGGATAATTTTGATTACATTAAATTCAAAAGGTTTTGTACTAACAAAGCCAATGCAACCAAGATTGGGAGGAAACCAGAAAGCTATGGAACAATTTTAACATCCAGTGTTTCTGATAAAGGTCTCATTTCTAAAATATATAAAGAACTGAGTCAAATTTATAAGACTAAAAGTCATCCCCCAATTGATAAACAGTCGAAGGATATGAACAGGCAGTTTTCAGATGAAGACATTAAAACTATCTATAAACATATAAAAATATGTTTTTATATGTTAAATCAATGTTAATTTGAAAAATGTAAATTAAAACAATATGAGGATACCACCTTATACCTATCAGACAGACTAATATGACAGAAAAGGAAAATGATAAATGTTAGAGAAGATGTGGGAAAATTGGAACATTGTTGGTGGAGTTGTGAACTGATCCGACCATTCTGGAGAGCAATTTGGAACTTTGTCCGAAGGGCTATAAAACTGTGTATACCCTTTGATCTAGGAATACCACTGCTAGGTCTGTATTCCAAAGAGGTCATAGGAAAAAGACCCACGTGTACAGAAAAAGACCCACATGTACAAAAATATTTATAGCAACTCTTTTTGTGGGGATGCCCATCAATTGGGAAATGGCTGAACAAGTTGTAGTATATAAATGTAATGGAATTTTATTTTGCTATAAGAAATGATGAGCAGGCAGAATTCAGAAAAACCTGGAAAGACTTGCATGAACTGATGCTGAGTGAAGTGAGCAGAACTGGGAGAACACTGTACACAGTAACAGCAACATTATGCAATGATCATCAACTGTAATAGATTTGGCTCTTCTCAGCAATACAGTGATCTAAGACAATCCAGAAGATTCATGAGGAAAAATGCTATTCACATCCAGAGAAAGAACTATGGAGTCTAAATGCAGATCAAAGCAGACTATTTTGTTTGTTTTTTCTTTCTAGTGGTTTTTCCCTTTTTTTCCTGATTCTTATTTCACAACATGATTAATGTGGAAATATGTTTAAAATGATTGTGCATGTATAAGCTATATCAGATTGCTTGCCATCTTGGGGAGAAAGAGAGAAAAAAAATTGGAATTCAAAATCATATAAAGTGAATGTTGAAAACTATCCTTATATGTAATTGGAAAAAATAAAAAAATCTTAAGTGGGGGAAAAAAAGAAATAAATTTATCTTTGGACATAATTTCCAATGTGACTTATAGTATGAATTCTGATTTAGCCTACTATATAAGTCTTAATGTACATATAGGTATGTCTGCCATATCTTCCTCTCTTTCTCTAGCTCTAATTTCTCCTTTGTTTTTGAACAGTACTTGACAAGGGTATTGTATGGAATGACTTCAATGTTAGCACTCTAGCTCCTTAATACACTGAAACATTTAAAAGCTCAGAAAAAGGCAGCACTCCAATCTCAACAGTACATTTTTTAGCCTCTTTAAAACCTACTTTTGTTGTTTTGCATAAAAGAACTTCCACTGAACTAACCAAGTTCAAGTGAAATTTAGTATCTTGATCTTTCTTGTCCTTAATGATGTTACACCAAGTCTGCCAAACCTAACTGAATTTAACAGTGTCATGCCATTTTATTAGAAAAGAAGATTAAGTCCAAAATCAGCAGGGAGCTATATTTTTCCATGGAATTTTAAAATACAAATGATCATTGGAACTTGACTTGGAAAATTCAGAATTAATATTCAACTTTAAGTAACTCCTCCAAATTAATAACATTTGGCTAAAATAAGTATTTTTATCAGAGTTTTTGACAGATGCAAAACTAGAGAGGAAAAAATATGGAATGCTGGCCACCACTGGTCAGATGAATAGCAATTACCAAATGAACAAAGCTATTGAGATTCAATGCTATCCTTAGTGCAGAAATAGGGGTGGCCTTCATCTCCCAGATAATTACTCTGTTTGATTTACACCTAAGATTTTATTCATGTGAGGAAACTCTACCAACAGAGTTCAGCCAAAGTTGCGCAATTTATCATCTTAGATAATTGTTTGTGTGCTCTGTGGGCTAAATGATTTGTCCAGAGTTACATAATCCTTATCTGTTAGATAGAAGCAACACTTGAGCCTAAGTCTTCCTGACTCATAGGCCAAGTTTAACCACTGCACCATACTGTTCTCCTGTTGTCTTACAGGCATGAAATTATCCAACAGTTGGCAAGGTAAGAAGTAGAAGATATATTCGGGCTAAGAACTGAGGCTATGGATTTAGAGAGAGAATTGGAAACTGAAATTACTTAAAGCTACTTTCCTTGCATTCTCTAGAAATAGAATTCTAAAGTCCCCAGTACATTTTCCTCTTTAGTCTTTTTGTCAGAAATTTGTCCATATTTGATCGACCTCAGTCACGGCATTTAACTCTTGACAACAGTGTTCTTCTGTTATAGACAGAAATACATAATGCATTGCCTCTTCTTATATCATAGGATCATGGGACCCCATCAAATTAGTAGGGAAAAATAAAATGAAAGTACTTTGAGCAGTGGTCTATAACTTGGTAGCTAAGTCCTGGGGAGTTACCTGAGGCATATAGAGGAGCTAAGTGTCTTACCCAGGGTCATATAGCTAGTAAGGGTCAGCTAAGGGATTTGAATGTAGGCCTTCCTATTTCTCAAGTGTAATATACTCTCTGCTTCAGAACACTGCCTCTCTGTGATCACTCTGTAAGAAAAGTATTTTAAAATGACAACTGGCAGAAGAATTTGGTTGCAAATGTTTTTTTTAAATCTATCAAATTTAAACTCTGTGTTTAAAATGATTGTATATGTATATCAAAATTAAATTGGTTGCACTATAACAGTGTCCAGATAATTATAGAAATTTCCCAGGAAGACAAAGGATTGTGTCATGCTCAGAAAAAGGCATCATACCCCTTACACTATATATCAGTCAGTGTTTGCTAAAGGAATCAAAGCAGTGTTTTTGTCATTGCTGTTTTTTACATTTGTTGTATTAATTTAAGCTTAGTTCCTGACCAATGCTTTTAAATGAAGTTTTTATCTATTTTTTTAAACCATAGCTATTAGCATGATAACATTAGAAAGTTTTGCACCCATATTAGGGTTTTACACAGACACACACACCCTTTTTAACCTAATGAATTTAGCACATTCAGCTTCAACAAATTATAAACTATAGTTGAGATTAGACATTTTCTTGCCAGTTTTAAATTGTACTTCCACTTATTTGGGGGTTCTGTCAGATATTCTACTTAAAGGTTAGCAGCAGGTCTATTTTTTTAGCTTCCTGACTTCTTTATCCATACTAAGTTAACTTCCAGATTTGAAAAACGTTACCCTACTTGCAGTTATTTGGTAAAGAGGCAAGCAATAGCAAGGACAAAATTAAAGAGATGCATCAAAACTCCAGGAATATTAATGGAGTTCAAGTGAGAAATACCTTTGGTACTCCTCATTGCCAGGTAGTTCTCAGTCATCATTTTTAAAATGACATTTATATGGCACTTTACATATAGTGGTTCTTTAGAACATATGACAAAAACAAATATTAGTGTGGCTTCAAGGTTTATGTAGCATTTTTTAATATATATTATCTCATTTGAGCCTCACAAAGACCCTTTCTGGTATTATACTTATCTTATGTATAAAGAAACAAACTCAGAGAAGTTGAATGACTTACACATAGTCACACAGCTAGTGTTAAGAAGTTAATCCATGCCTTTCTTAGTCCTTGGTTTTTTTTTTTGTTTGTTTGCTTTTTGGAGGGTAATTGGGGTTAAGTAACTTGCCCAAGGTCACACAGCTAGGTTTTTGTTTGTGTGTACATTAAGTGTCTGAGGCCAGATCCGAACTCAGGTCCTTCTGACTCCAGGGCCGATGCTCTACTCACTGCGCCACCTAGCCTCCCCCCTTTCTTATTCCTACATTCATAACTTTACTATGCTATGCAAGTAAATTCTCAAGTAAATTCAGGATGTAAATGAGCTTTATATTGTTGGATTAGCTCTTCAATACAATCAGAAGCTCCTCTAAAAGTAAAGAGACTCTCTATTACTGTTATTTTCCAATAGATAGCAACTCACTTTGTGGAATTGAGGCAGGAATTCAACAAATATAACCAGAAAACATGAAACTTTTAAAAATTCTCTTTAAAAGATAATGGGGGTTGGGGTGGCTAGGTGGCGCAGTGAGTAGAGCGCTGGCCCTGGAGTCAGAAGGACCTGAGTTCGGATCCGGCCTCACACACTTAACGAACACACAAACAAAAACCTAGCCGTGTGACCTTGGGCAAGTTACATAACCCCAATTGCCCTCCAAAAAGCAAAAAAAAAAAAAAAAAAAAAAAAAATAATGGGGGGTGAGCAGAGTCAAGATGGCGAAGTAGAAACAGGACTTCTGTGTGGCTCCCACTTCCACCTCCTCCATTCATGTAAAAAATGACTCTAAATAAACTTTGGAGCTATAGAACCCACAAAATGACAGAGAGAAGCTAACTTCCCTCTGAAAACAGTCTGGCAAGCCAGCAGGAAAGGGCCAGCACAGTGCTCTAGGAGCCAAGCCCAGCCCAGCATGAGCCAGAGGTTTTAGTCTCAGGGTACCCACAATCAGCCACCGGCTGGAGGGACTTCAGATCACCAGGAACTCTGACAGTTTCCAGAATTATCAAGCCATAGATGCTAGGGACAAAGTAAGAGGTCAGTGCAGTGTGGACTTTGGGAATTGGGAGTTTGGGAGTGTGATCCAGCTTTACTCCCTGGAGGGAGAAGTGGCTGAAGTGCCATGCTGCCACATGGCTGCTTCAGAGCTCCTGGCCTGCAGATTGTAGGGGGACCAAGCAACCAGTCTGAGGGGTAATCACTCTTGCTTTAACCTGCTTGAATCTGGATCACTGTCTAGAGTAGAGGTACTGGGGTGCATGACCAGTTTCCCAGAGTGTACAGAGGCTTCAGAGCTAATAGCTCCAGCAGCTACAAAAAACCCAGCTAATGGGACAAAGCTTCCCTCTCTGGTAGAGTATAAGGTGAATTTCATATTGTTATCTCCATGAGGTGACCTTTCAGCTTTGTCTCTTCAAGGAAATCCCACTTGGAAACTTTATCAGAATTTTTCATGTGTTTTACCTCTGCTTTCTCTTCTTATTTCTTCCTTCCCTTCTTTTCCTGAAGAATTTCATCTAAAGTTTTCACTTTCCAAAATCCTTTTCATCACCCATTTAAGACACACACACACACACACACACACACACACACACACACTCACACACACTCACACTGCACCTATCACCCCCAACAATACAGTTGCTGCCCAGCCAGAGACTGAGGAGAAGCGGCACTGAGTGCAGAAGAGGTGTGGCAAAAAGCTCAAAAGTCAAGTAATTGAGTGGCAACATGAGCAATCAAAGGAAGCAAAGCAAGCAGAGTAATCCAACATTAGACTCCTATTTTGGGGACAGGAAGAATCAAAACATGGCACAGGAGGAAGACAGCAAAGTCAGAACTCCAGCACCAAAGGCTTCCAAGAAAAGTATGAGATGGTTGCAGGCCATACAGGAGCTTAAGAAGGATTTTGAAAACCAAATAAGAGAAGTGGAAAAAAAATTGGGAAGAGAAATGAGAACGATGCAAGAAAATTATGAAATGAGAGTCAACAAGCTGACTGAAGAAAATAACACCTTAAAAAATATACTAACTCAAATGGCAAAAGAGGCTCAAAAAGGCAATGAGGAGAAGAATGCCTTAAAAAGTCAAATTTGCCAGATGGAAAAACAAACTCAAAAACTCACTGAAGAGAATCATTCCTTCAGAATTAGATTGGAGCAAATGGAAGCTAGTGACTTTATGAGAAATCAAGATACTATTAAACAGATCCAAACAAATGAAAAAATTGAAGGCAATGTGAAATATCTCATTGGAAAAACCACTTACCTGGAAAATAGATCCAGGAGAGATAATTTAAAAATTATTGGACTACCTGAAAGCCATGATCAAAAAAAGAACTTAGAAATCATTCTTCAAGAAATTCTCAAGGAAAATTGCCCTGATGTTTTAGAACCAGAGAGCAAAATAGAGGTTGAAAGAATCCACCAAGGGGCAGCTAGGTGGCGCAGTGAGTAAGAGTGCTGGCCTCGGAGTTGGGATGACCCAAGATCGATTCCAGCCTCAGAAAATGAGCACCCACACATAAATAATGACTGGCCGTGTAACCTTGAGCAAGTTACTTAACCCCAATCACTTAAAAAAAAAAAATTTAAAAATTTTAAAAAAAAGAAAGAATCCACCAGTCACCTCCTGAAAAAGATCCCCAAAAGAAAACTCCTAGGAATATTATAGCTAGGTTCTGGAGTTCCTAGATCAAGGAGAAAATATTACAAAGCAGCCAAGAAGAAACAATTTGAATATTGTGGAAACACAATCAGGATAACACAGGCTCTGGCAGCTTCTTCACTGAGGGATAGAAGGGCTTGGAATATGATATTTCAGAAGTCAAAGGAGCTAGGATTAAAACCAAGAATCACCTACCCAGCAAAACTGAGTATCATGTTTGAGGGGAAGATATGGTCATTCAATGAAATAGAGGACTTTCAAGCATTCTTGATGAAAAAACCAGAGTTGAATAGAAAATTTGACAGTCAGATACAAGAAGCAAGAAAAGTATGAGAAGGTAAACAGGGAAAAGAAATCATAAGGAACTTATCAAAGTTGATATATTTACACCAAAGAAGCTGAGCAGAGTAGTAGAGGCGGAGGTGGTGGAGGAGGAGGAGGAAGGGGAACCATAGGCTGCAGTGTCACAGGTGGAAGTATGTATGCTAATTCTCTAATAGTGGTTTCAGCTTGAGCAAGGTCCTCTGGAAGTTGAGTCTTCAAGTGACATGTTATATGGCAATCCGGGCAAGAAGAATGCTGTGAGGCAGAGGTCTTCAGTGCTTCCTGTAGCTTGTAGAATTCATTTTCCAGCTTGTCAACCTGCTGTCTGATCAGGCTGAGTTCCCAGAAGTAGATACGGGATGGAAATAGGAAGTCTTTCAACATCTCTGATTTCTGAAGCCCAGAAACAAGCCTGAATCCTGTGTAATACTGCTCTGGCAATACCAATAAAAAAGACCACACCCTCTTCCTTAGGAATTTCATTAGATTCTTCATGCCAGAAAATGTTTTGCTACAGGCTAATTTTGGATAACTTTGGCCACAACATGTGTTTGTAAGAGGGGCATCTATTACTCTTTCAGGTGGAGATAGAGTTGGAGATGATGTAGCAGAGGAATGAAGGGAGGGAGGAAGAACAGCTGGAATGGGATCAGAGGGACTAGCTTTTTTTTTATGAACATTTTGTTTCTGGCTCTCACCTTCCTTCTTCCCCAGTATTTGTGCTTGGTTGTTTTTTTCTGTGGAAAAATAGTATAAGAGCCCTGGGAGGTAAATAGAGTCTCTATATATTTACATTCTTACAAGGAAAAATGACAATTGTAACTTATGAAACTTTTCTCAGTATGAGAATAGTTGAAGGGAATAGAAATGTATGTATGTAGATATATATGTGTATGTGTGTATGTGTGTGTATGTATACATACCCATATATGTCTATATAGGAGGGTATATGGGTGTATGAATACATATGTGAGTGTGTGTATATATGTGTACAGGTATACATAGAGGGCACAGGACCAATTGAATAGGAAGGAATGATACTTAAAAGGTGAAATTAAGAGGTAAGAGAGGAATATAATGAGAGGAGATGGGGAGAGACAGAATGGGGTAAATTATCTCATATAGAAGAGGCAAGGGAAAACTGTTACAATGGAGGGGAAGAACAGGAAGGCAAAAGGGAATGAGTCAATCTTATTCTCATTGAATTTGCCTTAGGGAGGGAATGACATACACACTAAATAGGGTATCTCACCCTATAGGATAGTAGAGGGGAAGGGAATGAGAGGAGGGATGATTGAAGGGAGGGCAGGCTTGGGGGGAGGGAAATTGGAAGCACCCACTTTTGAAAAGGGACAGGATCAAAGTAGAGAATAGAACAAGTGGGGGTGGGATAGGATGGAGGGAAATATAGTCAGTCTTTCATAATATATCCACTATGGAAATGTTTTGTGTAGCTATACATGTACAGCCTATATTTGAATTGCCTATCTTCCCAGTAACAGTGGGTGACAAGGGAGGAAGGGAAGGAATCTGGGACTCAAAGATTCAAAATCAAATGTTTAAAGATATATAATATATACATATTATTGTTACTGTTATTTTACATGTAACTAGGAAATAAGATATATTGGCACTGGGGCATAGAGTTCCACCATGCCCTACTGGAAAGTTGGAGGGGTGATGGGGGAGAGCAGATTGGGGGAGGGAATATTCAGTAGTATCACTGTTTTGGGGTGGTGGGTAGGGGAAAAATTACAATTCAAAACCTTGTGGAAATGAATGATGTAAACTAAAGAAATAAAAAAAAAACCCAGAGGAAAAAAAGATAATGTGGGGGCAGCTAGGTGGCACAGTGAATAGAGCAATGGCCCTGCAGTCAGGAGGACCTGAGTTCAAATCCAGCCTCAGACACTTAACACTTACTAGCTGTGTGACCTTGGACAAGTCACTTAATCCCAATTGCCCTGCCCTCCCCCCTCCAATAAGGAAAAATAAAAAATAAAAGATGTGTGTGCAGGTTGAGTTTCTTTTGTCAATTTTGTGAAATTGAAACTTCCTATATTATCATCCTGGCACCCTGCTGTAACCAAACTCTCTAGGTAGGTCAGAAGCTCTCTGTCTCAGTGATGTGCTCAGAAGCAGTAAGTTGCTTGGATTCCCACAGTGTGGCAGATGTCAGTCAAGTGCTGTCCTCCTATATCTTGCCATCATTCATGCTTGACTCTGCAGTGGCTTTAAATTGCCTCTGTCTTCTTATTCTTCCTATAAAAAAACTACCTTGTAACTTTGGTTCTTTGACTCTATGTCTCCAATAAATTTCCCTGAATTTGTTTTACTTGGTTATACATGTTTGTGATGGGTTTTAGGGGTCTTTTGGATTTTGAGGGGTTTTTTGTTTATTTGTTTTGTTTTTTGATTTTTTTTTTGGTGGGGGAAGTGAGGAAGGGAGAGAAATTGAATTAATTTTTTAAATAAATAAATTTCCCTGGATTCTATTTCCAATTTTGTAGTAGAAATCTGGAGGAAGAGAATTCAGTGTATGAAATTTGCATTTTCCAAGTTTCCTTCAGTGTATTAATTGCATATATCGCAGAATTTTTTTGTGTGTCTTTTAACAGCATCTTCTTGTACCAGTAATCAATCTCTAAGTAATGTCCATCTATGACAGAAATTAGTGATTATATCTCAGGTCAATCTGTCAGTATCCTCCCCTCTGGTAATTTATTCCTCCTCTCTCTCTGTGCTAGGTGATACAGTGGATAAAGCACAGAGCCTGGAGTCAGGAAGACCTGAGTTCAAATTAAGCCTCAGATTCTTCCTAGCTGTGTGACCCTGGGCAAGTCACTTAACCTTTGCTGCCTCAGTTTCTTCAACTGTAAAATGGGGATAATAATAGCACCTATCTCACAGGGTTGTTGTAAGAATCAAATGAGATAATACTTGATAAAGCACTTAGCACAGTCCCTAGCATATAGTAGGCACTTACTAATAAATGTTTGTTCCCTCTCTCTTACTACAATTTCATCTGGTCTTATATCTCTATCTATTTATTTAATGCAAATAACTTCCAAATACTTATCTCAAGTCCTAACCTTTCTTCTGAGCTCCTGCCATCTCTAATTCTCTCTCATGGATATTGGCACCAAGCTATGCAGCTAGCACCTCAAAATCACCATTTTTAAAATGGGACTTATCTTTACCCACAAACTTCACTTCTCCTCACTTTTCTTTTCCAGTTTCCATTGATGATATCACCTGGCATCCAGGTTCACATCTTCATTCATCTTTGACTTCTCCCCCATAATTCATATCTATTCAGTAACAAAATCATTTTGATTCTACTTTCACACTTCCATTGGTCATATCTTCCATTTTTACTTTCTCTCCCTAATCTCTTGCTCAATAATCTCTTGTTTCAATAGCTTTCTTACTAGTCTTCATGTCTCCAGTCTCCTTTCCCTTATATACAGTCTCTCCTATATATACTGTTGCTTTTCCTAATGTACACCTCTGCTTATGCCATTCCTGTCCTCAAATAGGCTACAACACTTGCAGAATAAAAGCTTTTTAAAATTATTCTCAATATGTGGAACTTTGAGGAGCCTTCTTCCAGCCACTAATGACTGAAGGGCTGATGCTCTGTGGTGACAAGGAATTTTCTGCTTGGCTTTGGAACCAGAAGGACCAATGACAGAACTGGAACTGAATTTACATAGAGGGATTAATACTCTTCCTCAGCCCTTTTTGCACTTTCCTCTTCCCTGGCATCTCTCAAGTTAGGAAGATTACTGACAGCTACTAACTAAAGGAGAAGCAGTGGTTTCCGTCACTCATACTGTGGCTGTGTATCCATTAAAGCATGTCCTCTCTGTTTCTGTTGTGTTTCTTTTTTCCCTGAACTTAAGTAAAAGTATCATGAGATAAGAAAACCACTGCAATCAGTGAGAGTGGGAGATCCATTAAAGGCACTTGAGGTCCCACCACCAACTGGGATCCTGGAGCTGTTGACAGTAGCAGCTGAATCTGGTGAGGACTTAGCATAGCTATCAAGGTGACCTGTTTCCTTTTACAATATATCTACTATGGTAATGTTTTGCATAGCTAGACATGTACAACATATACTGAATTACTTATCTTCCCAGAGGGAATGGGTGACAAGGGAGGAAGGGAACGGACCTGAAATTCGAGGTCTTAAAATTAAATGTTTCAAATATATAAAAATACTATTATTAATACTCTTTTGCATGTAATTGGGAGATAAGATGTGCAGGCATTGGGGCACAGAGATTCAACTTGCTCTAATGGAAAAGTCGAAGGGGGTATGGGAGAAAATATGGGGGAGAGCAGATTGGAGGAAGGGATATCTTGTGGGACTGCTATTCTGGGATGGTGGGGTAGGGGAAAAAATTGTAACTCAAAATCTGGTGGAAATGAATGATGTAAACCAGAAGTTAATAAAGCATTTGTTTAATAAAAAGAAAAAAAAAGATTAAAAAAAAAACAAAAAACAAGGTGACCTGCTTGACCTAGCCCAGCAGCAAACTGACCTATCATCTGAGACACTGCATCATCCTACAAGGAGCTAGCCTATTTACACAGGGGAGCAACTAGTTCATCAGTAATGCCACACCCAGAATCAGACTTGATGGGGATTTTGAGAGAAGAGAAAAGGACTCTTCTTTCTCTTCTTGTTTAGGAATTGTGAGCCCCACATGTTCACTACATGTGTAAGTCTGTATGTTTATGCTTCAGGTTTGAGCCCAGCAACCACGTTGTAAAGGGGAGAGAGTGCACTCTAATTTGGAGAATATTTTTCTAACTTCTGTCATTGTTCTATCTTTTCAGTAAATATCATTTTGTAAAAGCTAATTGGTATCAAATGATTAATCTATAATGGAAGGAATACTATAGATAATACAATAGTATCAGAAACTCCAAGCTTTTGAGGCTACCCTTAAAAGTAGACAGCATGGGGCGGCTAGGTGGCGCAGTGAGTAGCACCGGCCCTGGTGTCAGGAGGATCTGAGTTCAAACCTGGCCTCAGACACTTAACACAAAAACTAGCCATGTGACACTGGGCAAGTCATTTAACCCCAACTGCCCTCCAAAAAGTCCCCCCCCCAAAAAAAGTAGACAGCAACCCTCTGGGGACACAGCTTGCTAGTGAGAATGGAGGTTGAGAGAATGAACCCATGACTTTGATGGATTTTCTATTCTCATTGGTCAGAGGAAAGTTCCTTGTTGCATATTGTTCACTTAAGTACAGGAAAGAAGAAATACAAGAACAGAGACTGTTTCACAAACTCTCAGGTAGAGGATAAGCTCTCACCCTCTTCTACTCAGCATCTGACAGAAATCCTCATGCAAAACCCATCAACTTAAAAAAAAGGGGGGGAGGAGGTGCACGCCACAGGGAGGCAATTGTTGTTTGACTTAATTCTCATAGATGGCCAGTGGCAACAGAAGGGTGATGTCTTAATTTGCTCATGAATTGGATTTAATTGAGGTAGAGCTTTGCAGAGTCATCAGCCTCACTCTCTTGAGGCGTTGGACTCTAGTGGCAAGACAAAAGTTGAAATGACTAGCAGTGGCACAAGATACAGTTGGGTGACCTTGGCCTTTTTAAACTAAGTTTTTTCCTGGGTCCCAGTTTGTCTGAGGCAATGCCCATTCAATGATTAAGGGCTATCAAAACAAAAGATGGTCTAATTTGCCATCACAAAAAAATAAAAAATCAATCTGGGAGGGGGAGGACCCTCAGAGTTTCTGGCCAGAACAGAAAACAGTTTCTATTTACATACATTCTAGGTCATCAAAATCCAAACAATGAGCAAGAGAGATGTGGGCTGGAACCTATTATTGAAAGTCAGAGTGATTTGAGTTTAAAGGCTTAGTCAAGTAAACTCCATTTGAATCCCAGTGGGCTTTTTCAAGGCCTTTTTTTTCAGAGCTATATTTCAAGAAATCATAAATGAAAACTATGCAAGACAAAGAGCAAATTGTCCCAACCTTTCGAAAAAAATATTGATAAAATAGATTTTTTTTTAAATCTAGGCACCAGACCCTAAAATATCTTACAAAATATAAGTGACCAAAAATTATATTCCTTTGGACAGAGAATCCACATGTAAGGGTATGACTCCTCACATGGACCGAAAGACCTCATGTGATGAAGGAAGAATGAGGAAGAGGAGAAGAAGAAGAAATAGTCGCATTGCCCAACTTGAACTGGCAGGTTGGGTCCTCAGAGGGTGACTACTACTACTTACAGATTGTTGTTCTTCCTTAGTTCTAGAAGAGGACCAGTGACATCACATGAATCAGGATTTAATTGAGGGAGAGCTATGCAAAGTCATTAACCTTTCTACTCCAGAGTCACTGGAGTCCAGTGGCAAGACAAAGGTCAAAATGACTGGCAATGGCCCAGGATGCAGCAGGAGGGCATTACTGATTATCTCTGTCATCAACCCTTCTGACTTCGAAGCCAATCAGAAAACATAGCACTAGCCCTTCCTTCACTCTTGGCCAGAAAAAAAACTCACATGTTGGACAGTATAAGAAAGGGAATATCACAAACTCTGAGGACTGAGCTAACACTGGCCAGCCCCCCTATTACATGTAGAACAAGAGAAAGTAGAGTCAAGAATGATTTCAAGGTTTCAAACTTCAGTGACTAGAAGGAAGTGGTGCCCCCAAGAGAAATAAAGAAGTTTGGAAGTGGGATGGGTTTGGTGGAAAAGTCCTGTTTTGACCATGTGGAGTTTGAGATACTTATGGAACATCTAGCTCTAAATGCAAAATAGACATTTGGTGTAGAAGCTCAGAAGAGAGACTAGGGCAAGATATGTAGATATTCCTAATGCATACCTCTGCTTATGTACACCCACATACACACACACACAAATGTAACCTTCTTGAGGACTTGTTTTGTCTCTGTGTATACCCCAGTATCTAGGTCAGTACATGGCAGGTAGCAGGCACTTAATAAATGCTTAATGATCAAATGTTTTTTTTATTTGCCTCATACATAGTTATTTATATTCTTGCCAGTTTTAGGCCTTTTTTTTTTTATCTGTAAATTAAGGGGGTTAGACAAGGTGATCTCTAAGGTTACTTGCTAGAGTCCCAAGAGGATGTCAGTCTGCCTTACTCTTTATGTACAAAAGATAGCTTGAATATGTTATTTTAAAATAGTAAATTCTTCAGTGCTAGGATCCTGCCTGGCCTACTTCCATGCCCATGAAGTCTATGAACACTCCATTAGTAATGATTCTAGTGATAACATTGTCTTCTCCAAACATTGTTTTCCTTAAACTTCATGCTTCAAGTGAAACTAAAACATACAAACTTTCCATTTTAAATAATTAGTCTTCCCCTCATTCCCTTTCTAGCAATGATAAATTCTTTGCTCCGCAATTTATAGCCAGAAGTTAAAAATATGGAAAATCCATCTGGTAAATATATACCTTCATAACCCACCTTGTGTAATGATGGAATTTTATTGCCTATTTTATGTGTTCTTGTGTTTGGGAAATTGTGTAAGAAATCTCACATGCAAAGACCAATTTTACAAACTAAAATTTTTTAATTTTTTGAAAGAATATAATTGATTTGCATAAAGTATTTGAAAAGCAAAATAAATGGAAGACTGAGATAGAAACAGGCTCTTTAATTTTGCTCTTTTCATGTGAATTGCTTTGGCAACTCCATCATTGTGGCTTACTATGGAAGAGTTTTTGTCTTGGGGAAAATAAGAACTGAGACATAAAATTTCCAGTACAGCTTTTTTTTTTTTTTTGCTTTTTGGAGGGCTATTGGGGTTAAGTAACTTGCCCAAGGTCACACGGCTAGGTTTTTGTTTGTGTGTGCGTTAAGTGTCTGAGGCTGGATCCGAACTCAGGTCCTTCTGATTCCAGGGCCAGCGCTCTACTCACTGCGCCACCTAGCCGCCCCGTCCAGTACAGCTTTTTAATAAATAATATCTCTCCAGCGGAGGATGGGCTTACGCTAAAAAAAATCCAACTTAGGCTTTTAGCAGGATATTTTCTAAGTTAATAGTTATTGTCATTTGTAAAAAGAGTTGAATTCAACCAGCCAAACTGTGAGATAAGAGCAGTTTCTAGCTTGTTTTTTCATCACATGTGGTTTAGCTTAAGTAACTTGATATATTCTTTCATAGGATAATAGCACCTCATTTGTTTGGCTTTGGTAGAGAATGAGGTCTGAATATGTACATTTTTCAGACAACTGAAGCTTAATCATTTAGGGACCAGAGCTTTTGCATTTGAACCACTTTTGATGGAAATATTTCTAAAATCATTTGCAATGGGGCTATAAAATAATACAGGAGAACTCAAAGCTATTATAAACTATTAAAGCATAGTAGCTATTAATGCTTAAATCTGCACTAAGACTTTTGGAAGATGCTGAAATACAAATATAATCATTTATGTATATTTAAACAACCATGCTAAAACTTACGCGTGCAAATAAGGATTGTTTTTCAGTCATTCTCTTGGGAAGCTATACCCTGGTTCTACCATGCCTGTCTTTCACAGTCCTAAACCATGGGTTCTTAACCTAGGGCATGAACTTTGCTTTTTTAAAAAATATTTTGATAACTATGACAAAATAATTGACTTCTTTTGTGATCCTATGTATTTTATTTGATGCATTTAAAATCCTTATTCCAGCAGTCCACAGGTTCTTCACTAGAAGGCCAAATGTGTCCCTGGCACAAAAAAAGGAACAGAATCTCTGCTCTAAACTTTTTTGGAAATTGACTTTAGCATCAATTTATGAGTCATGTAAGAAAATTAAACTTGTTATTTTATAGCAACACTACCTTTTAAAAAGGATATCTATTACTGAACTTGGTCACTTAGCTTATTTGCCATTCTTAACTCTGAATGACTATTGTTTCCAAAATTGAAGTCTAACTTCAAGTATGAAAATTTACCACCATTGAGAATTGTTTTTTTAAGTGCTACAGTTTATGATGGCTGTTGCAAAAGGTTATCTCACAAAATGTTTTGAGTCATGGAAACATCATTTGAATGAGAGTACAGCCATTCAGGGTAATGATTTTGAAGAATCATTATCATTTGAATGTGCACATTCGTAGAGTTGTAGATTTAGAGCCAAAAGTGACCCTCCAACTTATCTTGTCACACTCCCCCACTTTTCAAAAGAAGTCAGCTTTATTACCTCTTAAGCCACACTTTGTATACTCTGAGATATTTCCCTCCTTTAGTAAAAACATACTGAACATAATTTAATCTTTTCTTAGTGACTTCAAGTCGTTATATTATAAGCTATTTTTGTACTATGTTGAAATAGGGATTTTCTCAGGTTACTGGAAGTGTTTAAGATTTGACTTGTTCTTAAACTTATTCCCTCTAGATTATTCTCTTGTTCACAGGATCATAGATTTAGAAGGGAACCCTCTCATTTTACAGATGTGTAAAGTGAGAGGGGAAGTGACTTGACTCATGTCCCACTGACTCAAATCCAGCTGTACTACACTGTGCCATAATTGGTGATGTTGCCATCTCCTTGCTTATGCTGCCTTGGTTATTTTCTGTCACTTTTCTGCCACTGTTATCCATTGTTCTTTTGCCTCCTCACCCTTCTTGCCCTCAGTCTTGTTGTTCACCTTCACTCTGAACAGTGCAAGCAAAGATTGCCCAGGGGAATCAGAAACCAATTATTATGCTTAAAATATTGTATACATTCTCTATCTGAGAAGGGAAAGGGTAACTGTATAACTGTGCCATGAAATTATTAAAAACATACTTAGTCTAGGGAAAAACAATACTTGTTGGAAAGCCAGGAAGGTTTTTTTTATTACCTTTATGTTACATTTATTCTTTCCTGAATAAATGGGTAGCCTCTTCAAAAGACTACAGAGAATCAGACAAATGCAAGCCTTTTTTGCTGCTTCCATTTGAATTTCCTGTCTTGTTTCTCCCTTTAGAACTGGGATTGGTTCCAGCTCTTCTGGGTTATAATCTTTCTGACCTGCCCACTACGTATTTACTCCTTCATGTGTTCCCTCCTCCCTTATATGAGCTAACATGAGATACAAGATCAGATAATGAGGCTCTAATTCTATTCGGGGTGTGTCATCTAATATATATGAGGCTAGTTAAGCATGCGTGTTAATGAAAAGTTGGTGACCATCCTTTGACCCTAGCCACTTTGAGCCAGCTTAGCCCAGGCTTCTTCCAGGGGTAAACTTACAGATTTCTTCAGCTCTATGATTAGATAGGCTCACTCTGCCCTTCCTCCCCTCATCCTGATTTACATCTTTCTTCACATCCTGTGCAACATCTGTTTTGGAACATCCATTGTTCCTATAGAATCTGTAGAAACCAAACTGCTAATGTTTCTCACAAAATGAATACTATGGGTTTTGTGAATTTGGGACTTATTTCTATTCAAAGGGCATTGAGGTTGCTGGAAGTCTAAACACTGGATGAGTGTATCAGTACTACTAGTCTGTATTTATCTGTCTCAGTAATTGGGAGAAAGTCTAATGATGAATATATGGCAAAGGAAAAGGTTATATAAGATGTATAATTTCTAGTTCAGCTTAGATTTTTAAAAATTTTTGTTAATTCATTGTAAGATGATAAAAGAACAGCTAGCCCCTTACAGGTTCTTCAGATGATCCTTCATATGAATAGGCTACTCAATTCAATTAAATAACTATTTATTGAGTACCTGCTATGTGGTATTTTTTCATTAAGATTTCCCCAGTTGTTAGCACCCCTTAACTTTGCATTTCTATTTTTTATGTGTGATCTATATTTACTTTTCTGAGAAAATGTTGAATCCCCCCAGTAAAATGTAAGCTCAATAAAGGGAGGGACTGTTTTACTCTTGTTTTCTCACTATTAGCACATAGTAGTCACTTAATAAATTCTTATCAATTGTGAAGAAATGTTGCCATGAATCATTGTGCATTTGTTGCATATCTATAGGAACTAAATCTACATCTTTCAACTTTGGGTATCTTTCAGTATAAAAATGACTAAGGACTAAATAAAAGATTTTATAATTATCTCAGACCTAAAGGAACATGCAATGTGACTTGAAACTGGTAGATGAGACAGAAAGAGTAACAATAAATAACTTGTCAAAGATTATGTGAGAACACTAGCCATCATATCCTTGGACATTGGGGCTCCCTTGATATTGTGGCCTTTCTGTTCTGAGTTTTCTTTTTATTCTTTGATGTGCAATGAATTTTCAAACAAAAGATATGCATAGGAAAATGCTTATTGCTCTAAATTTCTGAGCCAGACTAGGATTCTTTATTCCTGTACTAACATGGTCAGAATTAATTCAAAAGTACTTAGAAATTTTTTCCCTGGGCTGCTTCATGCAAAACTGTAGGGGCAACATGAAAAAGATGTTCCAGTCAAATGAACTGAAATGATAGATTCCTAGGTTAGCCTTCTGTATATTGTGCTGTAGTATCTACAAGTCATGGGATCATAGATTTAGAGCTAGAACCTTAAAGCCTAGAGCCTCCTAGAACCTTAAAACCTAGAGCCTCCTCATTTTACAGATGAAGAAATGAGAGGTCAAGTAATTGGCACTTGATCACTCAAGAGAATAAGTAGCAGAGCTAGGATATGAATCTAAGTCCTTTGACTCTAGATCTGGCTGTTCTAACAACTGCATTCTACTCTCTCAGCAGAACCCTCATATCCAAACTGCTTAACTAATTTCCTTTGAAAATGTTATGGAAATTGGAACCAGATTGTGTAGTATATTCAAGAATCTATACTATATCTGTGAATTACATACTTTTAAAGAAATTAATTGCTTGTTTTCTTCCCCTTTAGGTTTAACAGGGAAAATATATACTCTTCAGCCAATTGAGATTCAGCTCCTGGAGAACACTTCTTTGAACCTCATGGATTAGCTGGAATTTGGACTGTGAAGCCCTTGCTGAGAAGAGCTTTCAAGCTCTGATCATCTGAACAGACTCTAGCAATGGCCAGCAAACGGAAATCTACCACCCCTTGCATGATACCAGTAAAAACTGTGGTGTTACAGGAAACAGAAGCAGACCCTGTTCAAGGTTTTAATGAAGGAACTCAGCAAGAGTTACCTCCTGAAACACCTACTGTTAATGATGCTGTTAACAACAACAACAATAATAATGGAACACTATCTAATGGGCATCGAAGTACTTTTGATGGTGATTCTTACATATGTAAATATTGTGATTTTGGGTCTCAAGACATGATTCAATTTATGGGGCATATGAACTCAGAACACACAGACTTTAATAAAGACCCCACTTTTGTATGTAATGAATGCAGTTTTATGGCAAAAACCTCTGAAGGGCTTTCACTCCACAATGCCAAATGTCATACTGGTGAAGTCAGCTTCATTTGGAATGTGGCTAAACAGGACAATCATATAACTGTAGAGCAAATCATCTCTGATAGCACCAGCAGTCATGACCTTTCAGGAGAGTCTTATGAAGAAGGGATAGATGGACAAGCTGAAATTATCATTACTAAAACTCCTATCATGAAGATAATGAAAGGGAAAACTGAAGCCAAAAAAATTCACACACTGAAGGAGAATCCATCTGTAGGAGAGAATTTACTAAGTCAGCCAACTGGGGAAAACTTAGTCAGTCAGTCAGTTGGTGAAACTGAGATGAAAGAGAGTGACCATTCTTTCACTAATGGATCTGTACCAGTCAGCCAGGCAACTAGCAACCCTGTGAAATCTTCGCATGCTGCCAATGGTCCACTGATTGGAACTGTGCCTGTTTTACCTGCTGGCATAGCTCAGTTTCTCTCTATTCAGCAGCAACCCCAAGTGCATACACAACACCATCACCACCAGCCATTGCCTACATCCAAGTCACTTCCCAAAGTGATGATTCCACTGAGCAGCATTCCAACATACAATGCAGCCATGGACTCAAATAGCTTCCTGAAAAACTCTTTCCATAAATTCCCTTACCCAACCAAAGCTGAGCTTTGCTACTTGACTGTTGTGACCAAGTACCCTGAAGAACAACTAAAAATTTGGTTTACTGCCCAAAGATTGAAGCAAGGTATCAGTTGGTCCCCTGAGGAGATAGAAGATGCAAGGAAAAAGATGTTTAACACAGTTATTCAGTCAGTACCTCAGCCTACAATCACAGTTTTAAATACCCCTTTGGTTGCCAATGCTGGCAATGTCCAACATCTCATTCAGGCTGCCTTACCTGGACATGTTGTTACAGGGCAACCAGAAGGTACAGGCGGATTGCTGGTTACTCAGCCCTTAATGGCCAATGGGCTACAGGGGACAAGTTCCTCTCTCACGTTAGCAGTTACTTCTGTTCCCAAGCAGCCAGCTGTTGCACCGCATAACACTGTTTGCTCAAATACTGCATCTACCGTAAAGGTGGTAAATGCTGCTCAGTCTCTGCTCACTGCGTGCCCAACTATAACTTCCCAGGCTTTCCTAGATTCTAGTATCTACAAAAATAAAAAATCTCATGAACAGCTGTCAGCTCTGAAAGGTAGCTTTTGTAGGAATCAGTTCCCTGGACAAGGTGAAGTAGAGCACTTGACCAA
The DNA here is from genome assembly GCA_011680675.1 of Gymnobelideus leadbeateri. Classification (NCBI taxonomy): domain Eukaryota; kingdom Metazoa; phylum Chordata; class Mammalia; order Diprotodontia; family Petauridae; genus Gymnobelideus; species Gymnobelideus leadbeateri. The sequence goes on from WOXC01006136.1 coordinate 841,555, forward strand.
AATTACAGGCCTGACTACAAGGGAGGTTCGGAAATGGTTCAGTGATCGAAGATACCATTGTAGAAATTTGAAAGGTACTCGAAGCATGTTACCTGGAGATAATAGCTCTATGATTATGGACTCCACACCTGATGTTACCTTCACTCTGTCACCCAAAGCACCTGACCTAGCCTGTGTGACAACAGCAACAACGCCAGGAGTTCATCACTCAGCCAAACGGCAATCCTGGCATCAAACGCCAGATTTCACCCCAACAAAATATAAGGAGAGAGCACCAGAACAGCTCAGAGCCTTAGAGAGTAGTTTTGCACAAAATCCTCTTCCCCTTGAGGAAGAAGTAGACCGCCTGAGAAGTGAAACCAAAATGACAAGAAGAGAAATTGATAGCTGGTTTTCAGAGCGACGGAAAAAAAAGTCTGCAGAAGAGAACAAAAAATGTGAAGAAGCAGCTTCTCAAGAGGAGGAAGAGGCTGAAGAAGATTGTGGTGAAGAGGATCCTGCTGATGAGTGGAGGGTTTCAAATGAGGATGGCTCCTCAGAGGCCCCAGGTAGCGACCGTCCTCGAGTGGAGCGGAAAGTCAGCCCCATCAAAATCAATCTCAAGAATCTACGAGTGACAGAGGCAAATGGCAGAAATGAATCAATAGGACTGAATGCCAATGATCATGAGGATGAGCAGGGTTTGAGCAAATCCCTGGAACAACCCAAGAACAAAATGAATTATAAAAAGACTGCCCAGCAGAGGCACTTGCTCAGGCAGCTATTCGTCCAAACCCAGTGGCCAACAAATCAGGAATACGATGGTCTTGTCTCCCAGTCTGGTCTGCCCAGGGCCGAGGTCGTACGCTGGTTTGGAGACAGCAGATATGCACTTAAAAATGGACAATTGAAGTGGTATGAGGACTATAAACATGGTAATTTCCCTCCTGGTCTGTTGGTCATCAGTCCAAGCAATAGGGAGCTTCTTCAGGATTATTATAAAACACACAAAACGCTGTATGAAGATGATCTTCAGAACCTGTGTGACAAAACTCAGATGAGCTCACAACAGGTTAAACTATGGTTTGCCGAAAAAATGGGTGAGGAAACCCGAGCTGTATCTGACACTTGCAGTGAGGACCAGTATTCCAGCACTGGAGAACAAACAGGAAATCACAAAGGGACATGTGACACCTATTCAGAAGTGTCTGAGAACAGTGAGTCCTGGGAGCCCAGTGGCCAGGAAATCAGTTCAGAACCTTTTGACACACTGAGCCCTCAGACTGGAATCCAGCTAGGTAAGGAATCCCAGTGTATCATTGTCTGCAGTGGGGAACACAAGAGGACCAAGCTTCTAGATCACTCTTCTCAGTGATTGTGGTCTGGTCTTCAATACTAATACGAGTTTGATGATTGTTAATTTTAAGGCTTCTGGGCAGGATTTACAACTTGCTCCACAGGATATCTATGACACAGTAAGAAAGAGACAGAAGTCATGAGGAAGAGTTAATATAATGCTATAGGAGGGAAAAAGAACCAACCCTTTGTAGGGTTGTAACTAGTGCTGAAGCAAGAACTTACTGTGCCTAAGGTGGTCTCTCTAACTGCCTTAGAACTGGTTTATGAGTAGGAAGTGTCTCCCAGAAGTTCTTGAGATATAGTACTGATGTGGGGAAGTGCATGTGCTTTCATGTTAGGTTTTAGTTTTTTAAGTGATGGGGGGAGAAAGTGGAAGGGAGGGAATTTTTAAAAATCCAACAATGAATAAGGGGGAAAAAAGGACTTTTAATTGTATATATAATATATAATATGTGGTAAGTTTTGACAAATAATTTATGCACTGCCTTTTCTGTTGCCCTCTCAAAATTTTAGGGTTAAATTTATCCATTGAAGAAATGCTGTTGGGGCGGCTAGGTGGCGCAGTGAATAGAGCGCAGGCCCTGGAATCAGAAGGACCTGAGTTCAGAGCCAGCCTCCAACACTTAATCCATACAAACAAAAACCTAGCTGTGTAACCTTGGGCAAGTTACTTAACCCCAATTGCCCTAAAGGGGCGGCTAGGTGGCGCAGTGAGTAAGAGCGCCGGCCTCGGAGTTGGGATGACCCGAGATCAGATCCAGCCTCAGAAAATGAGTACCCACGCATAAATAATGACTAGCCGTGTAACCTTGAGCAAGTTACTTAACCCCAATTGCTTTAAATTAAAAAAAAAAAAAGAAATGCTGTTAATAGAAAATCATTTAATATCTTTTAGAACAGTATAGGTGTTTGGTTTCAATATTTTGAATCTCATGCTTTTTCTGTATGTGTTGTACTTTAAAGCAGAGGTGTCAAACTCATGGCCTGGGGCTCAAAGCAGACTAAAATGTCATTGGAACATCTTTAACAAAATAAGTAAAAATACAACACAACATAGATAATGTTAATTTGTGGTTTTCTAAGTATGAAGGCAGCTTCCTGGAATTGGTTCTAATTGAGTTTGATGCCACTGTTTTAAAGTCTATTTTGGAGAGATCTACATTGTTAAAGAAGTACATTTGAAAGACAAACATCTCTCAGGTTTCCATGCCTGGATTTATGCATTTAGTGGGTTCTCTAGGTCTTTTTCTAGGATCTGCTTCCCCTTTCTTTAAGCCTTCACTTGGTTTACTTTTTGTAAACACATATATTAAAGGATGTCCAAGAAGAGGAGGTGAAACTGATGAGCCCATTCATCTACAGATCATTAATTCTAGTGAGAGGTTTGGTAGAAGCCTCATAAGATTTTGAGATTAACTGTGAATGTGTTATCTCTGCTTTCTCTATGTGTCAATACTACATGGATAATTGTGTTGCATATTTTCCTTCTGGTATTAATCTTAATGCCATGTACTTTCAAAAATTCAATTCAGAGAACATTTGTTAAATGTTTATCATGTACAGTGCTTAAAGATGCAATGCAAAGATTAAAACTTGTCTTCAGGGAGCTTGTTAAGGAGTCTGCTGAACTTGTCTTTTTGAGTTGCCATATTTTCCAGAAACACTGGACCCAGAGCATGTAGGAATCCTGAATGTGTCAAGGACAAAGCTTCCCCTAAGCTAACGTAATTTGTTGTTGCTTGTTGTTGTACCCCCCAAGCTGAACTCCCTGTGTGTCCTTGGAAGGCAAGACAAGTGCCAGCCAGTCTGTGCCAGGCTGGAATAATACTTATGCAGCTGAGGTCCTTTGCAGATAAGCAGACCCTTCTATTTTGATAGTCTAGCAGTTCCCAAGGGAAAAGAATGAGACTTTTGCCATCACATGGTTCTTGCCCCAGGGCACTGGTCTTGTCTTTTTTCCTACCTTTGATGCACTGTTCCCCTCCCATATCACACAGCTTCCTGGTATCCCCTCCTCCTTTCATCCTGCTATTATAAAAATGTAAACTTCTGTAAAGAACGGGGTAGCCTTTGGGTTCCACATGCTTGTTCATTTCTCTTGTAAGAAACCTGGTTTTCACATAAGTCTTATGACATTGTGATTGCCTGTTGACAAGCTCACATGCTAATGGGATGAGGCAGGGCAGGATAGTCTATATACAACACTACACAAGAAAAGTATAATGCAAGGTGAGGTGTAAGGGGGCAAAGAAGAGACTTAGTGCTCTAGGAAAATGACAGAGACAGAGAAGGATAGAGAACAATACAACTTTCATTTGGAAGAATCAGAGAAAGCTTCAGGTAAGAAATGACCCGTGAGCTGATGAGAAAGAAGATAAGAAAACGGGAGATTGCTTTCTAGTTGTGAGAAATTCATGTTCATGGAAGAAGGAGATAGTGTGTTAAAACCTTACAGAACCAGGGTAACAGGGGCTTTCACTAACCAAAATTATTTTTTCTTCATAGGTGAGAATTAATAATATGAAGTTGTGATATTTGACCTCGTTTTGTAGGCTTAAATTTATAAGGCAAGGCATATATGGAGGTTGATTATTTCTTTCTACACCAGGGACTCTTAACTTGGCTTCATGTACTTGGTTTTTAAAAAATATTTTTATAACTATTTCAGTATAATTAGTTTCCTTTGAAATCTTAGGTATTTATGCATTTACAAATATTAAATTCTGAGGAGGGATCTATGGGCTTTTAACAAACTGTCAAAGTGATCCTTGACATACAAAATGTTTAAAAAAAATACCTGTCTTAGACATACTATGACTATAAGGAAGGAAAAGGGGGGGGAAGGAAATTTAAAGTGCTATAAATTCTAATTTACAGGTTTAGGTACCTTCTCCCACTAAATTTTAGCTGTCTTTGCTACTTAATATCACTCTGATTTTCTTTGTTGGGATAAGAGAAAAGCACCTTAATTCAACTGAAAATATTCTTAAAACCTGAAACCTTTGTGTTCTTAGTGCTTTCCAACAATGAAACGGCTGGGACCTTGGCTTCTGAACAAGCCTTTATTAAGCATCAGTTTTGTTCCAGGAACTAGACTAGTTGCTGGGAGTACAATGACAAAAATGTAACCACTTCTGAGCTTAAGGTACTCACATTCTGTGTGTTTTGAGTGACCCTCTTTGAGGACCTAGGTAGAGTAGTACTGCTAGTTAGTACTTAAATCTTTTTCTTCTCCAAGAGAGAAACTAGCTACCTTTTTAATCTTAAGGAATTCAGTAAATCACTGACAACTACTATTCATTTACCATTCACCTTCTTATCCAAAAAACAGAAAAGATTGACTAGACTGCTCTAACTTCCCCAGGAAATCTCAAGATTTTCTTTTACCTAATCAAAAAAGTTTCCTTAACAATACTCCCTTCCTTCTTGATCAACTCAGCTTTGTTATAAGTTGTTTTACATAGAATAAAGATCCTTTAAGTATAATATGGTACAGTAGAAAGATCACTGACTTTAGAGTCAGAGGACCAGGTGTTCAAATTGCACCTTTGATATTTACTACCTTTGTGACTTTGGGCAACCGTTTAACTTTTTATCTAACTTCACAGCTAGGTGGCACAGTGGATAGAATGCCAGGTGTGGAGTCAAGAAGACTATCTTCTTGTGTTCAAATCTGGCATCAGATACTTACTAGCTGTATGGCCCTGGGCAAATCACTTAACCCTATTTGCCTCACTTTCCTCATCTGTAAAATGAGCTGGAAAAGGAATCCATTCCAGTATCTTTGCCAAGAAAACCCCAAATATAGTGATGAAGAATAGGACACAACTGAAAAATGACTGAACAAACAAAATTTCTCTGGGATTTAGAGTCCTCATCTGTATAATGAGGGGGGTTGGATGACCTCTAAGGTTGTTCCTAGCTCTAAATCTGTATAATACTATGAATAGTAGATAAAAGTTATGTAGGTTTTAAAGTTTACAAAACACTTTACGTATATTATCTCATTTAATCTATGCAAAAGCCTTGTGAGGTGGATGCTGTTTTTAATCTCCATTTTATGGGGATAAATGAGGAAACTGAGGTGGAGAAAGATAAATTGACCAGGGTCAGAGGACAAGTAAATATTAGAGGAGAAATTGAAACCCAGGTCTTCCTTATTCCTCTGTGTATCATTCTTTCCACTAGACTCAATTGCCTATGAGACTATCAATTCCCCAAAGACTTTTTACCGTGATCTACTTCAGTCCTAAAACTTCTTAAATGATCACCACCCTTTTCCTTTTTTTAAGCATGTATCTTATTGATGCTTTTTTTTTCTTTCTTACATCATTGGCATTTCCCAATGACTGCCACCCCCACGGAACCCTTTCTTGTGACAAACAAGTATAGCCTATTACAGGGTCACTTGACCATTAAGATGGCAAACTAGACAACCTTTCATACTTGTCCAAAATGGGAATTATGGATAAAAGATAAAGCAATTTCAACTCTCTCTAGGCTCTAGGACAGGAAGAATGCTAATGAGGTAAAATCTCAGTGAAAGTTAATCCCTAACACCCAATGAGCACTTCCCATTCCACTCCGCCAACAGGGGATACTAGCTGATTTATGGGTTTGAAACAGTATTCAACCTTTCCTCCCTCCTCCCAATGCCAAGGAGAACCAAAAAACAGAAGTCTACTCTAGCAGGGAGGCATAGCTCTGTCCTGTGGCAGAATTCAGCAAGAGAACTGAAGAACAGAGGGAAATAGAGCAGGACGTGTGTGTGTGGTGGTGTAGCACTCTACTAACCCTGAGGTGGAAGAGTCCAGTTCTGACCCCATCAGAAGTCACTTGGGGCAGAGACTAAGGTTTGTGAAGTATCCAAGTAGGAGAAGGCTGAGACAGCCTATTTAGGTCAGCTTCTAGGGAAAGCTCCATCAAAGGGGAAGGAGTCAGAAAGCGATCCATAGGGGAATATAAAGAAAGAAGACTGAAATTATGAAAAATCTCAAGAGGTAAAGACTTTGAGCATAAGCAGATAAACCCCCCGGAAAAGATATTAATGACAGAAGGGAATAAGGCCTCCAAATCATCCAAAAAAATCCAGATACCCATGAATAAATATTGTAAGGTAAAGGAAAATTAATCAATGATTGTACATGATAATACAGAGAACCCTGTAGATTCCCAAGAGAGTGTATAACCATAACAGGATGTTCCTAAATGATTTAAAAGAGAAATAAAAATTGTGGAAGCAGAATGTATAGCCTGCAGAGCAAAAATACTTGGCAAAATAGAAAACTTGCTTTGGTGGTAAATCTCACCAGAGAAACAAAAGAGAGAATAACTGAGTGGGAATGCAAATACACTGAAATGAAAGACAATCTGGAGGAAAAGAAACAAAAAGCATTAAGTTTTTAAAAAAACCATGACTTTCGGGAGGACATGAGTTCAAATCTGGTCTCAGACACTTGATACTTAACTAAGCTGTGTGACCTTGGGCAAATCACTTACCTCCAATTGCCCTGCCTTCCCCCCTCCAGAAACAAACAAACAAACAAAAAAAACCATGACTTTCATGCAAAGTAGAAAAGGGAAGGAAGGGGAGGCAGCAAGCAAAGTATGAGTACCTACTATGTGCCAGGTACTGTGCTAAGTGCTATATAAATATTATTTGATCCTTAAAATAACTCTGTGAGGTAGATGCTTTTATGGTCCCCATTTTACATCTAAGGAAATTGACAGCAGTTTAAGTGACTCACACAGCTAGTAAATATCTGAAGCTGGATTTGAACTCAGTCTTTCTAATTCGAGGCCCAGCATTTTATCCAATGAGCCACTGAGCTGCAGGGCTATAGATCTCCCAGAACACAAATCAAAGAACTCGAACACCATAATTCGAGTAATAATAGAAGAAAACTGCCCCAAAAGTACAGCTAATACAAACAAACCAATATACATAATGTTCCATAAGTGCTTAAAACTGCACTAAGACTTTTGGGACACCTTATATTGGTTATGTCAGGCAAATGATACCTCATTTTATAGCTATTACCTGCCACCTCTCTTGTGAGAAGAGGAAGGATTTCTTCATAATCATTCCTCTCAAGTCAAGATTGTACATTACATTTATCAAAGTTCTGGTGTTTTTCAATATTATCTTCTTAAGTTATTGTAGTCATTTTAGAGATTGTTCATATAGTTGTGCTTACTTGATTCTGCCTCAGTTCATACAAGTCTTCCCAAGTTTCTATAAAGTACTTTCTGTTTTCTATTTCTTATAATAATAATATTCAATGTCATTCAAACACAAGTTGTTCAGCTTTCTCCAGTTGATGGGTATCCAGTTTACTCCCAGTTTGTTGCTTTCATGTAAAATACCACTATAAATATTTTTCTATAAATGGAGGACTTTCAGTTTTTCTTTCTCTGATTGTTTTAAGAGTATATGAATAAAAAAAACAGACAAATTTTAAAACATAAATTTTGCAGTGATTGTTTCACATAAGTTTTTTTTTTAATTATTCACAGTTTTCAGTGGCAAGCTATTAAACCAATGGTACATATAGTATGGGTAGCACTAAAAGTCAACCTGTCTTTTTGTTGCCCACCTATAATTATTGTGTGTTATTGTGACTGTTAGCTATAACTACATTATTATTAGCATAAGGAAGATTATGAATAGTCACTGTGAACAGTTTGCTTTTCCTAATCAAAGTAGCATGCTTTTGTATGGCCTAAATATAGGGTGTCCCTAAAATCTGGACGTATAGGAAATCTCATTAACTATGCATATTTTCAAGAAATGAAATGAATGAAATTTTTAACAACATTTTATTTAATTAGCATAAATTTTAGCCATGACATTTTCATATGGAATAAAAGCTTTTATTTGCTATTAGGGACTATTTTCCATATTAATGAGATTAATTTATTTAATTAATGAGATTTCCTATGTGTCCCTTGTATCTTCCTATGAAATCTTATTTATGCTAATTAAATAAAATGTTGAAATTTTCATTCATTTCATTTCTTTAAAAATAGGCATAGTTAGGAGATTTCCTATGTGTCCAGACTTTAGGGACACTCTGTACAGTGTTAATACCTGAATCACAGTCTTTTCGCAGTGTTGCTGCAAAGTAAAACAATATTAGTATAAGAATACAACCTCACTAGTGTTGTTAGTCACAATAAATGCATTTCATCATCCTATTATATCCTGAGTTTTGCCAGCTTTCCTTTGTAGAGTGAGTAAAAAACGATGCTCAATAACTTTTCTAGATAGACAGCCTTTTATGTTAACCTTTGATGTGGTAATAATGAGTGTGCGTAATTGTGGTACTAATGCTGGCCTGAGTCAACATGAAAGGATGTAGTGTTAAATGATTCATTTTTCTTTTAACCTCAAGTCTTAAAACTGAAAACATGGCAGAGAAGAAGGCCTTTTCTCCTTTCATCTGACAGGTTTGTTCTAAAATATAAAATATTTAGAGTTTCTCTTACAACTTCAAATCCAACTTGATGTTGGGAAAAGGTGACCTTTAAAGGCCCTTATAGTTCTATTTTTCCTATAATTCCATGATTCCAAATATGATTGTTTCAGCTTTCAAGACATGAGGAAATGAAAAAACGTGTGTATTATCAAGTCTGAACTGGAAGTGTATTACCTGTGCTTGTAATGCAAGTGTTGGCATCTTCATGGCATTTACCCCTTTGAGGCAGTGTGGTGTACTGGAAAGAGCACTGGCTTTGGACTAAGAGAATGTGGTTTCAAATCCTACCTCTGACCTTTATTACCTGTGTGACCTTGGGCTTACCTTCTGTGGGTCTTCCTCTCTTCATTTGCCAAATGAAGAGGTTGACTTCTGAGGTCCTTTACAAGTATAGATCTATAGATTATATAGATATATAGGGATCCTATATAATCTATAGGATCTATGCCTAGTCCTCTTAATTCTACTGTAGGTAGGAAAGTACAGTAGCATGGATGACAAGGGATATATGACATTTCATGGAAGGGTGGGGAAGGGGAGATGCTACACTTTAATGGTCCAATTTTATTTTATTTTTTTGGTTACAGGCCCCAAATGACTGTGATAGGCCAGGGAAGATAACATAGAAAGAATGTTACTGATTGTCATTAATCAGCATAAGCTATTAAAAGGCCTGTTTTGGGAATGCTTTTTTAGGCAAGGTCAGCCCTGGTGTTTTGTTTTGTTTTTTTTTAAGGTGCCTGTTTACTTTGCATTCAGGGCTGAAAATTATGAAACAAAGATCAAGGCTGCAGTAAAAATCTGACTAGAAAATTAGACTGTAAAAAAAAAGAAAAGAAAATTAGACTGCCTGCTTATCTCAGAGGAGTGTTTTGAAGGGACTGAGGACAGCTATGTAAAATAGTGAATAGAGGAGGCTACATGACCTATGGGTACCTGGCCCAGGGGCCTGTGGTTGTGAGGCCACAGAAGGCAACACATAGCTGTATTCTGATTGTCATGGTGGATTTAGCTCTTCTCCCTCAGTCTGCAATTGAGCTGAACCTGGAAGTGGGGCCTTCAAGTGAGCCTTGCAACAGATCTTAACTTGAGAATATGATATTACATTTAAGATGCCCAGACTTTCACATGTACATGTTTGAAGTCTGTTCTAAAATGTATTTTGTGTATCTTTTTTTTTTCTAGAAACAGATTGAATTTAAACTGACTACTATGAAGGATCTGCCAAATGTGGGAAGATGTCAAATGGAATGGGCCGGATCTGAAGCTCTGCTGCAGGGGCCAGTTACAGTGCCTGCTGTTGTGAGACTTTTAGCCAAGCACACTGGGGAGAGGCTGTTGGGGAACTCACTGGTCAGCCTGGAGCTCTTCACAGCCAATTTAGGATGATATGCTGAGCTGGGCAGAGCAGGGTTCGTGTCAGATTCTTCCTCCCGCAATAGAGGACCTCTTCTTTGCCTTCCAGTGGATAAAATATTTCAGATTTCTTACTCATGTACAACAGAACCAACTTTTTAACATATACATCTGCCTATACACATTTAATAAAACATCAGATTATAAACATGTTCATCACATAGAAACTTCTGATTAGCAAAGCAGTACATTTCCTTTTTCTCTATATATTTAGTGTCTGTTCTCTGAAGGTTGGTATCACTACATTTACTCCTCTCTAAGTCTTTTATAAGGGTGCAGTGCATTGAATCTAGAGAGCATGTCATCAGTACACTTATGACTTTATCTGGAATCCTTTCTATGGACCTCTTTCTAAAAATAATTCTGCTTTGTTAAGTAATCTCTGACCAGTAGGTCTATAAGCAGCAGGTTTCTTGTCTGAAGTTATAGTTGAATAACAGCCATTTCCCCCCCAGGTTAAAAAAAAAACTTATTGGTTACTTGATTACTTTCCTTTTCATGAAAAAGTCTAGATCAGGTGTTAGCTATTTTTCAATTATTGGACTAAAGAAAATGTATTTGATCTTGAACCTGATATATGTATTCAAATACCTACTTCTTTTTTTTTTTTTTTTTGCTTTTTGGAAGGCAGTTGGGGTTAAGTAACTTGCCCAAGGCCACACGGCTAGGTTTTTGTTTGTGTGTGTGTTAAGTGTCTGAGGCCGGATCTGAACTCAGGTACTTCTGACTCTAGGGCCATCGCTCTACTCACTGCGCCACCTAGCCACCCCTAAATACCTACTTCTTAAAGCCAGAAATGTTCCAGTATTAGATAGAAAGAGACAAAATCTGTAACAAAAGCACAAAACCACTATGTGTAGCACCTTTCACCTGAGGATTTCAAAGCACTTTATAAATGTTGATCTCTAAATCCTCATATAAACTTGGAAAGGATAAGATGTGGCAAATATAATTACCACTTTACCAGTAAGAAAGCTGAGAGTGAGTAGAGATTAAGTGACTTTCTTAGTTATTTGTGTTGGGAATAGCCTTCAATCTAAAGTCTGTGGTATAAGGTTTCCCAGTAAAATCATAAAGCTTCTCATTTTCCTTTTCTAACCATGAGTTCTACTAGTCGTCTCTCCTGGTGAATGCACAAGATTTAAAGATTAAGGATGGAAATCATTACTAAGTATTTATTGATTTTTAAAATGTTCTCCTCAACTTGTAACCAAATGTGGTTTATTTAACTTTAATCTCTAGCTTATCATTTTTGCCTCCCTTAAGACTTGGTAGTTTTGGAAAATCAGCTGAAATGATACCTTTAGAAGTATAGAATAATTGTTTGAATATACCATCACTTTATTCATACAAAAATCCTCTAATAATAAGAAGCAACTTCCATGGGAATACTTCTGATCTCATTTCTAATATATCTCCCAGTGTAAGAATGGACTGGAAAGCATCTTAGACAATTTGCAAGACTAATCTGACCATGCACATTGGGATAACTAAGCAACATACATAGTTATTTCCAGAGAATTTCATAGAATGTTAAGGTTAGAAGGGACCTCAGAAATCACCCAGTTCCCTTAATTTAAAGATGAGGAAATTGAAGCCTGAAGAGTTTAAAAGATTTGCCTAAAGTCACATAGCTACTAGAATGGGTCCTTGAGTCAGGTTCTCTGATGCCAAGTCTAGTGGTCGCTACTTAGACACTATTCCCTTTGCCTTGACTTCAGTAAGGTGATGGCTGCCAGCTCTTTCAGGTAGATTTAGGCAGAACAGGTGACAGGGTTTCATGGTTTCAGGGTTCAGAGTAAAATGAGACACAGGAAATCCTGAAAAATAAACCTCTATGGCCCTATGATGTGTGGCCAACTTAAGACTGGGAAGTAGAATAAAGAAAGCTAATTATGTTGGAAATTGAGTGGCATGAACTATGGCTAGCTAGCAGAAATCAAGTATGCCCTCCCCTTAGCGCTCACTATCACAGATAAGCACTTTGAGGGCACATGTAGCAAGTCACATAGTTGAATTGGCCTATAGTAGAAAAAGATGCCTTTTCTGGGGACAAGGAAAATTTTATTCTGTGGTCTGGGAGAACCCTTTCTTTGAAATCCAGAGGCCATCCTACTATTTCTTCCAGAACTTAACCTCTCTAGCTCACCCATTTTTCTTGAGAAAATAACCTGGGAGCTTTACCAAGACTTGCATTGTCATTTTGCACTCTGTGTTGGATATGACATTGGTGTGGCCCTGATGGACTGTGTTGGATATTATGTCAAGAGCATGGATTTTTGAGTGATAGCTTCCTCCAGAGAACAAATACATGATTTTTTTCTCTACTGTTTATATACATACAGGTTAATTTATATATGCACATATATAGTACCAATACTCATTTGATATTACCTTGTAAAATGTACATGACATGTACATTTTAGTAAATGAATTAACATAGATAATAAGGAAAAAAAACAGCTCATGCATTGGAAATGAATGTCTTTGTATTTATTTGTACACTGAACACAACTGGGGGAAAGGCAAAGAGAAGGCCAATCTCAAAGTATCCCACTTAAGAATCTCACTTCCAAAGTGACAACCCTCGAAATGCAATCATTCCCATAGTTTCTTCATGTATTAACTACAGAGTTTTATTGGAGAATGTTTTCTTGGTTCTTTTATTAGAGGTCAAATTAAATGTATGACCCAAACACTGTAATGGAAAAAATTAGTAATAGAAAATTGCAGTGTTGGAGCATATTCAGGCAGAGTTCATAGAATGCACTCTGGACGTGAAAATTGTCCACTATACATGCAGGTCTGCTTACAGAAAGAACAGTTTAGTGGAAGACTTAGGATATTTTTAATGTTGTGAACTTTTTTCACATGCATTAGCCCTCTCAAATGGCTATGACCTAATGGCTGTATGGTCAGCACTGTGAGAGAACCAGGAAGGAAAGTTCAAAGAGAAATCCCAGGAATGCTGAAAAGACCCTTATTCTGCTCATGTCCTTGTATCTGAGTATATTTAAATATGGTTGATATTTATTCTTACAGAGAATTTTACATAAGCAAGTGATGAAGGAAGTATTTTGATTTCACTTCCATGTACTTAAAATGGAGTAAAATTAAAATATTAACTGTATGGGTGTCAGAGGCCCAGTGCTTTGGGTATAAATCTTAGGAGAAACCAAAACTGAGTAGAAAAATTGGAAGCAAAAGAAAAAAAGAAAGGTTCATGGAGTGGACAGCTGGGTTTAATGGTCCTGCCAGCAACCATTGTGGTATTCTAGGATACATTGCCACAATTTTGCATGTAGCCAAAGTGTTATTTTGTCTTCTAAGTGAAGAGTCTTGAATGGGGAGTAGGAAGGAACTGGGAGTTGAGTTGATCTTTTTTAAGGAAAAAAAGAATGTTTTATAAACTGACTAACCTTTCACTTCCTCTTCCCAGTATGCACTTGGTCTTTGGAGAGTAGTAAGATTATGTACATTTATGTTTCTTATTGCCTGTTTTTTTTTAATGTTTAATTTTTTTACATGAAGATATAGATCCAGTTTTTATAGATGAAACCAGATGTGTTATGTTGAAGGAAATATGGAATAATGTGGTATGCTTTTCGTATTTTTGATTACTTGTTTGAAGTTTTGATTGTAGAAAAGATTTGTGCTTTAAGAGTTCTCATTTTTAAATAGGTTTTTTTAAAAATAGATTACTGAAGTCAGATCTCTTAGCACTTTGACTTTTTTTGTTGTTAGTTGAATGCACTAATAGTTAGACTGCTTCTGTGAGTGCTGCCTCATTGCTAATACTTGATCCCTTAATTCATACACTTAGGTTCTGGTCCTGACTCATGATCTGCTTGATTATTTGCACTGTTTTCTAAAGACAAAATAAGTCAGCTTAAGGTATTAGAGGGGATCTTTCCTTAGTTTCAAGCATATGGGCAATTATTCCTACTCCCCTCTTGCCTGGCATTGTAATGGAAATCTAAAACACATTTCTCCAGGCTGGCATCCTGGCAAGTAGTAGACTTACTCATTGAGTAAGCAGATGGTGGCTAGCATTCCTCTTCCACTCTCTTCCAACTTCTTGGATAGTGTTTCTATTATCTTTCTCCTCTGGGTGTCAGAATATAACCTTTCCTTAAGTATGTGAATATTCTCCTTTTCTCATGATAACCTGTCTTGGACCCTATCAACTCTTATCTTCCTTCCCTCTTAATGGACCAAAAGTTTGGTTGGGGTTAGCAGGCAGTAGTATTTTGTTGTCAACTCAAGTCAATCCCCAAGGAATAGAAAAGGACTTTTAGAATGTTTTTATAAAGCACTGCAAAGCCCTTGACTGTACAAAAGCTGTGCTGCTGTAAAGCTAAGTGTGACACTTCTTTAATGTATGTTTAATAAATCCAGATGTTAGTGTATCATTGGTTATGTTCTGCCTATACCACACAGGGCAGAAGGCAGTATTCAGGACTAGAGTCACTTCCCTCAAATGGATGTGTGTACTGCCAGTGGCTCTTTAGATTTCTGTAATGCACTGGTCTTCCCGCCTTGTGATTTGTCCAAGCAGAAATGCAAGAAAATAAGCATTCAGGGGTCATTTGTAAGAATTAGAAAAGAAAGAGTAGTATATCTCAGAAGACTTCTATTAAACATACTGTTTTTCAAAAAAACTGAGGAGAGGTGGTACCATGCAGACTTCCATTGCTCTCCCTCCAATAGCCTCCCTTCTGTAGACCTCATTACTTTTCCAGAGTCTGGTAACAAGGGTAACTGGAAGCCCAGCTTCCTTTTATTCTTGAATGCAGAGGACCCATTAGGAGCTTTTATTTGATAAAACTGACAAATGTGTACAGGTAAATGAACATAAACCCAAGCAAGTAATACTCTGGAGTATTTATAATGTTCAGATTTGGTTGAGGACAGCACCTATCTATAGAAAGTTTCATTTTACTTTCAGAGAGCAGACATATTAATAACCTAGGCCCTGTCTTCCAAAAGCTAGTACCACATTATACCTAATATGCCATACACCCCATTTTCTGTTGCCCATATATAATTTGGCAAACTGTATCTAGGTTGTAGAAAAATCTTTAATAAAAAGTTGGGGACAGCTAAGATAATTGGATACATCGGGGGATTACTTGGTTTATGCAATTATATATGATGATTAAAACCCAATATTTAATAGTTTCTGCTCAGATTATATCTTGTCTTTCTCATAAGTCAGGCTAGTCATGTTAGTGGGAGGTTAGTATTGACACAACACTTTTGATTTTTAAATATAGGTTAATTGGCTAGATTATTGGTTAATTGAAAAGGAGGTCCCATGCAATGTGACCATTCTTAAATCTAGTCTCTCTTATGTACGTTAACGTAATTAATAGTTTTCTTCTCAAGATTATAATTGTTTTTCCCCACTTATCAATTCAACATATTCCCAGTGCCCTGAGTGAACAAAGTGAATTGGTAACTGAATTTGGCTGGCACCTTTCTGTCCTCTTGGCCCAGGTACACAGAGCCCTGATCGTCATGAATAATGACCAAGTAGTAAATTTAGTGTGGTGTGGAAAGGATGACTGTTTTAAGGACTGACTTGCTGTGGACTCCTTGTAACAGTACTTTTTTTGGTATGAGTGAAAAGACTTGTAGGAAAGATCATTTCTTAAATCAAAGTTTTGTCTGTTTGGGCCTCATTATTTTTCTTGCCTGGTCAAGGTGACAAGATTAGGCATTTACATTAAAAACGTTTAATAGATATAGCCTTTTGGAAGGCTATCTGCTTCCCTATAACTTTGGTGGCATCACTCTTCTGGGAGAGGTTCAAGGGCAACCAAGGGCAAGAAGTCAGAGGTTTTAACTAATTCTTGTTTGGGTGTAATTTTCAGAAAAAGGAGAAAATTAGGGGAGGGAGAGATGGAGAGGAGAGAGGGGGAGAGAGAGTAGAACAACTTTTCTTGGTTACTGCATTAAAAGCTTTTTCATCTAACTTCTTGTCCTCCTTTTAAAAGGATGAGTCAGGAAACTGGAATCAGTAGGGGGAAATGTAGGATAAAAGCTGTTCAGAATCACAAAATGTGGGGGTTCCCCGCCCAGGTCAGGTCCACATTCTTAAGTGTTAACTATACTCACATGGTGCCTATTAACTCATATAATTTATATTTTAAAAAATGCTGTCATCTCTGCCTCCTGCCCATATAACCATACACCATGTTTGCAGTCTACTGGAAAATGGAGGCATATCCTATTATAAATGGTAGACTAGAACCAGGAAGAGTATGGCTTTATACCCCAAATACTTAATCTGATAATCAGCCCCACTGTTTTCAGGTGGGAATTAAAGAAGGTACAGTTCATCTCTGGCACATTTGTACTTCCTGCTGTGTACATAGGCAAGAGCTTTGTTCATTTGTGCCAAAAGTGGCCTGTACCATGACTGTTATTAGAAAAAAAAATTTTAAACCAAACATGCCAGCACTCTCCCTCTTCCCCTGTAGATTGTTTATTGAGACTGTTATTAAGCACACCCTTTATAAAAACCAGCGTTTTTGCCAATGATCTACAGGTAATTTCCTGAGAACAGCTCTGCTTCTCTCTCCTCTCCTACCTACTTGTAATCTAATTTGAGGTATAAGCACTTTGTTCCTTATATACTGCAGGAAGAGATTTGGAGAAAGAGAAAGACTGTTAAACATGTTGCTATTGCAAGACTGACCACTTCTAAGAAATAGGCTGGATTTGAAAACATAATTCACTTAAGTGAATTCAGCGGTTCAAAATTGACCTGTTTCTGGTGGCTTGTCTAAAGGTAATGAACTTTAGACTGTAGACTCTATAAGGGGGCCATTTCACATGTTGTAGAAACAGGCCTTGCTTTAGAATTCTAGAAGATGAGGGTAGGGTTACAGTGGAGAAGCCAGGGGGCTAAGACAGTAGCACATGTTAATTTAGCCTTATGTGTGAAGATAACTTTTTACTGTAGGTAAACATTTTTTAAAGTTTAAAACCTGCCTTAGACTGGGGCTGTGGTTATTGCTACTGCCTGCAGTGGCTCATGTGAGTGCAAATTTACCTACAGTTGGTCTCAAGGGCTAGCACTCCTTATAGCACTACTGCTCCTTCTAAGAATTACATTGTGTGTTTCCCTAAATCTTGTATATGTGGACTTGATGTGGGGAGGGGAAAAGAAATTGTTTGTATAGGTTGAAATGGTTCTAAATGGTACTTCAAACCTTGACTATTCCTAAATAAAATACATAAAACCATTATCTCACATTCACAGATGTTTTTCTATGAACAGAGTTTGAATTTATAGTTAAGGTGGATGTGGGCAAATGATCCAAACCCAACCTACGTCAACTCTGCCGTGTTGGTTTCTGTTTTATTGCAACATTTGACTTCAGCCAAAGGCTTTGGAATTAGTTCTTAATAAACTAGAGCAAATTGTGCCAAGCCCATTAATAGCATCATGTAATTGACATGGAATGATGGCATGTGGAAGCTAAAGGGAGCCTTGATTTAGTCCAAATCACTGCCTCCATGTCACTTTTCTCAACTGTACAGTTTTAGTAATTGCAGCCCAAGCAGGTTTTGCCAATTCCCATAGTTTAAATTTTTTTTAAAGGGAGTAAAAACTTATGTTTAAACATCATTTGCTAGACCATTCATGTCTTTCCTTTCCAAAGGAAAGCCTTTATTCCACCTATATCCCAATGCCCTCATGCCAAGCTGAGCTGCCTTAACCAAACTAGACATAAAATTGTTTCCTTTGTTGAAAGAATAGAGATAAAAGTCTGAGTAGATGAGTCCATTCCTGTTTAATTCCCTAAGGCCAGTGTCAAAGAATGGCTTTACTTTATTCCGCTTCATACTGGTGCTGCAGAGGAGTCTTCCCTACCCACCCTGAATCCTCCAAAGCATCTTTTGTACCTCATGGATGAAGAAGCTACAACAAATTTGTCTTGCAATGAATTAAAACAGCAGCAGATCTGGACTCCAGATCCAGTTTTCCATGGTATCCCAAGAGTCTGTGAAAATATAGCTATTGCTTTAGGGAATGGATCCAGCTGAGTGTCTCTCATGAAAAGTGACCAAAGGATTCACTGAATTAGCTAAAATTATGAGTTCAGGTTGAGGATATTAGCATAGTATTCCATGTCTCTGTGCTTGGTTGGACCTCTTTTAATTTGGCTAACCATGTTCATCTGAAGTAATGTGGAGGCTATTCCTCAATGAAAAGGTTCTTAAATCTTTAACTTAGAATTGAGACATTTTTCCCTTCAGAAACTTCAAAACATTCTAGTAAAAGGTAAGTTATACAAGTTCAACCATAACTTGAGAAGCTCAATAGAAATGACTTCATCTCATCCCTTTGACAAAATATGTACTATAAAGAAAGCTTGCTAATAAACTGAGCTATTTATTCATAAAAACTAAACTTAGAATAAATGAACAAAGTACATTTTGTAATGAAGTAGATTTGACAATGGTATGCATCACTGCCCAGCCTCACCATTTACTAATCAGGAAAAGCTCTCTTGTGGCATCAAGATATTGCCATTTTTCTAATATTAAAAACCAAAATGATAGAATGGAAAACAACAATCAAGGAATTTTAAAAACCCAAAGGTGACCCCTATAAAGTAACGCATATTGTGAGTTTGGATTATGTTGCCAGAAGGTGGCCTGGGCCTTCTTTTTATGGGAACAATGGGAAAGATCACTTTTCCTGATGCCTGTGTAGTTATTTAATGTCCCCAGGAGGTAACATCAAGTATAAAGTTTTTTGTATTAAATCCCACCTATGAACAACTAAGAGTACTCTTCCATTTCAAGTGGGCTGGACCATGTTAGCACATACTTCCTAATAGAGCCCTGGAGGAAAAGAGAGGAGAGGACTGACACAGATGCCCAAGGTCTTCCTCATGCTTTCAGCTCAGTGATTTTTTTAAGTACTCCCAATAACTTCTTTTTTCCAAAGTTCTGCAAAGCAATGCTCATCATGGTCCTTGGCACAAGTTAATATGAGTAATTTTTTTTTTTTGCTTTTGTTTTGCAGAACAGGGTGGTGATGGCAGTAAGAACCGAGTATACACTTCTGAGTTTCAATAAAACTTACTCATAAAACAGACATTTTCTTTAAAATGTTCCTCTGGGCTGGCATTTTATATAGTCTGGACTTCAAATTGTTTTTCCTTTGTGGTATCAATTTTTATGCCACCTCTGGTTGACTATAATACAAATATCCTCTTTCTGGACAGATTTCTTTTCTCTTTAGACATTCCCTGTTTCTGGAGAATATGTATGGCTTGGGCTTTAGGAATTCATTCTACATCGACTATTTGAAATCAACATCAGTCTGCCTAGGCTTATATGTAAACTGCTGAAATGTGAGTTTGGAATGGGAGATAGTTTATATGAAATACTTGCTCAGCAGCAGTCTGGCCAGGGACAGAGAGGTCTGCTTTCAGAGCAGCTCGGGGCCTTTTGAGGACAGGATTGGGGGGGAAACAGGGGAGGTGACAAGTTCATTAAAACTTCTTTACAAACTGACAAAGGATATACCCATTGGGTTCCTGGCCTTATGGGAAAAGCTTGTCTGAATGGAAGTTTTGAAACAAGGAATTGGAACCTTCCCTGCTTAAATGCTCTCTCCCCCCACCCTTTAAGGGGGATGATAGAAAAAGGCAAAAAGGAGCTGCAACATCAGGTCTTTGAGAATACAGGGTGTCCCAAAAGTCTTAGTGCCACTGTTCTACTAAATACCTGTATTTCTAATTATCTGGTTAACATCATCTTTGCTTACTGCATAGGCTTAGTATAGGCGATGTAAGTGCTAATAATTTCCCAACCCCCCCCCATTGCCCCCATAAAGAATACACGGATTAAGCGGGGGAAATCACATGAAGCCTTTTTATTTGGCAATCAGGTCTTGAGGGCCCTAAACTGGGGGTGGCAGGTTTGCCTGTGCTGAAGGAAGGCAGCTGAGAGAGCCAGCTCCCTGTGAGCTCCAGCCCCAGGGTGGGCACTTATTTCTCATGCCCAGGACATGAGACACAAGTTGTAGGTTCTATGGTGTCTATTCTCCCAAACAAATAAGACTGTTTCTCCTAGTCAGGTCTGAGGGAAGGCTTTCTCCTTGGGACCAGAGGGTCAGTCATTCCAGGTAGGTACAAAAACCACATGGTATCCAAGCTGCTAGTTCAACCTCATAGATGTCTTCCTGACCATTCAACATCAGACATAGGGATTTCCCAATGTTTACCCCCTTGCTCCTGATGAATACAACTCCTTATTCCCTTTTCATGCTTAAAAAACTTAATGAGTCCTAAAATGTGCCCTCTTTCCCTTAAAAACAAAAAATTAAAAAGTCAGCTATTCTCCTCCCCAGCCTCTCCTGGCACTGCCACTAACACTGACTAAGTCACTGTTTGAAAGTCCACCCACCAGCCACTCTGAGCATCTCAGCTAGTGCAAGGCTCAGCTTGGGAAGCTGCACAGGAGTGGCTAGCAGCCGGCTTTTTTTCCTTTTAAATGCTACCTGCTTTGGGGGTTTACCTGTGATGACAGGAACAGTTTGGGGAGGAGTAAATAACTTAGTTACAATACAATTTAGAAGAAAAAAATAATACTGCTGTTTGTAACACGTTTTAACTTCAGGAGAGCATTCCATCCTGAAAGAGGGTTAGTGTTCCAGGGCCATACTGCTATGTCTGCAATATAGCCTTTCTTGCCCCACTCACCAAGTAAAATATTCAGCACAGACACCCCTATGGGGTTTCAGGTCTGACTAACAAGGCATCAAGCCAAGGCCTGGATCAGCCAAGGGACAAACCACCCAGGAACATTAGCCCTCTCATATTGTTCATTTGTGGTTTTAAAGCTACAGGAGGATGTAAACTTTATTTTGGGGGGTTCGTCTTTGTAGGTCCCTTAGGGAAACAGCAAAGACAACAGTCAGCCCCTTGGTCATTCTCAGGAATTGTCCATAGCTCCTCAGAGCCCCATGCACTCTGTTGGGTGGGGTGGGTGACTGATAAGCCCAGCTGTCCCTGTGAGTAAGGGAGCTGGGTCAAGGATCCTGTCCTTTCCAGGAGAGGTGAGATGAGAGCACCAGTCTCTGGGGAATCGGGACAAGATGTTTGTGCTCAATGCCAGGCATGGTATACAGTCTTCTTGCCTTTACCCTGGACAAGAGTGAACAGATTCAGGACAATAAAACAGCTGAACAATGGCTTGTTTTTTGTGTAACATATCTCTACCGAAACATCAGGCTACAGGCAGAGAACCTAGGAGGGCTGCCTGAAGGAAGGGCCAGAGCAGTGTTGTCTCCATAGA
Source organism: Gymnobelideus leadbeateri (assembly GCA_011680675.1). NCBI lineage: Eukaryota > Metazoa > Chordata > Mammalia > Diprotodontia > Petauridae > Gymnobelideus > Gymnobelideus leadbeateri. The sequence goes on from WOXC01006136.1 coordinate 863,112, forward strand.
AACCAGTTCACAGAATTCCACAAGGCATCTGCTGCTAAAACCCACATAATTCTCAAAGGCCAGTGTGGTTGAGTCTAGAGGCGGTTGTCTCCATTGATACGAGTTCTCCGAAGTGCCCTAGAGGGAGAGAAGCAAAGGTCCTGATTGAGACAGAGGGGCCCCTGAAGTGAAGTTGCCTCCTAAGAGATCTGCTACGGGTGGGCAAGAGCTGAGGATGTCAATATAAGACAACTCATTCCCAGAAAGAAAAAAAAATGAACACAATTTAGAAAGGCATAAATTCTAGGGCAGAATCCTATCAGAGGCTTGGTGACCCCCAGTGGTGTAGTCATAGCAAGGACACTGGACTTGGCCTCACACACTTACAATGGGAGAGGCCCAAGCAAGACATTTAATTCTTTATATAAGGCTGGACTAAGCCACGTGCAGCTGAGCACTGCCAAGTACAGAGTAAGTCCCTCCTTCTAGCTCTACTTCTATCATCTTGACTTGTGGGATCTACTAAGGCAATGCTTTTACTCTGCCATAAAAATGACACAGGGACAGCTAGGGGGCACAGTGAACAGAGCACCGACCGTGAAGTCAGGAGGACCCGAGTTCAAATCCAGCCTCAGACACTTAATTACTAGCCGTGTGACCTTGGGCAAGTCACTTAACCCCAATTGCCCTGCATTCCCCCCTCCAAAAAGCAAAAAAATAAAAAAATAAAAAAAACCCCCAAACCAAAAAAAACATAAAAATGACATAGTCATTAGATGTGGCTGTTCTAACTGGCTGATTATTTGAATAACAGATTCTTTCCATCACTCTAAGCTCTGCTCTCAGACCTTTTTCTGAATATAAACAGTGAGTACATGGTGACCTGAGCTTTAAGCACAAGCAAACACATGTGTGTACTCTGGGACAGCTCAGTTTTAGCAAAAAGGGAGATATTTATATACTGGCATGTGGCCCACATCCCGCCCACCTCAAATGAAGTCTAGGTCAAGGGCTGCTCCTGAACATTTAATCTGCAACCAATGCCTTCCTAGCTGCATGATGCTGCTTTGGCTCACTCTGTCCAAACCTTTGCAAATGATGAAAGAGACCTGTTGGGAAACCTGGTGCCAGAAAAGCCAGGCCAAAGCTTGGCACCACTGTGAACCTCCCAGTAAGTACCCTGGCCACATTCTTGCCTCTCCCTGCCAGCCCCAGGAGGAGCAGGTGGGACAGAAGGAAAGGAGAAGATGTGTTGTGTCACCTTCGTTCTCGGCTGTCAAAGTGGTCTGCTAGGTGCTCCTGGGAGATGCGGAAGTCCTCAAATGGCTGCTGATAACGGGCTTCAAAGGAGCCTTCTCGGGCTCGTCCGTGGAGCAGCTGGCCTGAAGATTCAGACCCCCGTTCTCGGAATGATGAGCTGCCAAAGGGACTGACTTCACCATTCTCCTGCTTTAGGAAGAAACACCCCCCACACAACCTGCTATGGCATCTGCAAATACAACTGGCCCTCACACCCAGACTCCTCAGAGTCAAAAAAGTGTTTAGGCCCAAGCTACCCCCACCTCAGGCAGCAGTAATTAGATCTCCCTGCCCCACTCCCACCTCCCAACTAGGGCATTCTCTTCCCTCCTTTTGATACTACCTAGTATCTTTAAGGCCCTTTCTACAGTGCCTCCTGACACAAGTAGCCTCAGCTGGTCAGCAAGTACCTTGGCAGGAAATATATCTATTTTGATAAGCAGAGAGGCCAACTCCAAGTCCTCACTGTAGTTATTCTTCAAAGGCACCGCTCTGTATCCTGAAACCAATAAGATACCACCCACCCCAAGCCACATGTTAGTTGGCCTTCGGCACTGGACTCCAGGTTTCTGGGCTTACCTTCCTATCCCCACCCCTCCCTTTATATTTATACTGAGCTGCATGAGGCCATGGCTTGCTCCATCCCAGCCTTTACAACTAGAAGAGAACTCTCCTTACTCTGTTCACTCCATGACCCTTTCCCTAGTTCCTCCCCATAACTTTAGCTTATTTGTCAAAGAGGAAAACCAAAGGGTTAATTTCTATGAAGGCATCAATGACATCACAGGTGCTAGCCCTCTCAGGGGTATCTGCGCAGCTGTAATACTAATGCTTCATTATGCTTAGCGTCTGAAAAGAACTGGCAACCCAAAAGAATCAAACACCTAGTGAGCTAACTTCTAAGGTTGCTGTGCAAGGCAGCGCTTCTTAAACTAGGGGTCACAGTCCCATAAATCTGGCAATAGTAAAAGGTTTTTCAATGCACAAGGACTAAAAATTAATTAAAATCAAACATGTAATGAATCTGAGGTATTTCTGGCAGTGCTTGCCCATGCTACATCGGGCAACGTGAGTACAACCTTGCTTCTGAGCACACAGTAGGTGCACTTTGTACTGAGCGTGCCCTCAGGCCAAGCAATGCCAACAAATGCTGCAAAACATGAAAGGGCCACAAGTGGGAAAAGCTCAAGAAGCCGTGTGCTAGGTGACAACCCAAAAGAATGAAGTTCCAATGATGGGATCTCAGGCCCTGTAATGAAGCCAAATGGGGAGATATTTGGGGGTCAGAAGGGCCTTCCCAGGACCAGTCCAATCACAGGCATCATGTGAATGACAACACTGAGGACCCTGGCCTGATTAACATGCACTTGTCGTGAATGGTCCACTCTTGGAAGTGGGTGTCATGAAGTTATATGGGAACCACACCTAACATGGGAGGTTTCCTTCAAGAGCAAAAAGGAGCTAAGCCATGGTTTCCCAAACTTCTCTGCGGGCTAAATGACTGTGTCCTCATGACTTAGTCATCAGGAGAGAAGAAAGAGAATCTTATAGGTCCTTAAAGACTCCCTGGATGGGCCAGCTACTGGCATCCCCAGCTCCGCCCCCAGTCCTTACCTGTCTTTAGGCCTTTCACCAGGAAGGTGGCCTGAGCCAAGAAATTCTGGTCACTGAACATATCTTCTTCATAGACCACAAAGCGCAGAAAAGCAAATTCAGGGTTACTAATCTGGAAGTGGAAGGGCTTTGCTGGCCATACAGGGTTCAGGCCGTTGTCCACTGTAAAGCAGAGAAGGAAAGAATCAGTGATTAGCATCTCACTCTAGCTCACATCCCTGAGTTAGATCAGCATCTCACTCCCCCATCCCCTGACCCCCACTGCATGGGAAGAGAAGCAGGATGTTAAAGGAAAATACTGTTTGGGATCCAGACCACCTTGGGAACCCCCATTTCTGGGATCATCCTCCTCCTGCATGCAGGAGTGAAAGGGCTAAACTTTGGGACCAGAGGGAAGTGGATGAGATGTGGGGGCAGGTAGACATCTCTCTTTCTCTCCCAAGCTAACTTGTGCCCACAGTGCTGGGAAGTTGGGGGGAAAGGAAAGAAAGCCAAGTATGGTGGGTGGGAAGAGGAAGAGACTCTAGGTTTTCACTCTTTCTTGGGCTAGAGAGACTCAATATCACAGCTCGCCCCGAGATGCACACACACACAGAGAAAAGCCCAGCACCTAGTGAGACTGACCCACTACACCATGGCCCTGAGCTGGCCCTTGTGGGCCAGGACCACCCCACCCAAACAGTGCCCAGGTCGGCAGGGATGAAGATGGGGGGAGATGCCCGGGTTGCCCCCACCCTGTCCCACCTGAGCCTCACCCACAAATTCTGTCTTGTGCTTCACGTTGTCGTAGTCTGCCCCAGCTACCTCAATCTCCACGAAAGGACACACAATGCCACGACCGTTCTTGGGAAGATGCCGGGCCCCCAGGACCTAGGCAGGGCAGAGATGGATTGTCTCCACTCCTTCCACAGACACACACACCCTCGCCCACCCCCTAGATCAGAGGGCATGTGTGGCCAGGCTCTGCTATGACCACTCAGAAGCTAGAAGACCCCTCCCCTGCCCCACCCCAGGAGGTACGAATGCTAACTCCAGGCACAGCAGGACAGCATCACCCAGCCCCAGGACAAAGGCCGGCCAGGCATCAGTGATGCACCCCTGAGCCTTGGCCCAGCTGCCTAGCTCCAAGTGTGCCTGGTGGAGAGGCCAGACTGATGGAGACAAGACGCCCTCTGCTGGGGCCGAGAGAAGCTGCCACTCAAAGTCAGAGCCAGACTCGGATGTCTCTCCTTGGTCCTCTGACTCTCTGGGCCAGGACCAGCGCTTACACTTTCCCCACCTGAGCCCGTTGTCACCTGGCTCACTATTGGCAGCTGTTTCTCCCCCTCCCCCACCATCAGTAAAGAGGGCTCCTCCCCCTGCTTGGCTCTGCCCCCATCCCTCAGGAGGCTCCCCTGCGCACCAGGACCTTCTAGGGTCCCAAGAAAGAGTGGGTCCGAGAAGGAAGCCTGCCTGGACAGCACCTCCGCACTAGACAGCGCTCATGTCGGGACCATGGGGCCTCCATCATTTATTTACTATTAGGGAGGGGATGCCTTCTGGGATTGGAAGCATGGGTTCAAAGGCATATGTCACCTAGGACTTGTCTTCACACACCTCCAGAACTGCTCTGTGCCAGGAAGCATCTCAGAGCCCACCTGGCGGGGCCCAGCATCCAGCCCACCCTCCAGGGGGCCTCCCCAACTGATGGCTACCTCCTACTCTGCCTACCAACCCATGGAAGGACATGCCGAGGGATGGCTATGCCACGTGATGGGACAGCAAAAGGAGCACTGAATCCAGAGTTCAAACCCCATCACTGCTACTTCTAATCTGTGTGACCTTGGCCAAGTAAACACCTCGCCCTGTCTCGTTTTCCTCATCTGCAAAACTTGACTTTTAACATCCCTTCCAGTCTTCAATCTGTGACCCTATAACCTCACCAACGCGGCCCTACAGGTAATACTGGACTGCAGACAGGAGCACAAGTCTCAGCCCTCAGAAGGTGAGAATCATGCGGTCTGTGTGACCACAGGAAGTCAACCTTCCTGAGCCTCAGTTTCCTCTTCTGTAAGACGGGAACAACGCTTGTACACTCCTCACAGAGTGGTTGTGAGAAAGGCACTTTGTGAAACACTACAGATATCCAAGATAGGATTCAGATTCCCTAATTCAACTCAGCTACCTGCTTCTGTCTATACTAGCTGTCCCCTTCTGACCTGATATCTGCTTAGATCTACCAGACTCCCTATCCCAAGCCTCTCTAGACCTGCCTTGTCTGTTGTATTTCCATCTACAGCCCACAGGATGACAAACACCACATAATAGAGCCCAGTCTCTCTTCCAGCTCTTTGTGGGCCCAAGACTCACATCCCTGGGTTAGTCAGACCTTTTCCAATAGGCAAGCAGCATGGTCCGGTGTGGGATAGGCCTAGGGTACTGACCAACTGCCCCCTGCTTCAGCTTCCAGAAACAATTAAAGCTGGCTAGCCATGGGCCTGGACCGTTCCTGCCCCATGGCTAGCCATGGGCCTGGACCGTTCCTGCCCTCGGTAGCCTTTCTTGTGGTAGAACGACGGCAGCGGTCCCTCCCCTGCTACCCCCACAAAAAGCTTACTAGGCCCGCCCACCTCAATGCAGACTGCACATGGCTCTATCCCACGCAGGCTGCACTTGTCAAAGGGGTCGAAGACTTCATCCCTCATGTTGCCTGGCTGCATCACGTACCCACAGCGCCCGCTGGACATGAACAAGGCCTGGTTCATCTGCATGGGCTTATCTAGAAGAAATTAAGTTGTAGCAAACTCACATTACCTTTGAATCCCTCACTTCAGGTGAATGACCCAGATCTTGGTGGGGAAGAAGGGGAAGGTTGGAAGGAAAAAAAAAATGTAAAACCCCTAAACCCACCCTCCTACCCCATGGAAGTTACAGCTCCCAAGAGAAAACCCTGAAAATGCCCGCTCACCTGGAGTCTGGAAGTTGAGGGCTACCAGCTGGCTGCCACAAATCCACATGGGCAGAGGGTCATAGTTGGAGGAGTCCAACCGCTGGCCCTTGGGGTAAATGCGTGACAACTGAAGCCGATTATACTGCAGGAACTTCTTGCCTTTGGTCTTATTCACATACTTCTCAGCCTTGGTCTCCGGGAAGGATGACATGTCTCGGTAGCAGGCCCGCTCAGTGCCAATCTCTGAGGAAAAAGTCACTGACTAGGCCACTAGGCTCGTGCCAACCTGGGCCATAGACAAGGGAGAGCCATTAGAGCCAAGACCTGCTCCCTCAGCCCATGCCAGCCACGCTGGGGCAGGGCCCCTGGCTGAGGGCCATTGCCTGCCCCTAACATTCCTACTGCACAGCCACAATCCAGACAAGTGCCACACATGCACCCTCAGACCAGCTCTATCCACACACCAACAGTCACCCACGCAGGCTCCAGTCTGGCCTCCACCTCACTCCCTCCCTTACTCACTATCCTCATCGAAGGGGACCGGCCGACAGTAGATGACAAGTTCAGATAGCTCCAAGGCAATTTTCTTCCTTCGTTCCATCATCTTTCCCTCTGTGAGCTGCAGAGCAGATAGAGGTACATTAGGTCCCCTGGCTCTGACCCAGTGTGAGGAGGGCATGACCTAATCCCAACAGGCCAGGGCCGGCCCTCCAAACTCTTTACCCCTTCAGGGAAGATCCCAAGAAGACATTCTCTGAACCCTCCCAAAGCCCGACACTTTTGTTTGTTCATCCCTCCTTATACCCTTGCTTTCTCCCCATCCCAGAATGAGTGTGTGGCCTGCCAGCTGTCACCAGGGCCCATGCAGTAACTCCCCACCTACCATATTTCATATCGCCCCACCCCAGCCCATCCTGGCAGGGACCCTCACCCGGGCATCCGCAGTCTGGGCCACCTCGCGGATCTTTTTCACCCAGTCCTGTAGGTCCTCCTGTGAATCAGCAGCCACATCCAGGGACCAATGTGCAATGGAAGCCATGCTGATTGAGAACACAAACAGCCGGTTGTTCTTCCCCTCGGGGCGGATAGCTGCAAGGCAAAAACCCAACAAGAGAAACCAGGTCAGAGGCTGCAAGATCTGTCTGTCCAGCCCCTCTCCCAAGCTCCCTCCCCCTACAGACACTGAAAAGTCTAGATGAGAACAGTCCACACAGAGCAGAAGCTGCAGCAGCCTCGAGCCTGGCCTAGATAGAGCGGGATTAAGGCCCAGGGCTCACCAATCTGACAGGCCGGCACATCCAGGACTCCACGGAGCAGATCTCCCAGGGGGCTGTTCTCATCCAGCTGCTGTAGAGAGCAAAGCTACAGTAACCATCAGTCTGTCAACACTCATGTAGTTCTGCACGTGTAGGAACACATTATGGGACAGGCGTGACCTTCCAGCCAAAAGCCCCCTCCTGCTAGTGGGTGGCAGGGGGCTGTGCATCAGGGCCCTCCGTGGCCTCACCTCCCTCTCAGGTTCTAAAGCAGCAGGATTGGCCATCTCTTCCACATAGTTGGATGGGAACCAGAGCTGTTTCTTCCCTCCATAGTCTCCCCTCCACCTGCAGGACAGATAGCACACCTGAGACCCTGCAGCAAGGGACTCGTGCACATGTTGGATGAACGGCTCCCCTGGCCACCTCCCCAGTTCCCCTTTCCCCATGCCCAGTGACAATTCTGCCCTGTACGAAATGCTAGCACCAAGCTGGCGGGACTGGCATATTTTTAAGTATATGTATGTAGCTGGGCACGATCACACAGGCCAGAGTCCTGCCCAACACATGCATGTAGATCCCACGATTCTCAGCCTTTTGGGGACCAATCAGCTCCTCAGACCTCCCCCACTACCTAAGTCTAAGAGGGTGGGGTAGAGATCATCTAGGTTAGGACAGTCGGGGGCTGGAAGCTCCCCCCAACTCACCAGCCTCCCTCCTGCTTCTCTACATTCTGGATGATGGCACTCTTCGTAAAGGTCAGCTCATCTTCCCGCTGGGCCTTGTAGTCAAAGAGGGCTTTGACCGCACACTGGGGAGACAGTGGGGCTGGTCAAAAGGGGGAAGGGACAGGGACCCTGCCCCTAACAAGCCTGGTAGAGAGAGCGGTATCTGTGTTCAGAAAATGCACCCCAGGGTTACTGAGGCAGGGAGGGGTACAATGGCCTTGATCCTGGTACACCAACATGGTTCCACATTACTCACTACTTGAACGAGGAACAAAAAGCTGGACTGGACTGAAAGTTCAGAAGGTTCCCCAGGAGGGACTTTGTACACAGTTCTGCACTGTCCATGAGGTAAGGGAGGTGGCCTGGAGAGTGGGTGGCCTACTCCTGTGCTGCTGTCATAGGATTTAAAGCCGTAAGAGAGATCTGAAAGGTCATTTGTTCAACCTCCTCATTTGAAAAATAACGCACAGCTGCCATCTGGTCCAAACCCCTCAATTTACAGGGAAGGAAACTGAGGCCCAGAGAGGGGAAAGGACTTGACAGGACTTTACAGGTAGTAAATAGCAAAGCAGACTGGCCAGCTCCAGATCTTGTCTCCAAATCCCATGCTGTTCTCACTCTAGCCAGCTGATGGGGCTGACTGTCAGTTCATCTAGTTCCTCCTCCACACGTGAGAGCTCTCACCCACAGCACACATGCACACATGCACAGACACTCGTGTGTGCCCATAAACATGCATAAATCCATGAACATAAGAATATCTACCTACTCTGCTTATATACTTACACCTATATATACTATAAATTAGTATATATTATACTAATAAAAATATAAGTTATTATGTATTTTAAATTCTAAGGTCCCTTCCAAGGAGAGGTAGGGATATGTAAAGGAAAAAACACCAATTTGGAGAGAGCCTAGATTCTGCTGCTCATTACCTGTGTGACTTTGGGCAAATCCCTTTACCTCTCCGAACCTATATCTTCTTCTGCTTAAAAAAAAAATCAGGGGTACCTAGGTGGTGCAGTGAATAGAGCACCTGCCCTGGAGTCAGAAGGACCTGAGTTCAAATCTGGCCCCACACACTTAACACAAAAACTAGCCATGTGACCTTTGGCAAGTCACTTAACCCTAATTGCCCTCCAAAAAAAAGGCAAAAAAAAAAATCAGGAATGTGGTCTATTCCATTTCCTTTTTGTTTGGTTAATGAATTTTTTGAGGTGGAGGGGGGGAGGCAAGGCAACTGAGGTTAAGTGACTTACCCAAGGTCACACAGCTATTAAGTGTGTCAAGTGTCTGAGGCTGAATTTGAACTCAGGTCCTCCTGATGCCAAGGCTGGTGCTCTATTCACTGTGTCACCTAGTTGCCCCTATCCCATTTCTTAATGAGAGGTCTTGATCTTAATGAACCTTCTCCCTACGCCTATTAGATATATCCTGTTTTGATTGACAGGTGCCTCAATTTAAAGCAATTTAGACAAGAACTGGGGCTGAGATGTCTAGCTGAGCCCTGCCTGCCCAGTAAGAGGACTCTGGCAACTCTGGGACCTTCAGAGGCAACTAAGTCCTCAATCAGCCCTGGGGGAAGGAAACTAAGCGTCAAGAATTTCCTGCTCAGGAAGGTCCTCAGCCCTGGAAGGTGACAATATCTCAGAGCCAGAATGGGCCTCACTTATCTAACCCTTATCAGAACAAGACCCCCTTTTCTGGCCAACTTGAAAAACTGTCTTCTGGCCTCCTAGGAACACCTCTGCTCAGGGCTGAGCTGCCAACATCGCTTCCAAAGGAGGGGGAAGCTGAATATTGTCTACAAGCCCTTAGTCTTCTCTTCCAACCAAGGAGTCCAGGTATGGGGCAGGGGGATGGAGGGACTGGATGGGGGAGGGGGGAACTCAGATGGGGAGGAAGAAGGGATCCAAACCCCCCATGGGAAATCTCCCCAATCATGCCTCACCCAAGAGATAGGACAAAGAGGCCAGACTAGCACTGTCATAGAGAAAGGGAGGTCTTATGAAGGGACTCTCAGGCCCTAGAGTCTACATGACCAGGGAGTGGCCACAGGGCCAATGTCAAAGTGGTAGCATCTAATAAACACAGCTAAGTGCTAACAGAGTGGTTTCAGGTTTACAAGGCAGTATACATGTTATCCCATTCCAACCTCACGACAGCCCTGTGAAAGCCATACTGTTATTATCCTTAGGAAATGGGTTGAGAGAAACTGACTTTCCCAAGGTCACAGAGCTAAGTAAGTGCGTAGGGCAAAAGCTGAACACAGTCTTACTCCAAGTTTAACACTTGACCCCCATGCCAGCCAGAGCCCTTTACCTTAAAAGTGGGCATGGGGTTTGCCTCCACGTAGAACCCTGGATTCCGTCCTTCATACAGGGCTCCGTAGTCCGGTTCCTGAAAAGAAGGTGCCTTCCATTCAGGGACAGCAAGTACTTCTGATCTCAACACAATCCCCCCTTCAAACTCACACCTCCCTCGGCTTCTCCTTCCTCTCTAACTGCTGGTTCTTGGTCTCTCACCCCATTTCCTCATCTTTCTCCCACTTCCTAAAGAGTCATTTGCCTCGGCCCTGTCTTTGGTCTTCTCTCCACACCCTCTCCCTCCCTTGACTATTTCACCCATTTCCATGACTTTAACACCCAATAAAGGTGCCTCCCAAATCTGTGCCTTGAACCCTGACCTCCAGAGATGCATCTGACGACTAGTGAGATAGGATCTGGAGATTTTCTCCCCCAAACCTGCCCTCCCTCTGACATCCTCTAATTCTGTTGATGGTGTCTCAGGTGGCATTTCTCACTCCTCCTTCTCCTCCTTTCCCCCAGATTGTCTCTGCCCCTTCTCCACTTCAAACTGCCACCTTGCTGTCTGGACTATTTGTAGGGCCTCCCTCCCCACCCCATCACCAATCCAAACCTGCCTAACCCAGCTCAAGCCCCATCCACTGTCTCTCCGTGGGCCTTCTTGTTTCCTGCCAATCACAGCCTCTCCCAGTCCTCACTAGACACCCAAAATCACCAGCTGCATCCAATGCTTTTTTTTAAATTACATTTTAAGTTCCAAACTGTGTCCCCCAGGCCCTGTGCTCAGATCCCCAGCCCAGGCTGTGAGCCTCCCTCCTGGTGCCCAGCAGCCCCCTCTCACGGCTGTGCCGATCTTCTCCAGTGCCTCCTCGTTGATGGGGTACCGGAGCTTCATCTTTCGGTACAACGGGTGCTTCTCGTAGTAACTGATGAGGTCCACGAGGCTGTCAAACTCAGAGTTCCCCAGCATCACCGTCTGCCCCTCCTGCTGGACCCGGCAATGTTTGATCTTCCCTTCCGCCCTGAGGGGTCAGACAACAAATCAAACTTTCAGTAGAATCTTTCAGGACCAGGATGTCACTGCCCCAACGCCCAGGTCTGCATAATTGGGGCACACATGCTCCCATCTCCCTGTCTTTGCACTTGTCCTCCTCCAAGCCTGCCATGTTCTCTCTCCTCACCCCGGCCTCATGGTCTCTCTCCTCCTTCAAGTCAGAGTTCAAGCAGCCCCTTCTACACAAAGCTTGTCCTAATGCCTCCAAATGCCTAGTGCCCCATTACCTTCTATCTACTGACATTTATTCTCATACTTATAATTGTACTTGCTTTCTAACCCATAGAATGTAAGCTCCTTGAGATTATGAATTATTTCATTTTTTTTTTAATTTATAACAGGGCAGCCAGATGCTATAGTAGATAAAGGATTGGGCCTGGAGTCAGGAGGACCTGAGTTCAAATCCAGCCCTGGCCCTGGCCAAGTCACTTAACCCCAATTGCCTCCCAAAAAAAGTAAATAAAAATGTGCTGGTAGATTGACACTTAAACCTTCTCCTTAAAAAGAAAATTTGTATTCCTGTGCTTAATAAATGATGGCTGAGTAACTGACTGGACATAGGCCCAGGACCAATCCTCCCCCAGCCCTGTAGTCACAGACAAAGCTAAGACACCTGTCTAGTCTGGCCTCCCCTCACCCATGAACCATGCAGAGACACAGTGCCAGGGCAATACCTCATGGTCGCCTCCTCTCTCACTTCTATATTCCCTCCCTCTATGACAGTCTCTGGCCCTTGACACCTTTGCCCAATACCCTTCCAGTCCTCTCACCGGAAGGAGATGGCATAGGAGTTGGGTTCACTCCGCTTTCGCACGAGGAAGGCCCCATCCCGGGGTACACGCATCAACATGTGCTCCGCCTGAGCCCGGGTCAGACTTGCATGGTACCACCTGTGGGCAGACCCCCAGGGTTATTGCACTCCACTGTCCACTGACAGAAAGGTCCTATATTTCTAACACAATGCTCCCCCCACAGAGCCCAGGCCCCTCCAACTGCCCTTCTTCCCAATCTGCCCCTTACTCTTTGCTCTCATGGGCATTAGTTTGAGGTACAGGCTCCGTAAGGCGCATCTCAAACTCGTTGCATCTCAAGGGCACCTGCTGGTAGTGAGTGATGAGGTCATAGAGTGAGTCAAATACTAGGTTGTCCGTCAGGAAGAATTTGGGGCTGCCAGCATCCTGGCGTGAGTGAATCCGGCAGTGCTGGACCTTCCCGTTCCGCCTGGAGGGGGGAAGGGAGAGAGTATTTGTGATGCCTCAAACCCAGGTGACTGAACCCCAAAGGTACCCACAGGTGCCTGGCTTTAGACTCAGAAGGATATGGGAGCTCCTTAGGGGGCCTGATTTCCCTTCCATTCTACTATGGCACAGGATGCCAGAATCCTGAGATTTCGGGAGAAAAGCTCTTGGGAGGAGGACTCTGATCAAGCACCCGTTCCTCACCTACAAGGATCCCTCAACAACCACATGTCCTGCACTCCCATGAGGGAGAGACTTACGGAGGGCAGGGAGGGGGGGAGGCCACAAGTACTAACGGGGCCTTACCAGAAGGAGAGTGTGTAGTCCCCAACAAAGGTCTCACTCTCCCGAACCAGAAAGGAACCGTCAGGGGCTCCAGTCTCAATGCAGTACTCAGTAAGCAGCCGCTCAGCGATGTGTCGCCCGTCCCGACCGGCTCCCAGCTTCCCGTGGAACCACTTCTCGCTGGAATGCAGCTCTGCACTGCTGCTCACCTGGGGGGACAGAGGGAGACGTCATCACCCGAGATCTCAGCCCTCGAGTTCTAGCACACGGCCCTTCCCATCGCCAACCCCCAGGCCCCGCTCCCTCATCACCTCCTTTGGCTCCTCCTCGTCATCGTTGCCCTGGTCACTGTTTGTCTCCTCTGAGTAGTAGATTTTACTGCTGGTCAGTACAAAATAGTGCGGGTACCACTCCTGAGGACCACAGGACAAGGTCACAAAGGGCCTCTAAATGCCCTCATGACTTCCACCCAGCTCTCCCAAGATGCCCAGCTCTCACTGCCCCATGACTCCTGCCCAGCTCCCCCAAGATGCCCAGCTCTCACTGCCCCATGACTCCTGCCCAGCTCCCCCAAGATGCCCACCTCCTTTCAGCCTCCCACTCTCACCCCTCCCAGGCCTCAAGATCATACAGATATCAAGTAGCAGAACTGGGATTTAAACCTAGTTCCTGTGACTACAAATTAAGTACACCCTCCTGGCCCCTCCTCCTTCCCTTGGTCCTGGCCCAGCCCTCACGTGGTTAATGGGGTCTTCCAAGTAGAGGATGCCATTCTTGATGGAATTGCTGATGTCATTCTCTGAATACATCACTGATGTGGGCACCTCCTCATAGGCACTGCCTTCAGCCAGCTTCTTGTGCTGTCAGAAGGGGAGTTGAGGGATCCTTGCTCAGTCCCAACATGCCCAATCTGACCTCTGCCCGTCTGACAGATCCAATAGGAAACCTCAACCTGCTAAGCCAAAAGTCCCCGACAGACAAGACGGGACTGAACTGGCCAGATCGAGCCTGGCTCCTCTGCCTGCCTGTAATTCTACAAAGATCAGTCAAGGCCCCATCAAGTTCCCTCCTGCCCAGGCTCAGCCTCCCAACTCCAACTGAGGCAACAGGAGCCAGGAAGGAGCGTTGAAAGGGAAAGGAAGACGGACTTCTACACTGAAGAGTAGAAAATTGGAGCCCCCCACTCCTGCCCCTCTATCCCCTCGTGGCCCCTGTTCCCTAGGTCCTCACCACCAAAGATGCTGCCTTTTCCCTCTCGTTCCCTTCTGACCCTGCCTACCACCCAGGTACCTTGATGAGGATTTTTCTCTTGAGCTGGTTGGGTGAAGGCAGACCATCAGCTGCAATGTCCACAGGCTTAGTAAGAAGGGTGTCGCCAAATACTTTCTTGAAGTACTGGGCCATGTTTCTTTGCTGAGCAATGCTGCAATGGTCCTCAATGGACAAGATCACTGGGTACCTGGGACAGGAAAGTAGGGCCAAAATCAGGTTAGGCCTCCCTACATGCTCAGCCCTGATAGAAGGAGAGAAGAGGAGGGACATAGGTCTTGCCCTGGGGAGCAAGTACACGGCAGATAACACTACCAACTCAAAGCAGGGCATAATTAGTGTGGGAGGAGGGAAGAACATGGACAGCAAATGCCAGGGGGCATTGGAGAAGGAAATGCTCTTTGCTAGGGGCTGGTTCAGGCAACTAGGTGGCACAGTGGATAGAGAACTAGGTCTGAAGTCTGGAAGATTCATCCAGCCTCAAACACTGCTGTGTGACCCTGGGCAAGTCATTTAACCCTCTTTGCCTCAGCTTCCTTATCTGTAAAATGAGCTAGAAAAGGAAATGGCAAACCACTCCAGTATCTTTGCTGAGAAAACTGCAAGTGGGGTCACAAAAGGTCACATAGAACTGAAATGACTGAAGAACGAGGGGCTGGCCAGCCAGGGTTAACAAGGGAGACTGCCCAGAATAGGAGAGCCTGAAGCCTGCCTCCAAAGAGGGCTGGAAGAGGCAGAAAAAAACTACGTCTAAAGTGGTAATCTCCCCAGTGCTCAGCACAGGGCCCTGCAGATAATCAGTACTTAATAAGGGCTCATTAAAATCACCAGAGGAGTCAGGGAACGCTTCATGGAGGGAGCCAAATCTGGGCCTTAAAGACAGAGAATTAGAGGAGGTTGGGCAGGGAAGATAAAAGAAAAACACAAATAGGAATGAAAGTGGGCTGGGCAGGGGACAATGGGAAAGATCTAACATATTGATAGTGTTTTAAGAAGTTTCTGAAATGTTCCCCACATGTCATTTCATACCCTCGTGAAATGGGTGCTTGTCTTACCATCACCCCCTTTTTACAGATAAGGAAACTAGGGCTGATGAAGGTCACAAAGTTCTCAAGTGTCTTAAGGAAGGATTCAAACTTTGTTCTTCTAGACTCTAAATTCAACCTTAATCCTCTGCCACCTAGCTGCTGGGCAGCAGGCAAGGGCATCACTGTTTTGTAGAATAGACCAATGAAAGATAAGGCTGGAAACTCAGGGAGGTACCAAGTTGTGGAAGGCCTTTAGCAACAAGCAACTGTTTTACTTATACATTTTATTCAACAAGCATTTATTAAGTACCTACTATATGCAGGACAGACGCTAAGCTAAACGATGAAATTGTAAAGATGAAAATGAGACTGATCCTTCTCTTCAAGGAATTTGCATTATACCAGGATGAGATAAATGTCCATGGATAAGTAAATGCAAAATATCTCTCCAGGAAGAATGCCCTCCAACAGGATGAACTACTTATAGCATGCAGGAAGTACGTGATCTGAGTTCTGAAAAAGGAACACTGGAGATTCCACAAGGCTGAAGCAAGGAGGCAGCATCTCCTAGTTCTGAGGGACAGCCTGTGTAAAGGTCTGGAAATGGGAGACTGAATGTCAGGGACCAGACACAGCAATAAGGCAGGTCTGGTTGGAATACAGACCATATGAAAGAGCAGGCTCGAACCAGTCTGTGAAAGGCCTTGGAAACAATACAAAGGAACTTGGAATTCGACCCTAAAAGTAAGAGGAAGACTCCTGGAGTTACTTGAGCAGGGGAGTGAAAATCAGTCAGATTTATGCTCTGGTGTAGAACTTATGAAAAAATATTCTCAATAGCTAATAATTAGAGAAATGGAAATTAAGGTAATTCTGAGATCCCATCTCACACCTATAACACTGGCAGATAGGAAAATGACAAGCACTGGAGGGGCTTGTGGGAAAACAGGCACACTGGTGCATTGTTGGTGGATCTGTGGAAAACAATTTGGAATTAGGCCCAAAAGGTTACTAAAATATGCAGACACTTTAACCCAGCTTTACCACTACCAAGTCTATACCCCAAAGAGTTCAGGTAAAGAGGATGAGGACCTATATATAAAAAAATAGTTATGGCAGATCTTTCCATAGGAGCCAAAAATTGAAAATGGAGTATGCCAATCAATTGGGTAACAGCTAAACAAAGTATAGTATAAGAATATAAAATGAGCAGTTCTAGAGGAAAACTGGGAACACTGCTAAGAACTGATACAGAGTGAAGTGAACAGAACTATGGGAACAATTTAAACAATGACACAACATCATAGAAAAAAAAAACTTTGGAAGACTTTAGAACTCTAATCAATGCAATGAAAAATCACGAATCCAAAAGACTTAATGAAGAAGACATATTTTCAGACACAGCCAATATGGAATTGGTTTTGCTGGACAACACATGTTTATACAAGGGTTTTCTTTTTGTATTTTTTATTTGTAATTAAAAAAACTATACATATATAATTACATTTTACATACAATTAGATTATATATTATACATAAAATACATAATTATGTATTTTATATGTAAAATTATGTTATATATCAAATATATATTAAAGTATTTTTAATGGACTATCATTTTGGCAGTTGTGTGAAGGAGAGGAGAGAGCCCAAAGACTGCAGACCAGTTAGGAGGCTACTCCAAGTAAGAGTTGATATAGCCCAAACTTGAGCTGTGGCCCCTGGAGTGAAGGCCATGAGTTTAATATATGTTGGACAGCTAGGTGGCGCAGTGGATAGAGTGCTGGGCCTGGAGTCAGGAAGACCAGCTTTTGTGTCCTTGAGCAAGTCATTTAACCTGTTTGCCTCAGTTTCCTCAACTATAAAATAGGGATAATAATAGCAGCTACCTACCTTGCAAGATTGTTGTGAGGATCCAATGAGATAACATTTGTAAGTTACTTAACATAATGCCCATCACACAGCAGGTGCCATATAAATGCCTGCCATTTGTATTATCGTAATTATTATTGTTATATAGTATGAAAGTAGAATCATCATCATTACCATTGTTAAATATTACAAAAGAATTATCAATATCATTGTTACATACTATGAAAAGAGAACTGAAACACTGGGCAAGAGACTGGATATGAGGAGTGAGAAAAGGGAAGAGGTCACGGCTGGGTCTGAGGATGCCAGACTGAGTACCTGGAAGGTTTTTGTGCAGGCTATTACTACTGAAAAGGGCTTTAGCAATCAGCTAGGCCAACCTTCCCATTCTGAGGATGAGGAGACTAAGGCCTGAGAGAGGAAGGGGCTCAGCACTGAGAAGGTCAAGTTGGCAGCTGTGCTATGTTGGAAGCACTGGATATGAGACAGGGATCAAGGACACTTGTTCAAAGCCTAGTGCAACAATAACACTAGGAATGAAAAAGAAATAGAGAGAAAGGAGACTGATGGGAGAAAAGGTAAAAACCAGGTGAAAATGTAACTGGGAAATGTTTAACAGAAAAATATAAAAATACAACACAACACAGACAATGGTAATTTGTGGTCTACTGAGTCAATATGTGGCCAGGAATTCATTTCTATTTTAGTCTGACACCACAGGATACACAGGTAGAATGAACAGGGCTTGGAGGAAAGGAAAGCCAGCAGAATAAGCCAAAACACTGGCCTGGGGGCCAATAAACCTGGGTTTAAGTCTGTTCTGCCACTAACTTGTGTGACCTCAGGCAAACCCCAAAGACCATTAGAGCCAGAAAGGCCCTAAACAGTCATCTAATCCAACTCTATTTCATAGATGGGAAAACTGAGGATCAGAGAGGCAAATCAAATTACCCCAGGCCACACAGCAAGCAGGGACGGGAACCTAAGTTTTTTGAGTCTTAATCCTCCCTGTGAATTTCAGTTTCCCCATCTGTATGAAGGAGTGAGACATCTGCCCTGTGAGGTCTCCTTCAGCTCTAATCTTCTAAAAGCAAAGATGGCGGCAGGCCATCCTCAACAGGAGGAGTGACAGGTCCCCTAGTCACTGGGCTCCAGGAAGCGTTGAGTGCTCTCTCCCCTCTAAGGCTCCTGCCTGGACCCCCAGGATTATTTGTATTCCCAGGTCACTCAGTCTATCCCTCCCCACTTCCCATCACCATTCCACTCACTCTGAGGTCACAAAGGCATGCTCCTTAATGGTGTGCAGAACATCAGAGAATTTAATCTTGGTGGTGAGGGTGTGTCCGTGGTAAATGACAGGCATCCCATCTGGTCCATCCCAACAGTCCACTTCAAGGGTCAAGGAGAGATAATGGTGGTTCAGTCCAGATGGACCAAAAGTGAAGGTATCTTTCCACTCCTTTCACTATGGTCCCAGATACTAACCAACTATAATGCTCCCTCCAATCCCACAACTTCTCCCTGCCCCCAACTCACACTCGATGCATCGACAGCCCATACGAAGACATCGTGCATAGGCCTCCAAGGAGGACTCACTGGAAAACTGGTCCCCGGTCAGGTACCTGTTATCCATGGATGGAATTTGGATTGGAGGTAGTCAGGTCAAACAAGTGGGCAGACCCTCCTCCCCTCAGCCCATCACCCAGCTTCCTCCTGAGTTCTTCTCCTCCCAGGGCAAAGATAAGGGGGAAAGTGATGCTGGGAAGAAGGGAGAAGAGAACAAGCCTGGGGACCTCCCATCCATCAGCCCACAGGTCCTCACGTGTTGTGGGAGGAAGAGATCCAATACTGAGACAGGGGATTGTTCATGGTGTCCACACACACCGAATCCAGCTGGGAGTTCCAGATGTTATTCTCTTTGGAAAACAGGAAGGTAACAAACTGCCCCAAAACAGATGGGGAAAGAAATTGAATTCCCAGCAGTCTGAATGCTAGCTCCAGGAGGATCTGGGCTTAAAATTCCCAGTATTGAGTGTGGCAGGTCAAGGCACTACTGGGTCAGCCCAGGCCAGCTACAGGCTAATGTGACTTCACCTTGGGGAAGAGACCACTCCCCTCAGCCCCAGGCCCCTTCCTATCTGTGCAGTCCAATGTCTTTCTTCCTCCAGCTTCAACTTTACAGAAACCCAGTCTGAGCAAGAGCCCTGGGCCTGGCTGGCAACTGAAAGTACTATGTTTTGGTTCTCATGTGAAAGAGTGAATCTCTCTTTGTTCAACCCAACCCTCAAAGGCCCCACCAGGCAGCTAGTTAGAAGACAGAGCCCCAGGCTTGGAGTCAGGACAATTTAAGTTCAAATCCAGCCTCAGACCCTGACTTGCTGTGGGACAAGTTGTTAAAACCTTTGTCTACCTCAGTTTCCTCACCTGTAAAATTAAGATAATTGTTCTAACTCCCAGAACGTGGGGAGGATAAAATGAAAGGATATCTCTAAAGTGTTTTACACACTAGAGCGTTATGTAAATGGTAGCTATTATAACTTAACTAGAATCCACAAGGAAAAGCTACAGGGGGCTGGCTTTCAATCCATATAATAAAGAACTTGCTAATAGCATTAGGGCTATCAAACGGATTTATTTCCTTAGGAGATAGGGAGCTCTCTGTCACTGCAGGTACTGAAGCCAAGACTGGATGATCATTCACTGGGGATGCCGCAGAGAAGATTCCTGAAGTGGGTGGGCAGTCAGCCTAGATGCTCTGTGAGGTCCCCTTAGATTCTGTGAGGGCCTCACCTCATCCAGGAAGAAGTAAGGCTCTTCAATCTCCCGAAGAGGGTCTTGGAGGAAGCTGAGCATGAACTCCTGTACCTGGAGCCTGTCAGTGGCCCACAGCTCCTGAAGGGAAAGGGACTGGTGTCAGATGCAAAGAGCCTCAGGCCTCCCAACCCAGTCCACAATCTGTCCTACGGCCTTGGCAGCAACCTATGAGGATGGTGGGCAACCCAAAGCCCCTTCCCAGTTCTGCCATCCTCTGAAGACCCGTATCCACTCACCTCATTCCTAAAACCCTCAAAAGTAGGGCCACACTGGGACGGCTAGGTGGCGCAGTGAATAGAGCACTGGCCCTGAAGTCAAGAGGACCTGAGTTCAAATCTGGCCTCAGACACAACACACACACACACACACACACACACACACACACACACACACACACACACACACACACACACACACACACACACATACACCTAGCCTTGTGACCTTGGACAAGTCACTTAACCCCAACTGCTCTTACCTCCCCCCTTCCAAAAAGCAAAAAAAAAAAAGTAGGGCCACACTACAGCTACGGCCTCTACCCTTTCCTCCACCCTGGCCTGCCACAGAGAATGTGTCAATCCCCCTAGTCAGGTCAAACTCAGTCATTTCTCTTAGGTTTAATTCCTCTGGGAAAAAGACCCTCTTCCTCCCCCAGCTCCCTCCACCTTTGGACCATACCCCCTGATACTCCAGGAGAAACTGCTGAAACTCAGATAGGGACACTCTGCAGAGCTCCGGCCGATCCCCACCCCTGGAGACAGGAAAAAGCGAAGGAGAGGTTAGGGTCTCAGCCCACTCCAACCGGGGCAGCTCGAAGAATCATAGAATTTAGAACAGAAAGGGACCACAGAAATCTAGACTAAGCACCTTATTTTAAAGAGGGGGAAATTAAGGCCCAGAAGGATCAATGTGACTTGCCCAAGGTCATATATTGAGTGACAGAAGCGGGATTGGAATCCAGATCATTTGAATCCAAATTCAGTATTCTGTCTACATCATGTACTGTCCATAGCTATGTACAGGACGTACAAAGCAGTGTCCCTCCTCCCTTGGGAAACCGTTTAGCATCCAGGGCCCCAAGCAGAATCTTAATGCTATGAGTGATTTCATCCCTTCCTCCCAACTCCCCCCCGCCCAAGCCCACCACACCAGAAGAAGGAGAGGGGTCGAGGGGAAAAGAGGGAAGCCACCCGAGCCCCACAAACCTCAGGGTGCCAGCTTCCAGGAAAGGAAGGTCCATCTGTGGGAGACAGAGCCAAATCAGAAGGGGATTGGAGATGGGGCTCACAGATGCCCTAGGAATTGGGGGTGGAATCCCAGACTGTCAGGAACCCAAGAGATGAGCTAGAACAACACCCACATCTTAGAGATGAGAAAATGGAGGCTGAACACTTTGCCCACAATAATACGTGGGCCAGTTAGGAATATGATGGCTCCAAATACAGTATCTTTCCTTTACTAATATGGCAGCTGAGTGGTAAGCCCTAAGCCGGGAGTCAGGAAGGCTTGAATTCAAATCCTGCCTCAAACATTTCCTAGCTATGTGACCCTAGGCAAGTCACTTAATCTCTGTCTGCCTCAGTTTCCTTGTCTATAAAATGGGGATCATAATAGCACCTACCCCCAGGACTGTTGTATTAAAGGAGGTGTCTGTAACCACATCCCAAATTTTAAAGCACTATATAAATGCTAACTATTATTATTACAGACGATCTACTGAGGATCACACAGAACAATATTCATAAAGTGCTTAGCACAGGGCCTGGCACACAGTAGGCACTTAATAAATGCTCAGTTCCTTCCTTTCCCCCCATGATGAACACTTAATAAATGTTTATGGAAATCAACAGAATGGAGCAGGGGTACAGGGGTACACATACATAAGTGAGGGGGTCAGGAGGGGGCTCCAGACAGATGGCTGCCAGGGCATGGGGGGTGCCCAGAAGCAGTGTGGTCCTCACCGTTTTCTGGGCGCTGAACATGAGGCTCCGATACAGCTGTGCGAACTGTCCATAGGTGATGTCCCCACTCCGCTGCTCCAGGTCCTGATGAAGCAGAAGCCGTGGGCCAGCCCAGGGGTACCCAAGGTCAAAGGGTGCCAGGGGAGGGGAAGACAAAGGGAAACTCAAGAGAAAGCCTGGCCTCTCTCCCTCCCTCCTCATCCAAGGCTCCTCATGGGGAGGGCACTCAGATGTGTGCCCCAATCCCCCCCACCCCCACCCATGAACTTCTCCACCAGAGCTAATTCTGAACCCCAGGGCTCCACACTGCTGCCAGTACCAGACAGACATGAATGCACTGGGAGGCAGCCCTTACCGTCAACCGTTCCCTCAGGAACCGCATGTTGGGAACTCGGTAGTTGACCTGGGACAGCATGTTCTTAAGATCCTTGGCAGAAATCCTGAGGCGACAAAGACACTCCCCTCATCCTTCACCCTGTGGTCAATGAGCCTGTGTGCCCATTCCACGGACCCAACACCAGATCTACCCTCCCCAGGGCTAAGTTAACAACGCTCCAAACCAGGGCCAGGAACAGGAGTGCTGACTGAATGTGGGGACAAGGGAACATAAAATCACTGACTGTCAGAGCTGGGAAGGGCTGGGGACACGAAGCACAGAATGTCACAGCTGGCCTCAGAGAACACCTATTCTGATGTCCTCCTTTAGAGAAGAGAGGAATGGCCCCAAGGAGCAGTGATCTAAGTTCTTAATCACCTTTCAAATCGCCACTTTTAACATCTCAACCAACATTCATTTAGACTCCCAAGCTAAACTAAACTACATACAGGTGAACAGGTACAACTTTTATCTGATTGTGTACTGTCTCAGGGAGGAGAGAGGGGAGAGAGAAAGAATTGGGAACTCGAAACTTTTTTTTAAAAATGTAAAAATTAGGGGTGGCTAGGTGGTGCAGTGAACAGAGCACTGGCCCTGGAGTCAGGAGGACCTGAGTTCAAATCCAGCCTCAGACACTTAACACTTACTACCTGTGTGATCTTGGGCAAGTCACTTAACTCCAATTGCCCAGCCCTCTCCCTCCAAAATAGCAAAAAAAAAAAAAGTAAAAAATTGTTTTAATATGTAATTGGGGGGGAATATATATATATATATATAAAGAAAAAGATAAACTACATACAAAGATTTAGGAGCTAGGAGGAGGAAGAATTGAATGTGTGTGCATGTGTGTACGTGTGTGTGTGTGTGTGTGTGTGTGTGTGTGTGTGTGTGTTGGGGGAAAAGGGAGCAGTAATATGGAAGAGACAGTTAATTCTGTCTATATCCCCAATTCCTTGCACTTAGTAGGTGCCTAATAAATTCTTTTTCAAATTAAATTGTGTGACACATCCTTTCCCTTTAAGATTCATACCATCTATTTTCATTAATTAATTTGCTACAGAAAAGGTGTGGGTGGGACATCTGCGTTGGCCCTCCAGCTCCTACAGGTGATCTTACCAGCAGAACATTTTAATATAACCCGACGGTCAGGAGGTCCCAGAGGGTACATTGTACAATGATGTCCTTACTGCCCGTGGGAAGGAAGTTCCTTCTGCTCTGGGAAGGGCTCGCTGCCCAGGGATAACAGAGAGCTGGCTTAGGCAAGCATCAGTAACCCCCAGGCAGATAAAGTCTGCACCACGACTCCAGCTTTGGACAAACAGAGCTCCCCAGGTATAAGCACCACAGCCCCCTGCTCCCCAAATGCAGGCTTCGGTATGGAGCTGGGCCACCCACCTTCCCTTGCATCACAATCCCTGGACCCCACACTTACCTGTCTTCTCGATTCCTATCTACTGAGTAAAACTGCTTCCGGAGCCACCTAAGACAAAGTATACAGCCTGAGATGGGTCTCTGCGAGGATGACCTCAGGCCACCTGGCTTGATCAGGTGACAGGGTCACCATCAAGACACGGGTGAGTTCTGGAGTCTCCCACATCTTTCTTACAAGGAAGAAACCTGCCCCATGTCCATCCCTAACATTCTCCCCCACCCCTCGGATACCAGGGAACCAGCTGGCCAGAGGCCAGGAGGGACCGCACCTCTCGATCTGCAGCGGTGTGGCAGCCTGGATAGTGTCGGTCACAAGCCAGTTCAAACCTTTGATCCACATGTTCACTTCATCCTCCGACGTGGCTGTGGGACAAAGGGAAAGCAGAGTGACCTCAGGCTGTGGCTGCCCCAGCTGCCCCCTCCCCCTCCCTCCAGGCTCTCCCAGCCCCGCACCTTGCAGACTCAGAGTTTTCAGGCGGAATTCCATGCCATACAGGATGACAAAGCAATGGGACTGGTCGGGCCGGAAGGCCGGGTCCTCCTGGTAACGGTCAAAGTCACGAGAGGTCTTCCCAGGGCGGATCTCTTTGATTTCACGAATATCAACTATGGAAAAGGAAAAGAGTCAGGTCAGTCCAGAAAGCTATTACACCGAGAAACCTTCACCTGTCCTGGCTCTAGACAACTGCCAGTCAGGAGCTTCTCCTGTGCTCCTGACCACCTGTGTGACCTTGGGGAGGTCACCTCTCCTCTCTGGGTCTCAATGTCTTTACCTGTAAAGTGAAAGGGGTGGACTAGAACACCTCTGAGGTCCCTTCTGGCTACAAATTCATGATCCTAGGATCCCCAAACCAAGCATTTTTGCTCAAGTCTCTCCCCTCTTCCATCACCCTTCTACAAGTCTATCTCTATACTAGGAGCTATAAGGGAAACAGAGACATTCACGGCTATCAAAAAGCCCCCATTCTAGTAAGAGGGATAGGCCTTACACATACTATGACATCTGGGGTTAAGTGACTTGCCCAGGATGACGAAGCTTGTCAGTGTCTGAGGCTGGAGTTGAACTCAGTTCCTCCTGACTCCAGGACCAGTGATCTATCCACTCCACCACCTCACTGTCCCTATACTATGACATTTAGCACTAAACATTTTGGTTCTAAATACTATAAGGCACCAAGCCACATGAGGAACAGATAAAGGAAAACAAAAATTATGAGAGGCCCATTCAGCTTGACCCCAGGGGGCAGAACTGGGAGTAATAGGGAAGGTACATAGAGGCCAATAACAACCGAGGTGTCCACAAGCAGAAGAAGATGCTGTGGGAAGTAGGGAGCTCCCCGTCAGAGAAGTTCTCCAAACAGAGGCTGGAATGACCACTGGTTAGGGATGACAGAGAGGAGCTTTTGTACTAGATCAGGGGTGAGGAACCTGCGGCCTCGAGGCACCCCTAACTAGATTAACTCTGAGGCTCCTCCCAACTCTCAGAAAGTCTGAGTTTTGAGAAGAGACCAGTCACAGGGTGGCACAATGAGCAGAGATTTCCTAAAGGCATGGGTTTCTCTGTGAGGAACACAAACAGCCCCCCACTACTGAAGGTGTTGTAGGACCACAGCTTTGGAGCCAGGAGCTCCTCAGGACCAGTCACAAAGGCAGCAAGTGGCAGCAGTAAAACCTCGGTCCCTGACTCCAAACCTATCATCTTTTCTACTTAGCCACAAGTATCTGTTCTATTTACCTAGCAGATGACAATTTATGGGCATTCCAAGGGGCTCCTTGGTGGGGCAGGGGGAGTCTGAACGAGGTAATGTTAAGGCTTTTTCCAATTCCCAAACCTCTATGATTCTACAAGGTGAGCCTGGAAGGACAGGTGCAATATGGTTGGAAGTGAGCAGAAGTGTTCCCAGTAGAAGTAACTGCATGAGCAAAGGCATAGAGGTTGGAACAAGTTTTGTGTGTAGGAGGTAATGCAGAAATGATCTCATTGTGCACCTCCTCCCTGTTCCTTTACAGAGGTGGGGAGTCCCTGGGTGTAGAATACTGCACAAACTGTCAGATTTTTTTTTTATAATTGACCAATTTAGCTAATGTTTTTTCCTCTTCTTCCTCTTTTTGTTTTTTTCTTAAAAAACAACAGACTTTGCTATATGGGATAGCTGGGGGGAAAGGGAGAGGGCCACAGAAGGAAATTTTGATGATATAAAAACAAGATATCAACAGAAATTTTTTTAAAGGCCATTGTATACTTGACCCCAGAAAAGAGCTGAGAAAATGCACGTCCCTCCTTTCTCTAAAGAGGTGGGGGACTATGGGTGTGTGGTACTATACAGACTGTCAGACTTGGCCAATTGTTTATTTTGCTAACCTGCCTTTTTTCTTTTTTTTTGGTACTAGGAACAGCTTCACTGAACAGAGGGAGGAAGGATATGTTAAAAAATGAAGGTTATGTTAAAAAAAAAATACAAAGCAAAGACAAAAAAAACCAATAAACAAAAGATCATTGTTAATTATAACCCCTACCAAAAGCACCCCTTTCCCCCTGTTTGGCACAGCCTAGTAAAAAGAACAATGACTGTGGAGTCTGAGGAGTTCAATTCAAATCCTGACCTTGCTACATCCCTTTTCTCTCTGGTCCTCAGTTTCCCTCTCTGTAATAAAAAGATTAAACTGAATGACCTCCAAGTTCCCTTCCAGCCCTGGATCTCAGACTGCTTGAGAAAGCAGAACCAGGCATTCCTCCTGGGTTCTTAGGCCCAAACCAACACAAAGCCTGGCCATGACGGGGTTCAACGACTAGACACAGGAGATGCTCCAAGACTGCTGGGGCTCAAGAGCTTCTCCCAGTGCTAAGAGGTAGCCATGGTGACCCTTGATGTCTACCCATGACCTGACCCTCCCTCCCCTTCAGATGCCTAGGGAGCAAAGTCAGGTGAAGAGATGCCTGGGAAAAACTGAGGGAGAAGGGCAAGGGGAGTGACACTTTGTGAGTCATTTTTTCTCAACACAAGGTACTTCTGAACAACAAACCCCAACCAACAGTTATGATTCTGTGTGGTGTTTGGGCTGGGGGTGGAGGCCAGGAGGATGGGGATGGGGTGATTTCTTGCTATACAAGAGAGGGCTGAGTATGAGGAGCTACAAATGTCCCCCAATACATACCCTCTTCCCCTTTGCTCTACACCAGCTTCTGGTTTGGTGGGAGGCAGTCGGTGGCCAAGGAGAGCGAGCCCAATCCACCCCGCCCAAACCTCAGGTAGGAGGCAAACACCATGGAGGCTATAAATACGCCTCACAAACATGCTAAGAGAAAGAATATTTGTCCTCTGAGCTAAGGGAGCTTTGAGGAGGCCAGCCGGGGCTAGGCCTCCCCTCTTGGTGCCTGCCTTCCCACATGGAGGGAGCAAAACATTGCTGAGAAATCCAATCACCCTAAGAGTGTCAGCTTCCTCCTAGGGTTGGGCTTGCCTTCTAAAAGAAGACCCTGGAGAGGACAAAGCTTACCCCCATGGGAATGACACTTTACTGGTAGAATTTTGGAAATTTCTAGAGGGAGATGCTCGTGGCGGGTTGGGGAGGTGACTTCTTGGCATTCCCCAGATAATAGCACTACTAAGGCTTCCCAGAACCCAACCAGAACCTTCATCCCAGAGTTACCCCAAAGGGGTGGCCCTGGAGAAAAGGTCAAACTGAGCTCTAAAATGGGTTGAATAGTAAACCAAATTCAGTCAACAGGAAGGACCAACCATGCCCCAGCAAGGACGGGCTCTTCTTTTCTGCACTGCCCCCTCAGCCTGCTGCCCCCTCTTGCCCCAGACCAGAATTAGAGGACCCAAAAACCCATGAACAGAGAAGGACGGGGTCAGGATTCAAAAGGGGGACACGACTCAGTCAGTATTGTTCTCTGTTCTACCACAGGCCTCTTGCTTTGAGAAATTCTCTAAACCCCAAATGGGTCTGCACATGAAGACTTTCTAAGTGAATGAGAACAGGGGCCCTGACCCAGCTGCTAATGGGAAGAACAGAGAGAGATTGCCAGGGGAACAGGAGCACAGACAGGAACGTGTAAAGGAATGAAGGTCAGGGTGAGGCCTCCCCAGAGAACATCCAGTTGCTAGAAGTATGATGAGAAGCCCCAGATCCTCTCCCACTGCTGTTCCCCACTGGGCATGTGGGTCACACAGGAGCCTCCCTGGGGCGGGCTACAACCCAAGATCTTAAGCCCCCGACCTTTCTTGGTCCAATCTTTTTCTCCTCACTCACACTTGGAGAATCCACTCTTTGCCCTCAGAGCAACCTGTGATCACAAATTCTTAAAGAAAACACACATGGGGTGTCACTTAATAAATGTTTACTGAATTACAGGACAGGACTATGAGGTAGCCGGGCTGCACAGTGGATAGAGCGCTGAACCCAGAACCAGGAAGAGTTCAAATCCTGCCTCACACACTCACTAGCTGTGTGGCCTTGGGTAAGTCACTTAAACTGTCTGCCTCAGTTCCCTCATCTATAAAACAGGGGTACTCACAGCATTCGCCTCTCAGATAAAATGAGATAATATATATAAAGGGTTTTTTTAAACCTTAAAGCACTATATAAATGCTGGCTCTTATTACCGAACTCACCACCCATGCAGAAATCCATTTCTCATCAGAAGCAGGTCTTTACCTTCGGTTTAAACACTTCCCATGACAGGGTATTCACTGAAAGCACTCCATTCCAGTTTTAGAGAGCCCTGATGGTTACCAAAGAGGCTCAGTGGACAAAACACTAGACCTGGGGTCAATAAGACCCGGGTTCAAATCTGGCCTCAGACCCTTACTAGCTGTGTGACCTTCATTAAATCACTTAACTTCTGTCTGCCTAGGAGGCAGTGAGGTAGCTCAGTGGCTAGAGCACTGAGCCTAGAGTCAGGAAGACCCGAGTTCAAATCCAGCCTCAGATACTTACTAGCTATGTGACCTTGGGCAAGCACTTAACCTCGGCCTTAATCAACTGGATCAGGAAATGGCAAACCAGTATCTTTGCCAAGAAAACTCCACGGACAATATAATCCATGGAGTCATGAAGAGTTAGACATGATTGAACAATTGTTACAAAGCTTTTCATTATACTGAAGGATCTTTTCAACTCTCCCTCACCAGCCCTCTCTCTCTCCATCCTCCCTCTTCCCCCTTCTCCCTCCACTCCAAGAGCCATTTGGTTTCACCTGCCTCTGTACTCAGCCTAGTGAGGGGCAGCAGAAAGAACACTAGATTTAGAGTCACAGGAACCAAGACAGAAGGCCAAGCTCTGCACTTCCTACCACCCTGGACCTCATTTTCCTAAAGTCCCTCTAGTCCTCAGTCTCTGATCCTAAAATGCTGTTACCCAAGGCCAGTCCCAGGTAACGCCCACCCCACCACCCCATTCTCTCTACTTGGGGGCTCTGGAGCAGCTAGGGCTGTTCCAAATTCTTCCTCTCTCCCCAGGCTGGGCCCTCACAGCAACAATCCTTATCTACCTCTTGTTCATTCCCAATCACATTCCAAGCAGCCCCTGGGGTAAATAAGTTACCTTCTCTCTTCAAAGTCAAGTCCAAATTCCCATGCTCCCACTTTCTGTGGATTTCCACTTTATTGAAAAGATGTAGGTCATCCCTTTAATTTCTCTCCCCATTTGAAAAGCTCTTGTGGACTGTTTCCCTCCTCTATCCTTTCCTCCTTCCCTTCGTTCTCAGAGGCCTAGCTGGCCCTCCAGCTCCTCAGCAGCCCTCTTCTGTCCCCCCATGTTCTCTTGATCCCCTTTGATTCTGGTCTCCTCCAGGACCTCAAACCATCAATCACTCCCTCACCTGACACCAAACAAAGGGCACACTAGTACTGAAAGTGAGCCCCGGAATGGGAGTCAGAAGATTCGAATTTGAATCTGGCCTCTGCTGTTTACTGGCTGAGAGTGACCTTGGATCAATCAGTCCTCCTTTATAACAACAGCTTCCCCACATGAAAGATGTGAGTAAACAATCTCTGCACTACCTACCTCACAGGCTGCTGTAAAAAATAAACTATTAACCCTTCAGCCCCACAGAAATGCGAATTCCCATTTCTCAGTGGAGAAAGCCCTCGGCCACCTCAAAGGCCTGTGTAAACAGAAGTTGTTAGTAACAACAATAACAATTTTTAAAAGCAGGCACACCAGGAGGGCAGAGACAGGGGTCTGGGTTGAATGGAGAGGAAACCAAGCAGAGGGACCAGATGGGTAGAGATAGAAAGGGAGAGAGGACCAGCCTCTGCTGAGGGCAACTTCAAAGGGTAGGAGGAAACACTCAGTGTCAACTCCCAACTCACTCAAAGTGAAACCACCCCTGAAACAGAAAACCACCCTTTTTGTGCAAACCTTGCTCCTCCCTCCCCATACAGAGCGGCCCAGAGGCCTGCAAACACTCCCTGCACACTGTAACCAAAACAAAAGGAGGCAGAAGGAGCCCACCTTCCCTGCCCTTGGACAGAACCATCCTCCTCCAGCCCAACTGAAGACTCCCATATCTAAGACACCTCATAACCCAGCAGACTGGCAAAAATAATTAAAAATTAAATGCTGTGACTACACACATATAACCTGTATCAAACTGCCTGCCTTCACAATAAGGGAGACGGGGAGGGAGGGAGAGAATTTGGAACAATTTTTAAAATGAATGTTAAAAATTGTTTTTGTATGTAATTGGGGAAAATAAAATAATTTTTAAAAAAATTAAATGCTAGTTCAGCTATAGAGAAACCCTGTGAGTCGTGAGTATCTGCCACATAATAACCCCAGGAGGTAGACTAGGGAAAAGATTATCAAACCCAATTTTATACCTGAGGAAAAGTGAGGCTTAGAAAAGGTCACGCAGTGAGCCTGTGCAAGTCCAGGCCCCCACTACTGCACCCTTAGGTTCTTCTCCTGCCTCCTTCTCTCCATGTTATGACATAAGAGAGACTGCTGGTAACCCACTGGTATTCAGGACTGCTTCGCTTACGGCAAGCTTGGCTGACAGAGAAGGGCACACAGAAAGGGGGTACCAAAGGCTCTTCATTTTACCAAAAATTAAAATGATTTCACCTCCAATGGTCAATTGATATGGACGACTTTCAAAAGAAGAAACACCATAAGAATACTCAACCTCACCCAATACTCAGAAACAACATGGAGGTACCAAACAGGGAAGAGGAAGGAACCCGTGATTTCCTTGATATAGGGAACAATGACAAAGCCCCCTCCTCCCACAGAGCCTGCACATTCCCTTCAACTTTAAGAGCCTTACAGAGCTGCCCTGAGCACTGAGATAAGTGACTTCACCAAGGTGATACAGTCGGTATGTTCCACAGGCAGAACTTAAACCTGCACCTTCCTGGTTTCAAGGCAGCTTTCTATTTATACACCACATCACACTGACAAACAGAATTAAAAACTCGGTGCTAGTTCAGTTTTAAATAAACAGGTACACCCATTCAAAGCTAACAGGATGGACAGCTTGTAGAATCTTTCAGAAAAGCAATCTGGGGGGGGTCACACCTTCAAAACATGATTTCACTGCTGGGAATATATTTATCAGTCTTATCAAAAACAAGATGAAAAAGAACTATCTGCTCAAAGACTTCACAGAAGCATTATATGTAATTACAAAAAAACTAGAAGCAAGCTAAGTGTCTACTAATAGGGGAATGTTCAAATGGTGGTACATTAATGTAATAATGGAATACTATGAAGCAAATAAGGACAATTGTGAGGAAAACAAAGGAATCCAGTAAGATTTTTCTGAAATAATGGAAAATGAAAAAGGAGAACCAGAATAATGGAGTTCACTTAATTGTACTCCTACAAGAAAAAGTCATTGAGAATGAATGGTCAAAGAATATTGATAGGGGACTTAGCATCCCGGAAGGGAGTGAAAAAGTGTTAGGAAATGCTTTAAATGTACACAGTTACTAAGCAAGTTTAGTTGTTTATACTGATGTTCACTATTCAATTTCTAATAAAAAATAAAAAAATTTTAAATGTAAATTAAAAAAAAAAAGCAAAGTGTAATGAATGCTGTTTCTTTGTC
This sequence comes from Gymnobelideus leadbeateri, assembly GCA_011680675.1. NCBI lineage: Eukaryota > Metazoa > Chordata > Mammalia > Diprotodontia > Petauridae > Gymnobelideus > Gymnobelideus leadbeateri. Next base: position 894,613 of record WOXC01006136.1, read on the forward strand.
CAAATTTTGTTCCAAATCCCTCCCTCCCTCCCTCTCCACGTCCCTTACTGAGTAGGCAAGCAGTTTGATACAGGTTATACATGTGTTTTTAAAATAGAGCCACAGTGAATAGAGCACCGGCCTGGAGTCAGAAGGACCTGAGTTCGGAGCCGGCCTCAGACACTTAACCCACACAAACAAAAACCTAGCCGTGTGACCTTGGGCGAGTTACTTAACCCCAACTGCCCTAAAGGGGCGGCTAGGAGGCGCAGTGAGTAAGAGCGCCGGCCTCGGAGTTAGGATGACCCGAGATCAAATTCGGCCTCAGAAAATGAGCACCCACACATAAAATAATGACTAGCCGTGTAACCTTGAGCAAGTTACTTAACCCCAACTGCTTTAAATAAATAAATAAATAAAATAGAGCCACAAATTTCTGTTTACTAAGAGAGAACTTTTGAAAATTAGTATTACTGAGCCTCATTCTCATCCCCATCTCCAGAAAATGGGGAGAAGGCAACAATTTTCTCCATTCCATAGATGAGGAAACTGAGGTTCATACAGAGCAGAAAACAAAGAAAACCACAACAGGCCTCAAAGATCCCAATTTCCCAGGGCTGGGATCCTCCCAGATGCAGCAATTCCTTGAAGACCCTCATTCCCTCAAAGCCATGTGACATCCCCTCTTGTCAGATCCCATTCCAAAGAGTTTTCATCATGCCAAGCAGTAAAAGAAAATCCCCCTGGACCAGCCTCCCTCCTCCAGAGGGAAATGGGGTTCAGTCTCAGCCCCAACCGGAAGGAAGCATATTCTCCTCAGAACTGCAAGCTGGGCCTGGGGGAGGGCATGAGGCCCCTGGTACCTCAAACCCACATCCTGCCCACCTCCCAGCCCCCTTCTAGTTTCCCATAGCACAATGACCCAATTAACTCCTCTTCCAGGGGAAGGAACGGAAGAACCCAGCAACAAGCTATCAAGACATATGGTGCCATTCCAAGAACTACGGACTCCATGAGCCGTAACACGAACTAGAAAAAGGCTGACCCACACCACGTACTAGTGACCTGCTAAACTAAATCCAAGTTCCACAGTTCTGGGGTCCAGAAGTCATCCTCAAGATAACCCTACACCAAAGCAATGGATACAGTGACCACTGCTACCCTTCCCCAGCCAAGTGCCACAGACACACTGGCCTCCACCACGAACCACAGATACACTGTGTTAAAAATCACCGTCGGCTTTTTCCAATCACAAGGCCAATCACTATGGCCACTTTCCTTTTCTTAGATGAATTTTTTTTCAATTAGTAAGAATTTATTTTCTCTCCCTCTCGAGGAGAAAAAAAAAGAAAAAACAAATATACATAATCATGTATGGTCCACAAAAGCATGTATCTGGCCTCTGACCATTTTGTTTGTCACTTCTCTATAGATGCTTTCCTGCCCGTGTCAGAGACACTAGCTCAAAGCACACAACAAAAGCATCACGACAAGTTGTCAAACAATCCCAAGCCAACTAGGATAGGGTAGCAATGGTTAGCTCCCGGACACAAATATTATCAGAGCTCAGGCAAAGGATTGGGATTGGAGGATTTGCACTTGTGATGCTACCTAAAGGTGTGAGATGCTGCCCTCTAACTCTATGATTTTAGCCATGTGACCTTAGACAAGTACAGGGGGAGGGAGCATGGGGCCTTGAGGCCACATGTGGCCTTCTAGGTCCTCAACTGTGGCCCTCTAACTGAATCCAAACTTCATAGAACAAATCTCCTTAATAAAAGGATTTGTTCTGTAAAACTAGGACTCAGGCAAAAGGCCTTACTCTGGACAATATCTTGGACTTTCTGGACCTCAGATTCCTCTTCTGTAAAATTATTTACAAGGAGTTCAAAGACAAAAAAGAAAGGTTCCATATAGAGCTAAACCTTCACAACAACACACTTTCTTTTAGCAAAAAAAACTAGAAACAAAGCAGATACCCATCGACTGAAAAACAGCTGAAGAAACTGTGGTATACGAAAGTAATGGGGGCAGCTAGGTGGCGCAGTGAGTAGAGCGCCGGCCCTGGAGTCAGAAGGACCTGAGTTCGGATCCGGCCTCAGACACTTAACGCACACACAAACAAAAACCTAGCCGTGTGACCTTGGGCAAGTTACTTAACCCCAATTGCCCTCCAAAAAGCAAAAAAAAAAAAAAAGTAATGGAATATCATTACAGCCTAGGAAGTAATAAATGTGAGGATTTCAGAGCAACATGGATAATCTTCAATGAACTGATACAGAGTGAAGTAAGCAGAACCAAGAAAACAATATACACAATGAAAAAAAAAACACTCAAATAAAGCCCAAAGCTCATGCTGGAGAGGTGGGGGGCTATGTGTGCAGAATGTCACACACAGTGGCCATGGTCGCTTCCTTTGTTTGGCTTAGCTTTTTTCCCTTTTTTACAAAAGAAGGCTCATTTGAGAGGAGGGGGGTGGAAAGGGCGTAGTGTCCATCTAGAAAGGACTGATGTAAAAACAAAAGGCATTAATAAAATTTTAATCTAAAAACAAAATGAAGTGAGGCGGCTGGACTTGATGACCTTAATGGTCTTTTCTAGTTCTTATATTCTTGAATTCTAATGTGCACAGCAATTATCAGCAAACAAAAAGGAGATTAAGTTGGCAGCCATTGAACAAGTTGATCATGGGAGGTCTGTGGGCATTGTCTCTAACTGGAAGGGGACTACCATTGATTGTCAGGCAGGCCTGGACTAGAAATGATAGAACAAAAATAATAGAAAGTTGACACCCAAGATAAACAACAAGATGCCTTGGATGAATTCAAGTCACTTGTCCTACATTCTCTAGGGCTGCAAGAACCAGCAAATATGACTGCTGAGCCTCCAGCAATGCTATCTGAAAAACCAGGGAAAATGGACAACGTGCCACAAGACTGAAGAAGGGCAAAGGTTCTGATCTTCAAAAAGGAGGAACAGAAAAGTGTCTACAAGTTACAAGGCAGGGAGCTTCACTTCAGTTCCTATAGAAATTCTAAAACAAGTGATGAAAAGATGTTTGATGAACCTCTGGAAAAGAGAAGTAGTGGTTACAATGAATTAGCATGTGTTTGCTCCAATGATGCAATCAATGACTTGAGTAAATGGCACAGATAGCACGCTCATCAAATCTGGAGATGACACACAGTTAACAAAGATAGCTAACACACAGGATGACAGTTAACATGTAAAATTTAAGATCTTGACAAGCTAAAGGAGTGGGCTAAATTTAGTGAGATGGGATTCAACAGAAATAAATGCAAAGTCTTATGCTAAGGTCCAAAAAAATCAATTTCACAAGCATAAGATAGAGAAGGCAGAGTTAGACAGAGTTAGACAGCAGATGTTCTGAAAAAGATTTAGAGGCTTTAGTGGACTACAAGCTCAGAGTCAACAGTGTGATATAACAAATATATCAGTCATGAGCTGCACAGAGTCACAGAGCTTCTAGAAATAAGAGAGTCCCATTGCATTCTGCTTCTGTGCGACCTCATTAGGAGAAGTGTGCTGAGTTTTGGGTGCCACAATTTAAAAAGGGCATTGATAAACTGGAGAGTATTCAGGAGGGCAATCAGGATGGTGAAGTGTCTTAAGTCTATGTTCTATAAGGATCATTGAAAAAAAAAAGACAAAATGGGGCGGCTAGGTGGCGCAGTGAATAGAGCGCCGGCCCTGGAGTCAGAAGGACCTGAGTTCGGAGCCGGCCTCAGACACTTAAATCCACACAAACAAACACCTAGCCGTGTAACCTTGGGCAAGTTACTTAACCCCAATTGCCCTAAAGGGGCGGCTAGGTGGCACAGTGAGTAAGAGCCCCGGCCTCAGAATTGGGATGACCCGAGATCAGATCTGGCCTCAGAAAATGAGCACCCACACATAAAATAATGACTAGCCGTGTAACCTTGAGCAAGTTACTTAACCCCAATTGCTTTAAAAAAAAAAAAAAAAGACAAAATGGTGGAAAGAGGGTAGAGAGGGGGGTTGAGATTCTAGTTTTCTCCAAGTTCCTGAAGAGTTGTCATGTAATAGAGTGACTGGGCTTGTTCTGTTTGCCTCCAGACGGCAAGCCAGGAACAGTGAGTAGAAGATGCAAAGAGGTCTAATAAGCTTGGTGTCAGGAAAAGCATCCCAACAATTAGACCCGTCCTAAAGTTAAGCAGGTAGCCTGAAGAGATAATGAGTTTTCTCTCCCTGGATTTCTCCAAGCAGTGATTGGGTGCCTATTGGTTGAGGACATTATAGTAGGAATTCCTTTCAGGTATGGATTGGAATAGATGGCCATCAAAGTCCATTCCCAACTCTCAAGTACTGTGACCCTGTAAGGAATGGGTAATAAAGCTAGAAAGGTAGTTTTAGGACCAAGCTGTAAAGGGTTTTAAATACCAAAAAGACAAGTTTCTAATTGATCCTAGAGGTTACATGGAGCTATTGGAGTTGATCAAGTAATTCTAGCAGGAGTACCATGATCCAACCTATGCTTTAGGAAAATCACTGTGACAGCTGAGAGGAGGATAGACTAGAGTGAAAAGAGTTCTGAGGCTGGGAGACCCATTAGATGATTACTGTAATAGTCCAAGTAAGAGATGTTAACAATTTGAATTAAGGCAGTCACCATATGAGTGCAACAAAAGAGATGGCTATATGGGGTAGCTAGGTGGCTCAGTGAATAGAGCACTGGCCCTGAAGTCAGGAGGACCTGAGTTCAAATTCGGCCTCAGACACTTGACATACTTACTAGCCATGTGACTTTAGGCAAGTCACTTAACTCCAATTGCCCCCCAAAAAAGCAAAGAAAAAAAAAGATGGATATAAGAGATGTGGAAAGAGAAATGAAAGTGGGTGAAAATGAAGAGCTGAGGACTAAATGAATGAAAAAAGCATTCACAAAGTTCTGTTGGTGCTGTCAAGTTGTTTTTAGGTTGTGCTTGACTCTCCATGACTCTATTTGGGATTTTCTTGGCAAAGATACTCGGGTGGTTTGCCATTTCCTTCTCCAGCTCATTATTTACAGATGAGGAAACTGAGTGAAACAGGGTGAAGTGACTTGCCCAGTACTTACTATTTGCAAAGCACTGAGATGAGTGGTAGAGATACAAATAAAGAGGACTGATAGAGGAGACAATGCATATGGAAGGTTTCAGCCACAAGTAGGATGGAAAGGTCCCAAGATCCTCAGGGCACATCACAAAGAAGATGCCAATGCCTTTTCTTTAATGCCATCTCCACTAATAAAAATGCATCTGTTTCTGATGTTGAACCATTTGATGGTGCCAAGAACTCTGGTGCTAAATACTTTCCCCCCCAGGTCTTCAATAGATGTGGCCATGGCCATGGCCCCAGCAGGAACAACTGCCAGGAGGCATTTCCGGAGGGGTTATTACCCCTCTAGTGACTGAGAGCACTGGGCTGAAAGCAATGCTGGTCTCAAGGCGACACCAAGGTTGCAAACCTAGATGACTGGCAGGATAACAGTGTCCTCCATGAAGAGAGTGAAGTTTGTCAGTAGAGTTCAACTAGTAGGAGAAATCCTGGGTTCTGTTCTGCACATAATGAGCCTGAATTTGACATAAAAGAATACATACCATCACATTTGGGACTAAAGAACCTGGACACTTGGCATACTAAGAGGAAGTACTTTAAAAAATTAAGTCAGGAAAACAGCTAGACCTGACAGAGTTGAAACCCTTGCTAGGTGGCACAAATGAGAAGCCATTCACAGGCATCAATTTCCAAAATACTTAAGAGATCTCAAAAGAACAAAAAAAGCCTGTGGACTATATCATTACCCCAAAAAAGGGTAACCAAGATGACAACAGTAAGTAACAATCATACCTACACTTTCTCAGCTCTATAAAATCTTCATGAGAATGGTCATCAAAGGTTTCCTTAATGGAAATATACGTGAGAAGGAAACAGGCCAGTTTCTGTAGTTGAATGTCTATTACAGACCACATCATCATAGCCAGACAACTGACCGAGGCATAAAAATAATACAAGGTCTTGGCATATTTACTGATTACAAAGAAAGCAGTTGGACTCTAATGTAAAAGGCTCTCATTCAACCCCAAAGCGGCCCCCAGGCAATGTTAAGATCATATGAGACTCCTTGATAGATGTGACCACAGAAATAACGTTGTTCCACAATGCTCTGATTAAGAATATCAAGCCAGGCAGAAAACAAGGAGATGGAGAGTTGCCAAAGGTGTTCAACACTGTCAAGGAATACATAACTGCACGAAGTCCACACAAAGACAGGATTCTCAACAGAAAGTAAGGCCCTCTGGATACTCCAGTAAGGTCTCGATTCTATGGAAGAACAAAGGACACAGCCAGCAAGAGTCACTGACACCCTAAGAATCAATCCATGAGTCCCCCGAGGGGTGAGGGTTCAGAGAAGAATGAATGCTGGTTATTTTTTTAATTAAAGTTTAACTGATGCCCTTTGTATTGATATCTTAGTCATTTTTTGATATAGCCAGAGAATCACAGAATTTGAGAGATGGCAGTGACCTCAGCAGTTATCTAGTCCAACCCACACACAAAAGGAACACCACTCTCACGCATGGACTGCTTCCCACGAAGTGAGGCTGACCTTATGACAAAGAGAAAAACCAACACCCTAGTTCCCTACCTGTCTAGAGAGAGGGACATGCATTTCCTCATGGGAGATGCTATTTCTAAAAATGTATTTTGTCACTAGGTCTAGCAGACAATAAGAAATACTAGCCTGGAGTCTCTCCTAAAGTCATTTGCCCTAACAGAGGCATATATCTATAAGCATATATAGATGGATGCACACACACACACACAAACACACACACACACACACACACACACACACAGCACTCCCAGTTACATTCACATACATTCCCAGCTATAAACACACACATACCTACATACAGGCACACCACACACACACACACACACACACACACACACACACACACACACACACACTCTTGTGGGAAGTTCTGGGCCCCAGCGGAAGAGGGGAGGAACAGGCGACCAGTCAGTCCCAACCTTAGGTTTGGGATGATGTTTCCTTCTACCCCGCAAACCTAACTGAAAATAGCATCTTTTTTTTTTAAACTAAAAAAAAAAGACAAGAAAAAGAAAAAATAAATATACATATTTTAGGAGTCAAAGCTCTCAGCATCTGGGAAGGATGGCAGTCTATGTTGCAGTGACCCAGCAGGTACAAAGCCCTGGTCTTGGTAATCTCTCCCCTCCTGGCTGTTGGCCTGTGCCAGCCACAGCTCTCTCCCACTCCCTCCAGGCCTGAACCACTTCCCACTATCTCCTCAGAGCTGGGGTTTTTCTTCTTCAGCCCAGGCTGAGCTCCCTACCTGTGGTAAGTCAGACTGACAGTCCAGTGACATGCAAAGCCACAGGGCCAGAATGACCCACTGTGCTTGAGTGCGCCCTCAGAAGGAATGTCCTCATGCTTAGAGCACATCAAAAGCAGGGGCCAACAGCACCAAGTATACATGACACCCTGGCCTGAAAAATGTTTATACAAGCCTTGGGGCAGCCCCCCTCAGCAAACCAAACAGCCCCAAACAAGCAACCATTTCACACAATGTCCCCAAATCTACTCACCCAACAACCAATCAATGAAGAAGCAAAAGGAGACCGTGTGATTTAGTGAAAAGGGCCCTAAAAATGGAAATCAGGAAAACTGAGTTAAAACTCCTAGGCCCCTCACTAACACTCTCTGCCACCTTGAGCAAGTCCCCAAGCAGCAGGTGGGAAGAGGGGTGAAGTGAATGGTCTCCAAGGGCCCTTCCAGCACGAAGTTTCTATGCACCATCTTCTTTTTTGTTATTGTAGTTCTGTGATATGGAAATGCTTGTTATATTTGACATTTATTAAGTTCACAATTTTTTTAAATTCCAAAGATATTTTAAAAACAAAAGAGTTTATGTCCCAGTGTGGTCCTGGGACTCAAGTTAGATGTTGCTGGGTAGGAAAGAATCTCACGATGTAGGTCTATTTCCAGAAAGGATTAGCAGAAAAAGAAAGAACCTATATGTTCTAAAAGGCATATAGTAACTCTCTTTGTGATGACAAAGAACTGGAGATTGCAGGGATGTCCATCAATCAGGGAAGAACTAAACAAGTGTGGTATATGATTGTGATAGAATACTACTGTGCCGTAAGAAACGATGAGCTCTGGAAAATGCTATCCACATCCAAAGAAAGAACCCTGGTGTCTGGATGCAGACGGAAGCACACTGTTGGTTCTCTTTTTCTGTTGTTTTGTTTCTTCTTTCTCATGGTTCCTCCCATTGGTTCTTATTCTTCTTTGCATCACAACTCATGTGAAAATATGTTTCATATGAATGTACATGTAGAGCCTATATCAGACTGCACATTGTCTTAGGGAGGGGATAAGAGAGGAGGAGGAGAAAATTTTAAATTCAAAATCTTATGGAAGTGAATGCTGAAAACTAAAAATAAATTAATTATAAAAATAAAGGTGACATCACAGAAAAAAGAAATGATGAGCTCAATTATTTTAGAAAAACATGGAAAGACTTGCACAAAATAATGAAGAGTGAAGTGAACAGAACCAAGAGAACATGGTATATACTAACAGTAATATTGCTTTAAGAACAACTTTGAGTGAATAAGTTATATTTACTATTCTAAATATCCAAATTCACTATAAAGGGGACATGACAAAAGATACTATCTGCATGCAGAGAAAGAACTGACAAATAGGAGTAAGTATAAAATGATTTTATTTTTTTGCTTTTTGGAGAGCAATTGGGGTTAAGTGACTTGCCCAAGGTCACACGGCTAGTTGTGTGTGTGTGTGTGTGTGTGTGTGTATGTGTGTGTTACGTGTCTGAGGCTGGATCTGAACTCAGGTCCTCCTGACTCCAGGGCTGGTGCTCTATTCACCGTTCCACCTAGCCGCCCCCCTAGAATGATTTTAGAATGATATCTATATACACACACATTTGTGTCTAATGGTAGCAATCACTAGGGTGGGGGGAGGGGAGAAAAGAAATTTACATGATAACTTTATTATATATTTAAAAGGAATAGGAAGTTGCACGTAACAGATCTGCAGTTTCCCGTGCAATCATCTTTTTTATTATACTGCGTTATGAACATGCTTGTTTTGTTCCATAAATTGAAAATAAGATTAATTTTAAAAACAGAAGACAATAGACGGTGAAGACAGTGGGCCTTCACATGGAGGCCTAGAAGGCACCTTCAGAGAACACCTAAACTCAGATTTAGTTCTCACTTTACAAAACAGTAGCCCCAAAGTGAAGCATCTCACCTTGAGTTACACAGACAGCTGCGTACAGCTGAGCTGGGATTTGAGCCTGGGTCCTCTCACTGCAAAGCCAACACTTCTCAGACCCACAGACTGTGCTACTGTCTTTCTCTGCACCCCCAAGGCTTAGCACAGTGCTTGGCACACAGGAAACGCTTACTAAAATTTGTCCTAGTGGCCCGTCCCAGGCCTCATGCCACTGGTCATGGTTGCTCAGAACAAGCTCAATGGTTTACAAAGTATCAAGGAGCTTCCTCGTTGGGCAGACAAGACTCACACCCAGGAAACAATTAGAAAGCTCAGAACAGGATGTCAGCAAGAGCTAAGTATGTGGCAAAGACACTAAGTGCTGTCAGATACAAGGACTGATCGATAAGGACGGCCTGCCAGCGTCCCTGGGGACAGGAGATGTGGCTGGAGCTGGGCCCTGACGGACAGCAGGACCAGACAATCAGAGAGAAGAGAACAGGGTGGACGGTGTGGGATTGAGGGGGCAGGGGGAGTACGTAAAGAGAAAGGAAAAATCCTGGTACTGTGGACAGGATGTGTAGGGAAGCCCAGGATAGCCAAGGCAAGGAATGGAATTCAGCCAGAACACTGAAAGCCTTGGGTAAATGTCCAAAAGTCCCTGAGGGATGCTTGGGGATCATTTCCAACATTTCTACAAGTACGGACCAAGGTCCACTGAGTACACAACTCTGTACTGGACACCATGGGAAGGACCCAACACCCAACACTCTGACCTTTCCCCCCAAGAACTTAGGCCCCACCATCTAAGACCCATGGTTCCACTGCCCCAGCATTCCTCTTCACAGTCACCATCCAAAGCTCAGTCCCAGTCCAAGAAATCCAAGTCAAACTGCAAAGGAGGTCAGAGGCCTGCAGCCTGAATACACATTCACATTGTGTCTGTGTGTTTATACATCTGTATATTCATGGAAGATACCATAACCGTTATGTGGAGGTAATGGGGAGGGAGATCTCCCTCCTCTGGGTTCAACTTCCCCAGGCTGTGGGCCAGGCCGAAGGGCAGGGCTCATTCTGGCTATCCTGTGAGGCAAAGGGCCCCAGGAGAACAAGGAGCGATCAATGTAGGAAACACGGAGGGGAAGCAGCCGCCATCCGGCGATTCCCACATCCCCCACCCCAGCCCCAAGCCACCTCAGCCAGGTTCCTGTGCAGCTGGAAGCTGTGTGTATGCATGAACACACACACACACACACACACACACACACACACACACACACACACACACACACACACACACCACCCCAGGCAGAGACACAACAGTTCTTCTGGATTACACAGAACCAAACCAGGTTAGTCTGAACTGCCTTGCCCAGGGAGGCCTCCCTGCACCACTCCAATCTAGCCCAGGATCAGCAAAGTCTCAGGACTTCCCAGTTCCCTCAGCTTGGCTGTCCTGGGGACACAGCAGGGGGCCACTCCCTGTTCTAAGTCATTTTCCTCACTGGCCTTTGTGTGCTCTGCTCATTCCTAGCTCTGGGCCTTTGCTCAGGCTCTTTTCCCCTCCCTCTGATCCCAAACCTCCACCTCAGTTTTCCCCTCTGCTTCTGTCTGAATTCTGCCCATGTTCAAATCCTTACTCCTCCATGAAGCCTTCCTGGCCCATCTCAGCTAGGAGTCTCCCCTGCCTCAGGGCTCCCATCAGCACATGCTCTCTGTACACCCCCATCAGATGATTCGTCATTGCCTCATGCCTTCTCAGTTAACACAGGAGCTTCTAGAGGTCTGGCAGGGACGGTGCCTTCTATGTGGTCTTTGCCCATCCTCGGCACCAAGCCCTCTCTCAACAAAGATTTGCTCCTGCGGACCTTGCTGCCCATTTTCCCCACCACCACTTTTTGCCTCCTCCATTCAATTCTTCACACTTCTCAGAATCATCTTCCTCATACAACAAAAATTCACGCCAATGGCACTTTGGGGTACAAAGGGTCACAGCTCTGGAACTGAATGGGGCCTCAGAGGCCATCGAGTCCTGGAGTTGAGGAAACTGAGGCCCAGGAAGCTTAACTCACGTGTCCAAGGTTGCAGTACCAATGGCAGCACACACACTCAAAACCCCCAGAGGTCCCGTCTCTCTTTTGCTTGAAAATCTTCAGTGTCTTCCTAACACCTCCCAGAGAAAGCCCAAGGTTTTTGCTTGGCATTCATGGCACATCCTGGCTCCACCTAATCTTTGTTGTTTATTTTTATATTTCTACTACTAGATGTGGTCTGGTACATACCCTGAAGGGTTTTTTTAAGGAGTCCCATAGGATCTAAACTCCGCATGGGGGCACTCCTTGTTGAATGGGAGTCTATCTTTAAGGCCATTTTTTCCTCTCCATCAAATGCTCTTTTTCATCAGTGATGGCAGCATAATGCCTACCACATAGTAGGCACTTAAAATAAATGCTTGCAGAATGAACCATCTCCTCCAGCTTTGCTGAAAACTGTTCCTGTGGTTGAAATGCCCCACTCCATAAAAAATTCCTAGCCAGCCTTTACAAATCCATTTCAAATGTCACCTCTTTAATGCAGCCTTCCCTGCTCTGCTCGGTCAGTAATGATCCAATTTTCTTTACCCAATTTGGGCCTCATGGGGGCACTTTGCACCTCTCTGATGCATTTGCCATCTGTGGTTTTAGATTGTATTATTTGTATATTTATCATGCCCAACTAAAACGTTCGGAATACCAACCTTTGCCTCTCTCCCTGGGCACAGCACGGAGATTTGCACATACAGTTGGTGATTAATAAATGCTTGCTGAATTGTTTGAGTGGGGGGAGTGGGAGTAATAACATGACAGTGGCATAAGTGATGAGAACAATGAGGTGACAGCAGTGAGTGGGGAGACAAAATGGGGTAAAGTTAATGGCAGCTAGGGGGCACACTCGTGCCCTGACTTCTCTGCTCCCCTTCCCCAGCTCTCTGACTCCCCCAACTCCCAAGGCTGGGAGCAGGGTGGCAATCTACTGGGGCAAGGCAAGGCTAGCAAATTACAGGAAGGAAGCACTGCCCAGCCCCCTGCTCTGTCCTACAGGAGACCAAAGTTAAATTGAGCTCCCTAAGGGTCAAAATGAGAGAAGGCCAAGTGCTAAGCTGCACACACAGCTGGTGCTTAATAATGGCTCCCCCCCACACACACACTTCCCCAGACCTGGCAGAGAGGAGCAGCCCCAGCTTGACTCACCATCCGGTCCCCTTTCCCTGACTAGGTAAACAGGAAAAGGCCATTCAGCCAGCTGGCTCAGGAGGGCCAGGGACCCCCTGACAGCCTCCTATCCTATAACATCACACACACACACACACACACACACACACACACACACACACTGCCTGGTGAGGACAAACAAACCCCCCCCACACACACACACACACACTGCCTGGTGAGGACAAACAAACCCCAGTCCCTCATCCACCACTCTTGAGGACAGGGGCCAGGCAAGGTGAAAGGAGGAAGACTTCATCAGAAATAAGCACAGCTCACTGCATCCTTTCTAGATGGCCACACCATTTACAAAGCACCTTCCCCAGAATCACCCTGAGAAGTACAGGCACAGGTAGCAGAAGTACTACTGTGTCCATTTTTTAGATGAATAAACTGAGGCTCAAAAGGTTAAGTGAACTGCTGAAGGTAGTACAATGAATATCGAGGCCAAGTTCTGAAGTATGTTCTCCTAACTCCAAGCCTATTATAGTACATTATAGTACAATGTCATGACATAGGTCCTGGGAATAGAGGGATATTTAGAAGGACCTTCAAGCCTGGACAAGGACACACACGGTCACGGATGGACAGACAGACAGACAGACATACAGACACACACACACACACACACACACACACACACACACACACACACACACAGTAATTTCAGCCCTGGGCAGAGGGTCCAGTTCATAGATTGGAAAAATATGGAATATAGAAGGATAAGAGTCCAGGTCAACTACAGCTCAGGTCACCCAGCCTCTGTGAGAACCTTAATGGCCACTGAGTCAGAGAGAGATTCCTGTGCCAGGTGAGAGGGTGGACTAGCGAGGGGGTCTTGACCATCTTTGTGCTGTGGACTCCTTTGGCATGCTACCAAAGGCTTTGGCAAGCCTCTGGACCCCAGCTCGGGATCTGTTTTCAGAGGTCAGTGAAAATAAAGGTGATTTTGTTCCCATGCAGGTTCAAGCAGCTCCTGAAATCTGTCCATGGGTCCCTAGACTTGAAAATCTCTACTCTCTCCTCTAGATATGATTTACTGAACACTTCTAATAACAGGGAACTCCCTACCTTCCCAGGTAGCTGATTCCACTATTAGATCATTTCAGTCGTTAAAAAGTTCTTTCTTTTATTAAGCTAAAAATCTGCCTACAGGCAACTGGCACCCATCATCCCATTCTGACCTCTGGAGCCACACACAAAATTAGTCCGCTCCTTTTGTCCTGACCAGGTCTTCTCTTACTTGGGACAGTGATCATTCCTCCACTACCACAGTTCTATTCTTCAAGACCCCGTTCTTTTGTGGCACAGTGGAATGAAGACAGGCTTTTGACTCAGAAGCTGCTGTTGTTCAATTGTTTCAGTTGTGTTGGACTCTTCATGACCTCACTGGGGTGTTCTTGGCAAAGATACTGGAGTGTTTGCCATTTCCTTCTCCAGCTCATTTTACAGATAAGAAACTAAGGCAAGCAGGGTGAAGTGACTTGTCCAGGGTCACACAGCTAGGAAGTATCTGAGGCCAGATATGAACCGAAGTCTTTCTGACTCCGGGCTGGGTACTCTTATCTACTGTGCCACTTAGTTGTCTGCTAGAATCAGAGGAGCTGGATTCAAATCCTGCCTGGCCTATGTCAAAGTCATTTAACCTCCTCAGATCTGAATTTCCTCAGTTTCCTCATCTGTAAAATGAGGGCTTTGAAGTCACTGCTTTGGAGGTTCCTTCTAGCTCTACGTATCTAGATAATTTGAACCTTTCCTTATAGTTACATGATCTTTTCTTCCCTCTCTGTTCAGGTTACCATCCTCTAGACTCCCTCCAACTAGTCAATCTTTTGTCTATAATGTGACATCCAGAGCCGAACACAATGCTGCATTTGCTTTCTGGCCAGGGGATAGGCCAGAAGACTTCCAACTTTCTTACTCAGGACAGTAGGTTTTGATTAGCACAAGCAAAGATGGCCCTATTGAATTTTGGTAGCAGCCACATCACAAGACGAGCTCATCGAAAGCTCGTGCTCAAATGAAACCACCAGGGCTTTTTCCAATGAAAAACCACCAAGCTATGTCTGCCTCAAGACTACAGTTGAGCACTGGGCATGCTGTAACTTTATGCAGAACTTTACATTTATCCCTGTAAACGTTCCCTTTGATGGTTTGGGTCCAGCATTCCAATCTGCTGAGATCATTCTGAAACCTGATTCTCAACCCCTTGTAATCTAGCTCCTGACCTCAAAAGCATTCTCTGCAAAGCTGCTCTTTATTACTGAAGCCAATGGACTTTTCTCAGTCCTCATTCTTCTTGACTTCTCTGGAGCATCTGATGACTATCTAGCACCACCCTCCTCCCACAGACAAGACACTCTCCTCCCTAGATTTTCGTGATATTGCTCTCTTGGTTCTCCTACCCATATGTCTGCTCCTTCCCAGTCAATTATCCATGTCCCACCCCCTAAGTGCTGGTATCTCTAAAGGCTCTGTTTTACACAAACTCTGTCCTGAACACACACACACACACACACACACACACACACACACACACACAGCCCTCATGAGTTCAGTTCCCTCTCTGCAGATGACCCCCAGATTTCTCTATCAAGGTTATCTCCATCCTGACCTTTAGCCTATAGGGCATTTCCTGCTGGATGTCCTCAAACCCAACATAACCAAAACACCCTAAATTATCTGGTATTTACTTTGCACATATTTTGAAGTTACTCATGCAGGTACAGAATGTAAACTCCTTAAGGGCAGGGATTGTTCCATTGCTGTCTTTCTGTCCTCAGCACCCAGGCCAGTCCCTACTAATGATGCTCACCTTCTTCACCTTTGTATAGTATGCTGATTAGACAAGAAGACCTTTTAAGTCTTCCTCCAAATGATAGCCAGACAGGACAAAAATATGAACATACCTCCTCTATCCTCCCCTGGATACTTTGTTCTGAACCATTCATCAACGTTTACTGTTGACAACTATTCAAATAGCTTCAATGCCACCAACAGACCCGGGTACCAATCCCAGTTCTGATATTTACCATCTATGAATCCTTGGCCACATAATTTAATCTCTTGGGTTTTTTTTTTTCAATTTTCTTTTTGTTTTGTTTTGCTTTGCTTTTTGGAGGGGGGAAGGCTGGGCAATTGGGGTTAATTGACTTGCCTAAGGTCACATGGCTAGTAAGTGTTAAGTGTCTGAGGCCAGATTTGAACTCAGGTTCTCCTGACTCCAGGGCTAGTGATCTATTCACTGCGCCACATAGCCACCCCTAATTTAATCTCTCTATGGTTCTCTCATAAAAGACTTGTCAAGTGCCTTGTGGAATCAATATCAACCATAATGATAATACTTCTCTGATAGCATAGCCCCCTGCCACCTCTGACAGGACCTTGGGCAAGTTACTTCACTGGGCCTCAGTTTCCTCATCCATAAAATGAGAGGGTTTGACTAGATGGCCTCTGAAGTCTCTTCCCGCTCTTGATCTGTGATCCTGTGATCAAGCAAACCTATCAAAAAGAATATTAATTTAGCACGTTCTATTCTTAACGAACCCATGTTAGGGCCTGGTGATTACCAGATACTCACCAACTATCTATTTACTATATGTCCTAGAATCTCTCCAGAGACAAACTGTAAGCTTACTAGCCTAGAGTTTTTAGAATCCAACCTTCTTTCTGTTTCTGAAACATTAGGATAGGCTCATGGTGCTGGCACGTCCTCAAATCTCCAATTCTCCATAATCTGGTCAAGATGTCAGTGGTTCTGGGAACATACAGCTGCACGTTCCTCCCTCCACACCCTAGAATATCTGCATGTGGAGACCAGAGCTCATTTAATGAGGATAGGACCCATGTCCCTATCTGTATCCCACTTACCTTCATTGAAAGTACTAACTAGCCAAAGCCAACCCTCAGAACTCTTGTTGGGGTCAACAATAAGGCCCACCAGAAACCAAAACCCCACGAGCATTCTCAGATGCTAATCACACTCTGACTACCGTCCAACACCACACTTCAGACTGTGGATCCCAAGTGGTTCCCCAGTAACAAGGTCATTAGGCTTGTCATAGACCTTGATCAGCCTTGTGACCCCTGCCTGTGATAGGAGGCTCCTGCCTTCTGTTCTTTTTTTTTTCTTTTTGGAGGGGGGAGGGCAGGGCAATTGGAGTTAAGTGACTCACCCAAGATCACACAGCTAGTAAGTGTTAAGTGTCTAAGGCCAAATTTGAACTCAGGTCCTCCTGACTCCAGATCTATTCACTGAACCACCTAGCCATGCCCCCTTCTGTCCTTTCTCTGAAAGCTCTCACCAACTATGATCACCACTGCTTTCCATGGAGCAACAGTCTCTTTACAAGCTCTGTGCTTTACTTTACAGTTTGAAGACCAATCTCCATAAAATCCAATCCTACAAACATTTATTAAGAACTTAATAGGTTAAAGGCACTGGAGATACAACAACAAAAATAAAACTTTATTTGCCCTCTAGGAGTTTAAATCTTGCTGAGGAGATACAATGAGTATTCTGATAAGCAAATACAAATTAATTTTTCAAGAGGGACTAGGGGGTTGGGAGAGGCTTGGAGGAGAAAGTGGCACCTGGGCTATCCCCAGGAAGGTAAGAATCTCAAGATGGGAAGTGAGAAGGATGTGCATCACAAACACCAGAACCAGCTACTCAAAAGAAAGATGGCATATCCTCCACAGCTAGGCAAGCCACTCAGACTGGAGAGTGTGTGAAGGGAGTTGAGGGAGGGATTAATGTGAAATAAGACCAGAGAGGTAGGTGGAGTCATACTATATAGGGGTTTGTTTTTTTTTTAGGCACCTGGAGTTAAGTGACCTGCCTAGGGTCACACATCTAGTAAGTGTCTGAGGCTGGACTGGAACTCAAGTCCTAACTCCAGGGCCACTTGTTCCATCCACTGAGCCACCTAGCTGCCCCACGTAGTACTTTAAAGACCACACTGGGGATTTTCTATTGTTATTCGTTATTACTAGTTTAACCCTCTGGGGATGAGCATAAGTCTCATCTTTTTTCTATCTGCCATTTCAAATACTTGAAGACAGCTCTTCTGTTCCTTCCTAAGTCTCTCCTCCAGGCCAAACATCCCCCAGTTCCTTCAGCTCCTTTTCAGTGGTCACCCAACCTCCTTGCCACCTTGGTCACTCTTCTCTGGGCGTCCTTCAAGCTTGCTGATGCCCTTCCAGAGAATTCGGCTTCTACAACTAAAGCCAACCCTGCAGACGGGGGCTGACCAGGGCAGAACACAGCAGGACTATCCCTTCCCTCATCCTGGCCACTAAATCTCTCTCAGAGTAACCTATTAACTTCTTCAGCACTTCTTCAGCTCAGACTCATCTGGGCTTGAGGTCCATTAGAACCCTCTGGTCTTTTTCCTCACAGATCGGTCTAGTCACAGCTCCCTCATTTTGTACTTTGTATACATGATTTTCTGAACCCAACTAGACTTTGTTTATGCCATTCAATTTCTCCTTATATTCTACCTGTTATTCTAGTTTGTCAAGATCTTTTTAGACATCAATACTGTCCCCAGCAGTCAATCAATAAGCATGCATTAAGTACCTCCTTCTCAGTTTGGTATCTTCATTAGGTCCTAGATGCCTTCATCCAAGCCAATGATAGAAATACTGAATCCCATCAGGATCCCCAGAGTCTGCTCTCACCACCTCCCCCACTTCCAACCAAGCTGATTCCTCCCAGACCTCTTCTGTCTGGTAGGGCTAGTACCTGTGCTCACACCTTCCTCCAGCCTGTACACGCTTTCCTAACTCACCTGACTCCCAGTCACCCTTGGGGGCCCACTTGGCCCTCCTTATCCGAAAGTTCGTCTTCCCATTCAAGCACTGCCTGTCCCTGCCTCAGTCTTCCTATCCCTTGCAGTTTTGACTGACGATCTCTGAGATTCTTCATGTCTAAGTAAAACTTCCAACTAGCCTGAAGTCAAGTCAACTCAAAACTTACTGATAACAGAATTTTCAGAGCAGAGCCCCCTATTCTGGGTGCTAGAGTACATAGAGTATAGCTAAAACTCATAGGAGAATAAAGCCTCTGGTTTGTCCCAATCAGGTACAGTACCTTCCCCTTCCCCCACTATCATTCTTGGTCTCTAAATTATCTGACACTAAGCAAGCCCCAGAGGGCAGGGTCTGGATCACATTTTTCTTTATCCAGGCATATTAAGCAGATGGAAGGTGTGGGGGGAAAAGAAATATTTATTAAGTGCCAAGTACTATGATTAATGCTTCACAGATATTATTTTATTAGAGCCTCAGAAAAACTCTGGAAGATAGGTGATATTATAATCCTCATTTCAAAATTGAGGAAACTGAGGCAGACAGAAGATGTGACTTGATCAGGGTCATACATCTAATAAGTGTCTGAGGCTGGATATGAACTCTAGTCTTCCTGTTCAGGGCTCTATCCAAGGTGTCTTGGATAGGTCCTTAAGAAATGTTTCTTGAACTGAACTAGACCCTTCTGACAATTTCTGTCTGGGAGTGAGAACATTTCTCCTCCATATCCCTCCACGTTCCTAACATAAGGCACTGGACCGAAAATGCTCAGCAAACATGGCTGTTTTAGCCAGGGTTCTTTACTGATCTGCACAAACACAACATTCCAGTGGCCGTACTTGCTGTCTCCCATTCCCATTCTGTTCTCCCCGTTTCTGTATTGTCTCCCATGGACTCTTCTCCCCATCCTTTATCCGTCCCTTCCTTCAGGGTCCACCTCTGTACCAGCTTCTCCATCTAGCCTTTCCTAAACCCTCCCCTCTCCCCAGCAGCACCTCTGTCCAGTGAAATCTCCTAACATTTTGCTAGGACCTCTCATATGTAAGTGAATCATCTTCCTTCAGGCCACAACTGGCATCTGAGTATGTGACTTCCCCTTATTAGAATATGAGTTTCTTGGGAGCAAAGACTCTTTTTATCTCTTCATCCCCTCATGCCAAGCGTAGTAATTTCCACGAACACAGATCATATGCTGAACTGAATTAATAACGGAGATCCTCTCAGATAGGTCAAAAGTTCTGTCTCTGTAAATCAAACCTGAGCAGAGAGGCCGTGTCTCCTAGGTACCTGAAGCTCCCTGCTTGTTCTGGTCATTGAGTAGTTTCTATATCCCTCTTTCAATAGAAGCTTGGTGGCAAGCCACTTCCCCTTTTGCAGAGGCCTCAGCTTCCTCATACATAAAAGAGCTGGACTACAAAGACTGTCTGAGATTGCAGGGTAGAGTCACAGCTCTGGAAATGGAAGGGACTTCAGGAAGCATCCCTTCCAGATATGACAATCTGTGTTCTAAGGTTTCTCTAGCTCTAACCTTCTGTGTTGTAAAGTCACATCTGGTTTGGACATTCTGTGTTCTAAGGTCATCCAAATCCTAAGTCTACGTATCTCCTCATCCTAGTGTCTCTCCTATAATGGGGACCCTTCTGGCCTGGCATTTGGCATCTTCCTGTGGCTCTTTTGAAACAGAAGAGATTCTCCCAATGCTTAAGGCCCTGTCTCTAGTCTACATTTTACCTGTCCCTAGTCCAGGGATGGAGGATGATCCTATATCTTCCCACCTCAGCTCAAGTACAATCAGACAAGTCAGGAAACACAATATGTAACTATAACCTCTAAACTATCACACAGCCTTCTAGGACATTTTATTAATGACTTAGTAATCACACCTAGATACATGCTGGCATGGAGGGGGAGTTTTAACCTTTCACAGACTCATGCCTGTGATGACATTTGGTCCTCAATGTAATGGTTTATTCAACAGATGGCCTCATTAGGGCTGTTAATGTTAGCTCCTCTCCATTTCATGTTTGGCAAAATAATAAATTCCATCCTCCTTACCCACCCCCAAAAGATTAATTTTAGAAGGTTTTATAAACACCTTTTAAAGTGCCTAAGAGCTTTGGGTGAGAGACCAGCAGCCATCAGTTAAATAAACAAACCTATTGGTTGTCTCACCCTAAACAGAGCTGATCTTAGCTAGAGCAGAGAAAGCTAAGAACCTGGAGAAGACCAATGTGGGGGAAAATGGTTGCTTTCAATGATCTTAAACCTGTCAAGGAGAAAAAAGAGCAGGCTTCTTTTGTATGGCCCCAGGGGCAGAACCTGCCTTTCCATTCTGGCCCCTAGGGCACCTTTGGAGAGGAAGAACTGCTGTGGCCTTCAGGTTATAGCTGGCCCCTCCAATGATTGTGACCAACTGAAGGGGAGGAGCAAGGGAGCGAAGAATCAAGCCTTCTCTCCTTTCACCAGACCTAAGGTTTCAGACCAACACGTCCACACCTCTCACTCTTGGCCTCAGTTAAATTTCTGAAACCACATGGCTCACCTCCCTCAAGGACTGTAGTCCTCTGGGTCACCTAGGGTTAGTCCCCAAACCAAATCACATACACTAGGGCGGAAGTCACAATCCTAAGCTTGGAAGGAAGGAGACCAAGCCTAATCTGAAACATCCACCTGCCCCCTCCAAAGTTACTCCAAAAATCATTATCTTTGGAGAACTGAGGTCATCCAATTGAGAGAGACCCAAACCTAATCAGGCAAAGTGATGGAGACTCAAAAAAAAAAAATGGGGCAAGGGCAAGTGGCGGTGGGAACAAGATATGAAAGAAAAAGCACTGAATCTAGAATCAAAAGATTAGCCAGACTCGGGATACTTATTAGCTGTGTGACCGTGACTAAGTTGCTTCCCTTCTCTGAGCTACCTCCAAGAAGTCTGGATTAGGTCAGGGGCAGGAAATCTTAACCATTTTTGTGTCAGGGATCTCTCTGAAAGTCTACTGAAGTTTATAGACCCTTCTCAGACTAATATTTTAAAGTCAAAATAAAATACACAGGACTGCAAAGAAAACCAATTATACAAAAATAGTTACCAAAAAATTTTTAAGCTCATGGACCCCAAGTTAAGAACCCCTGGGCTAGATGACTATTTAATATTCCCTCCAGCTCAAAATTCCATAACCTTATGAGCCTATATAATAAACAAATGGCCAAATATCTGAGCCTGGCATTTGAGGCCTGTACCATCTGGCCCCTTGGGATCTAACAGTCTGGACGTCACACAGTTTAGTACTAGATAATATGGCATCTTGAACAGAGATGAAAATATATTGTCCCTGCTGTATGTTAGATTCACGGCCCCAACTAGATTATGAATCCCTCAAAGGCATGCTGTCCAGATACCTCCCCCAACCCTTTCCCAGAACACAGACAAGCCCAGGGCTCAAGAAAGACTCAAAGACCAGAGGAGTAGGTGAACATTTTCCCTAGAATGCTGTCTTACTCCCCAAGCTCAGTTCCCAGATATCAGTACCACCCCTGCCCAATGCAATACCTCCTCTCCCTGGCCCAGCCACACACCAGGAGACCTGCATAAAGGAGGGAGCCAAGAGACTCTTGTTCTCCCAGGTGTGATGAACTTGGAACCCTCATCTGACTATTAAATTTCCAGTGTAAGCATTTACCCCTTAGAAATCAGCAAAATAGATATTAGGGCTTGATTTACTGTTCTGTGGATAGGCTAGATTTAAGAAAGTGACTGAGAAAATAAAATGTTAATAATGCAGATTATTTGTAGTAAAAAAAAATTCCTCTTAATTCTAATTATTTAATGAATAAAAAACTATTTTCCCCTTTCTTCCCCTCCCTTCTGTTGGGGAAAAAAGAAAACCCTAGTAAGAAATATTCACAGCAAAGGAAGACAAATTTCCTTTATTGCCCAGGTCCACAAAAGCATGTCACATGGTGCACCCTGAGGTCGTCAACTCTGTCAGGAGGTGGGCAATATGTTTTATCCTAAGTTCTCTGGTATCATGAATGGTCATTGTTTTTTATCAGACTTTTTAAGCCTTTCTTTCTTCCCCCCCCACTTAATAGTATTATTTTATTTTTTTCAATTACACATATAGTTTTCAACATTCACTTTTATACAATTTGAAGTTCCAAATTTTTTCCCTTCTTCCTTTCCCTTCCTTTCCTCCCCAAAATGGCAAGCAATCTGATATAAGCTACATACGTATAATCACACAAACATTTTTCCACATTAGTCATGTTGTGAAAGAAGAATTAGAACAAAAGGGAAAAATGTGGTAAAATCTTCATCAGCCTAATCGTGGACATGCTCCTCCTCCCACACCCAAACCCAGGCTGACCCTCCTCATTCTCCCCACTTGCTGATTTCTCTTCTCACTCTCCCCACCTCCTGGACCTCAGATTTTCCACCTGCCCACCCTCTTTCCTAACACAGAGCACCCCTCTGATATAAGCAATCTCTTGATCTTTCTCCTGAAGCTGGCTCCAACTGGTCCCGGGCCCCTTCCCCTCACCAGACTGAGCCCCCCTCCACCCTCTCCAACAAGGCCTTTCCTAATCTGAGCTCCCTGGGGCCCCACCCAAGACTCCAAAAGAGTCCCAGGGGGGTTGTTTACAGAGTATTGTTGTTTCTGGGGCCAGGAAGGAAGCGGCACCTCCTGTCGCCCAGGGTCTCAGAGTCCAAACACGTGTTATAAAAAAGGTCCCCTCCGCTGGCCAAGACTGGCTCAAAGAGAGCAGGAGCCAGCCAAGGAGGCCAAAGTCCATGTTTTCTGGGAGCCAGGAGGGTCAGATGCTCCAGACTCCAGCACTTTTCAGAGGACTCCCAAACATCTCCTTTCAGAGGAGGGAGTTGGTTCATTCTTTGTATTTGCATATTTGTACCCCTGGCACTTGGCACAAGCAATTACCAAATGCTTGCTGTTCGACTGATTGATCAGCTGAGAGTATTCCAAGACTGAGGACTCTTAGTCGTATATGGTGAAGTTGGAGATGAATCCATGGTACAGTGGAAGGAAAACTGCATTTGGAATAAGAGGACCCAAGTTCAAATCCTAACTTACTACCTATGGAATTGGACAAGTCATTAACCTATTCTAGTTAAGTGAGGTGATTGGACAAGACTGTCCTCTCTAAGATTCATTCCAGTGACAGATCAAGGAACACAATCAAAAACAGACATCTCACCAGGACAGTTAGGTGCCCTGGAGTCAGAAGGCCCCAAGTTCAAATCTACACTCAGATAGCTACTGACTGCGTGACCCTGGGCAAGTCACTGGGCTCTGACTGACTCCAAAAAAAGAAATAAAAGAAACAGGCACCTCACAGTTCCACCCTGCTTGCCTCCTGAGAAATAACAAAGCTTTAGCAAGAAGCTCCCTAGACCTGGAGCTCCTGCATCTTAGACCCAGGTCTCCCAAGCCCACATGGCCAGCTCTAGTCTCAGCTCCAGCCCCTGCTGCCTGACATAGGAACCTCCTGTACTGTCACCCAATCACAACAGGATTTGAGAGACCATCTGGTCAGACCTTCTCATTCTACAATTTAGGAAACTGAACCCCAGAAAAGAAAAGGGGCCCCAGGTCACAGAACCAGGAAGTGGCAAAGGAGGGACCCACAGGCTGGGCTCCTGCCTTCAGCTTCCTTGGGCAGCATCAGCAGAAGACAGCAAAGTCCCCAGGTGGCCGCTGGACATATAACCAAACACCCAAGCTTGACCAGCTAACCTGGTCAGTGTTGGAGCAAGGACTGAAGCCCAGGCCTTGATTCCAAGACCTTGATCCCATCTGACAATGGGATGGGCTGCCTACCCCTCAGGGAGCTTCCTCTCCCAGGAAAATACCAGGAGACTGGAATGTCATCTAAGATAACGCAGAGCCTGAGAAGTTTCCAGTTCTATAAAATGAGAGGGGTTGGTCTAGAACACGGGTGGGGAACCTGCAGCCTCACGACCACATACAGCCCTCTAGGAGCTCAAGTGTGGCCTTTTGACTGAATCCAAACTTCATAGAACAAATTCCCTTAATAAAAGCATTTGTTCTGTAAAACTTGAACTCAGTCAAAAGGCTGCACCACATGTGGCCTTGAGGTTCCCCACCCCTGCTCTAAGATGACCTCCAAGGGCCCTTCCAGATCTAAATCTATACTTCACATTTATTTGTTTGTTTGTTTATTGGGCATGGCCCATGCAGGAATCTATTTTGTTTGACTACACGTCTGTAACAGGGGTTTTGTTTCTCTCTCCTTCTCAAGGGGGAAGAAGGGAGGGAGAAAGGAGACTATGGATCTGAAAATAAAACTGAATTTAAAATAAATAAATCTATGCTTCTATGAAGCTATGAACAGAGCAGTAGACTTGAAGTCAAGACCGGGGTTTAAATTTGACCTCAGGCACATATTAGCTCTGTGATGATAAGCAAGTCACTGCCTTGGTTTCCCTCAGCTGTAAAACAAGGTAGCACTGCTCACACCCCACGGGATTATGAGGAAAGCACTTTAAAGTATCACAGTTACATGAATTATTTTCATTAAAGTTATTATCCAAACGAATCCCTGACATGATAGGACAAAGTCTTCATGGTACAGAAGGGGCAGAATACACTCCCTGGACCTATGGAGCCTGGGACATAGCAAGTCCTTAATAAATATTTATAGAGTTGAACTAGACACAGCTGTTTCCAATCCCCGCCAGCCTCCCACCACCATCCACACAGCTTTCCCTTTCTATGCCTGACCTTGAGGGTCTCTGACCATCCAAACCAGACAGGAAGGAGTTATTAGGCTCCGGACCAGATCCCTAACAAAACTCGGGCCCTGCCAGGCCACTTCCCTCCCTCCAATTCATCCAGGGTTGAGGTCTTCTTTAAAGCCACTTCTTACAGGTTATATCAGGAAGGGGCAAAGAACACATGATTAATCCCTAGGACAGAGGCCGTGGCCATGAGAAAGGAGGCTGGAGCTTCTGCCACAACACAGGCCACAGAGGCCTCTCTCATTTTCTACAAAGCAGCAGTCAATGTGTTCACACAGCATTTCTCTGCAGACGGGCAGTTAGCGACGAATCAGAAGGCAACCACCCTGGGAAGGAGTTAACATTCAAAACAGATAAAAACCGCCTTTGGTCCAGAAGAGACAGGCCTGGAAACATCCCTTCTTCCAGGGCCTGGAATCACAAAGGCCAAAACCACAAAGCTGGGGGGGACAGGGAGGAACTTAGAGGTCAGTCAGCCCAACTCTTACAGAGAAGGGAAAATGACTTCCAGGGTCACTCAGTGAGAAAGAGGGAAAGCTGGGACCTGAACCCAGGTCTTTCATCTCCACATCCAGAGTTCTTTCAATTAGAGCATGAACTTAGGCACCAGAGTTCCTTTGTGAAACTCACCAGTCAATCAAGCAACATGCATCAAACACACTCTTCTATAGAAAGGCAGTACAATACAAGAGAGCTGTCAGAGCCAGGGAGACCTGGGTTCAAGTCCCATCTACGACACATACCAGCTGTGAGATACCAGACAAGTCATTCATCTGTCGGTGCCACTGGCAACTCTATAAAATGCAGAGAACGTGCCTGCCCATATGTTTCAGCAAAAGAGTTTCTGTATTGGGGGCTCCCTATACTGAGGAAATCCCAAGAGAGGGAGAGAGGGAGGGAGAGAGGAAAGGAATAAGGAAGGAAGGAGGGAGGGAGAGAGAGGAAGGAGGGAAGGAAGGAAGGAAGGAAGGAAGGAAGGAAGGAAGGGAAGCACTGGAGATACAAAGACAAGAGTGAAATAGCCCCTGCCTTCAGCTTATAGTCTTCTAGGAGGGACTATATACCTATAGAAGTATCAACAGAATAAATCAATACAAAATAATTAAGGAAACACAAGGGTTGGGGGGGAGGGGAGAGTTGGGAAAGGTTTCATGTAGGAGGCATCGCCTAAGCTGAGTTTTGAAAGAAATGAGGGACTCTTAAGAGGTCAAGCTGTGGCTTAGCTTGTCAAGCTGACCCTGGGCTAGGGCATTTCATTTCATTACACACACACACACACACACACACACACACACACACACACTCACTCTTCCCTCACACAACTCTATTGAAAGCTAGGAAGACAAGAGGCCGGGGTGGCAGAGGGACACGTAGAGTCCTAGACAGAAAAAGAGGAAGAGCATTCTCCAGGAGAAGTCAAGAAGGCCCTTTCAGGATTATAATTCTTCACCTTAGCCCCAACTACTCAAGACCATGACTTTGGACTCATCACCCATGACTTCCTAAGCATTTTTGTGTCACCAACCAGCCCACCCCCCCTCCCTTTGTCAGTCAGTCTGGTGAAATTTCAGAATTACATTTTTAAATGCATAAAATTTTAAAATACAGAGGATTACAAAGGAAATCTATTATACTGAAATATAGTTATCAAGATTTTTTAAAAAATAAAACGAGTTCATACACCCCAGGCTAAGACCCCTACTAGGGCCACCAGTGATAGTCAGATGGATTGAAGACATTCAAAATCCCCAAGGTGAGGACCACTCCAAGGAAGGCTTCAAGTCTGGGACATGAGCACTGGGGTTCCACACATGAGCTTAACAGGCCAAATGCCACCCAGCTATGACTCTGTTGCACAAACACACACACATACACAGATAATGCCTTACACTGGAAAACTGTGATGTGCCAAAGACCACTCACATTCACCATCTCACTGGAATTTCCCAGCAATCCTAAGACTTTACAGAAGGGGAAATGGAGGCTCAGAAATAGGAGGGGACTACAGTCACTCCCTCTGTGAATGAAGGAGAAAACTCAGTCTTCTGAACCCTAGTTTAGGGGTCTTTGAATTCATACCATACCGTCCTTCAATAAAGCAGAGAGGAGAGTCCTGGCCTTGGAGTTAGAACTGAATGCTGAGACTGACTTTACTGCTGACAAGCTCTGGAGGTCACAGACTTCCAGTCACCTCCCTTCTTGGACCTCAGTTTTATATACCATATAAACGAAAGGGGTGAACTAAGAAGATTTTGAAGGTCTTTTCTGGTTTTCACAATCAACGAGCCTTTCCTTCTATCTCACACAATCATATTCCAGTTTTTATAATTACCCACAGATACGTGCACACCCCAGTATGTGAGCTCACACACTGAGCAGGTTGGGGCTGGGGCTGTGAGGGAATAGAGAAAGTCAGAAAACATGGAGGGTTACATAAGAGAGCAGGGCCAGGCTAGTTCAAAGGAGACCCCATGTCTCTAGACCTGGCTGCCAAGCTAAAGGCATCCCTAAGCAGTCTGATCTTTGCTCTTTCCCAGGCTTGTTTCATGCTATTCCTCACTATATTCTATACTGCAAGCAAACTGGACAAGCCTCTATCCCTAGACACATACTGTGTCCTCAATACCATCAAACCTTTGCCAGTCCTCCTACCTAAAATGCCATCCTTCCCACTCTTTGCTTGCTGAATTCCTACTCTTTTTTAAGTCCAACTCAAATACCACCCCTTCCCAGATGCCTTGACTGACTCCACTCTACACTGTCCCTATAGGCAGCTACTTTTTCTTCAGATCTCAAAAAATACTTATTTCAGGTTTCTCTGTCTTTTATTTTCCCCTCAAAACCCACCCCTCTTCCAAAGGTCCCTATTTCTGTTAAAGGTCTTCCAGGTTCATAACTTGGATGTTATATTCTACTCCTCATTCTTCCTCAGCCCACTCCCCCTTAATCCACTGACTGTCCAAACCTGTCATTCCTACTGTTGTGGTGTAGGGGTACGATGAAGTCCAAAAAGACAGGGCAAAGGGCATGGGTCTACCTCGAAAGAATTCAACCACTCAAGCTTTCTTCAGTCAAAGACAAAGTTTACTGAAACACTAGTAGAAGTGGGTGAGATTCTTAGTGAGTCTGCACTATTTGGGACAAGGGTCAGATTTTAAGAATCTGAGGTAGGGACAAGGCTGGTACTTTTATAGGGAAAAAGATTGTGGGAAGATTTGGATGGGATTAAGGAGTGACAAATAGCCTGGGGTAACCTGGAGGTAACCAGAGAGGGTCTGGATGGGATTAAGGATGGAAGTATCCTCTCCAATCTGACCCCTTCCTCCTACTCACATAGTCACCTCAGCTGTAATTCAGACCCCTTGACATCTCTCATCTCATCTCCTAAGTGGCCTCCCTGCCTCCAATTTCTCTCCACTCCAGCCTATCCCCCACACCACAGCCAAAGTGATTCTCCTTAAATTCAGATGTGACTCCAAGTCCCTCCACTGCTCAACAAGCTCCATAGCTCCCTACTTCCTTAAGGATAAAATATAAAATTCTCTGTTTGCCTTTAAAGCCCTTCACAACCTGGTCCTAACCTTTCATTAAGGCCTCATTGTACATTACTCCCCTTATTACACTTTGCAATCCTGCCAGGCTGCTTTTTTCTGTTCCTCACACATAATAATCTCCCATTCTTGTGTCTTTGCACTAGCCTTCCCCCATGCCCATAATGCACTCCCTCCCCAAGCCTCTCTCATTTAAGGGCTGCTCAAACATCCTCATGAAGCTTTTCCTGATTCTCCCCACACATACTGCTAGTGCCGAACAACCATGTATTTAAGGGGCAGCTGGGTGGCACAGTGAATAGAGCACCGGCCCCTGGAATCAGGAGGACCTGAATTCAAATCTGACCTCAGACACTTAACAATTACTAGACGTGTGACCTTGGGCAAGTCACTTAATCCTAAATGTCCTGTCCTGCCCCCTCCAAAAAGGAAAAAAAACAACCACGTATTTATTCTCTTTATATTCATTCTACATAGTTTTAAGGAGGCATGTTTTCTCCCTTGTTAAAATAAAGGCCCTCTGAGAGCAAGAATCATTTTCATTCTTTGCTAGGTCTAGAACCTAGGAGAAGGTCAACATTAGGTATTTAACAAAAGCTTATTGGATCACAGGGTACCATACTGTTATCACCATTCATTATCTGTGTGTCTTATCTTACTAGATCGTAAGCTTCCTGAGGGCAAGAATCCTGGAGAAGCACATCATACTGTAGAGTGGAAAGAGCCCAGTATGTGGAGGCAGAAAACCTGGGACTGAATCCTGACTCTGAGACTTAACTTACCCCATGACCTCAGTCAAATCATATGACTAAGGGAACACAAGATTTCAAGGTGGAAGGATCCTTCCATACCATCTCATCCAACCCCTTGAAGTTTGAAATAAAACAACCAAGGCCCAGGGTGAAAACCCTGGAGGCATAAAGTTTCACTGGTACTGGCAAATCAAGGACTCAAACCCAGGTGTTCAGGGTAGCTAAGTGGTGAAGTGAATAGAGCACGGGCCCTGGAGTCCGGAGGACCTGAGTCCAAATCTGGCCTCAGACACCTGTGGCTTTAGGCAAGTCACTTAACCCCAATTGTCCTACCTTCCCCCCTCCAAAAAAAAGCAAAAACAAAACAAACAAACAAACAAAACCCAGGTGTCCTGACTCCAAATCCAGTATTCTTTGCACTACACCAGGGGTGAGGAACCTGCAGCCTCAGGGCCACGTATGGCCTTCTACAAAACAAATACTTTTAAGGTGATTTGTTCTGTCAAGTTTAGATTCAATCAGTGGGATACCCTTGAGGCCCCAGAGGGCCACATGTGGCCTTAAGGCCAAAGGTTCCCCACTCCTACACTACACTATGTTTGGCCTCTCTTGTAAAACAATGGAGGGAAAGAGGAAGGAAATAAGCATTTATTAAGCACCTACTATGACCAATTGCTTCAGAAATATCTCATTTAATCATCAGAACAATCCTATCAACAAGACAGGTTCTATTATTATTCTGACTTTACAGGTATGGAAACTGAAGCAGAGGTTAAGTGACTTACCCAGAATCATAAAGCTACTAAGTGCCAGGCCAAATTTGAACTTAGGTTTTCCTGACTAGGCCCAGCACTCTGTGCACTTGAACACCTAGCTGCCTTAAACCAAATCACTAAGAGCCCTTCCAGCTATAAATTCTTTGAACCAATTTTGCATCTTCCTCAGTGCCTGGCAGAGTACTCTGCATATAGTAGCCACTTTATGTCTCCTGAATTAAACTGGCCTCCAGTGGACCCTTAAGAAGCTGTTGGTAACACAGAGGAAAAGGCACAAAGGACTCATAAGATCATAGGGTTTAGAGGCAGAAGGGACCTTGGAAATAATTGTGCACATGAAGAAATAGAGGCACCCCAAGGTTAAGAGACTTGTCTGAGGTCTCACATGTAGTTACAGAGAAAGGATTCAAATGCAGCCCCTCTAAATCTAGCTTGCCATGCTGTTTGGGCATCTGAATTATAGACCCTGAAAAACACCTGCTGACTTGGCCTGCTAAGATAACACACTCAGCGATCCAGACCTGGGAGCTGCAGGACTGACCAGAAACCTGTCTTCTATCTCACAGGTCTGAGATCCCCAAAACCCACATCCAAGAGCCCCATCTCCATCCTTAATTAATACAAGGCACCCCCCCCCCACTATGCTCCCATTCCAGACCAGGTCACTCTACCCTCACCATTGCAAACCCTACCAAAACCTTCCCCCCATATCAAGTTCTATACTTCCTCAAATCTTCCCCGCCAATCCTCAGATTCTGAATGACCTCCTCCAACATCCTTAAACTATTTGCTGCCCATCCCTTCTCCCTTATCCTCACTGCCATCTCAAACCTTGAGGCACCTGGCTCCACCCCTATTCTCCCCAGGTCCGGTGCCTCTCTCTCCTCCCCCAAACATCAGTCACCCAGCTGCCAGTAGAACCTAGACTTCAGACTCATACACACCAATCTAGTGCTGGCCATCCCCCAGAAGAGCAATAGAAAAAAGGGCAAAGGCCCCGGTCAAGGGCCTGGGAAGGGGGGACCCCTCAGTTTATAGGGTCTGACTGACCACCTAATGTGCCTAGAGCAGAGAAGCAGGAGCTCAACCACTTCAGTTCTCTTAGGAAAGATTCCTCTCCTAAGACTCCTGTTTGGACCTAAACAGTGACAACTCTATCTACCAAGATATAATCTGTGCCATCCCCTACCCTCAGCCCAGAACTAGCCGAAGAGAAAAAGAGGCCTCAGCCCTTCTTCCGTCTACCACAGCCAACGTTCTCCCTCTTTAGGCCCAGAACCCCAAACTCATTTCAGGCATTCCTTCCTAATTAATTGCGCATTCAGAGACTCTTCCCACCACCAGGTGCTACCTCCTCGTGGAAGTTCTATGGGCATTTCCTTTGGGTATCACTTCTTGGCTCCCATCTGGAAGGAGGGAGATACAGTTCTAAGAAGAGTCGTGGATATCATTCCTACCACCAACCTCCACTGAAGCCAGATTCTTCCTCAAGGAGCCAATATATATGAGTGTAGACCTAAGTCAAACCTCTTGGACTGACAAGGAGTACTATTCCTTAGGGCCTATCTTGAAAAGGATAGCTAACACATAGGACCCACACTCCAAACACACAGACACTGACAGACAGACAGACAGACACACCCCCCTCCACCAGACTAAAAAGGCTGGACTGATCAGAATTCACCCTAACTGGGGGGAGGTAGCCCATTCCCCTAGCCAGGGAGCCTACCTTATAAACAGAGTCTAATTCCCAGAAAACCCCCTGTGGGCCTGGCACAGGCTAGGCTGACATTCAGTGTTAGGACAAAAGGTGCAGCAGGAAGGAGGGAGCTAGGGGAGGCCTTCTCTTCCCTCCCTTCCAGGCCTTCCCAAACACTGCTTCCTTCCCTTTGGGATCGGGAAGAGGAGGGAGGTGGGGGAGGTGGGGGAGGCAGGCGCCGGCAGGCTGGCCTGCAGAACTCCCTCCCCCCACAACTGCAACAATGTAACAACCTAAGCGATACAATGTGGCTGTTTCTTTTCCTATTTAGGCCCTGAGCCCCAGAGCACGGAAGAGCCGGGAGACAAAAGCTACCCCTCTTCTTGCATGGGGGGGAACGGCACCCGTAATCCTTATCCTCCAACCCAGGGGTTCATTTCCCCACACACATTCCGGTTATCCCGAAGGAGAGAAGCACACATATCTATGCCCTCGGCCTGTAGTCAAGGTGTCTTTCGGAGCACCTGGGCCCAATTTTCCGTGGATGAATCGTCATGGCAGCCAATACCTGATCCACGGCCTTCGAGACGAAGAAAAATCGCTTGGCTAAGGGTGAAGGGTGTGTAACTAAGGCCCTAAGCCTCTGCCCCCTCCCCAAACAAAACAAATTCTGAGAAGCAGCAGACAACCTCGGGAGAGAGCTACAAACGCATAAAGTTTGCAAAAATATCTCCACCCCCGGCCCAGAACAAAACAGCTGGACTGAACGATCCGAGCTTTCTTCCAACCAGAGAAGGTGGGGAAGGGGCCAGGGCCGCGGACACCTACCCGCTCCCTCGATTTTATCTGCTCCACGACTCCACGTGATCTGCCGGGTCTCCAACTTGACCTGGAAGGTTTTCCTCTCTGGTCGCTGGGATTTCTTGGAGTAGAACAAGGTCATGACTGTGCCCACTTCCAAACTCCTGCAGAGGTGCAGAGCCTCGGCCTCCGACGGGGCGCAGGACCCGCAGCCATTGGCGAAGGGGGCCCCCACCCCTGCCATCATTACGGGTATCTCCTGCTCTCCTCCAGACCCGAGTTTGTCCCAAACTGCAGGCCGGGGAGCCCCGGAGGGCGCTCAGGAGGCAGCGTCTGAACGAGCGCAGCTTCAGCCAGCAATCCGCGCCGCGGCAGCGACTCCTGCGGGGGCGGGGTGGAGGAGGAGGAGGAGGAGGAGGAGGAGGAGGAGGAGGAGGAAGGGGCCGAGTTAACCAAGGAGGCGCTAGGAGACTGACCCCCCCCCTCCCCCAGCGCCCCGCCCGCGCAGACCCCGCCTCCACGGCCCGAACAAAGACACCCCCCCCTTCCCGCCCCCAGCAGGTGGGGCTGTTCGCCCCCCACCCAGGCCGCGTCCTTCCCTCCCTGCCTTCCCCAGGCCAGTCCTCAGGACCACCTTCCAACAGCCTGCACTGTCCGGATCCGCCTCCCTAATCACTTGTCAGTCTTCTGATCTGGCGAGCCCCTGCATCGATTCTCGGCGGATAAGATGTCCCGAAAACTCAGGAAGTAATGGCTGAAAAAGAGCACCGAGTAGTGTCTCACACTCTGTCACACTCACAGACACACACAAACAGCCCCGAAACACAAAACCAGTCGCACACCCTTCGTACACCCTGAAACACACACACACACACACACACTCTGAAATAGCCACGTATAAATAATGGAAGTCACAGAGTGCAACAGTACCACACAAACAGTGGCACACAAGTCCCTGGGACAGTCATACACAAACAGTCGCACAACTACCCAGACCCACCCTACAGCCTGAGTCAGTTTCACATCCCGGGCACAGCTGCTACCTGGGCCTGCCTTTCCCTGTCTCTCTTCCCTCTGCTTGAGTGGCGTGAGGAGAATGGGGCTGTTGGGGGGCGAGGGGGCTTTTGCCCCTAAATCGACACGTGCATTGGCTCCAGAATTGGGGGAGAACAGAGCCGAGCTGCAGGGCGGTTCCCAATCTGCCAGCCCCTGCCTCCCGGCCTCTCCCTGTCTGCTTGTCTTTCCCTGGCTCCTCTTTTCTCTCTCTCGGTCTTTTGGGCGGGAGCCCGGCAGGGTCTCCCAAGTGCCCTCGGGCTCTCGGGCCCCCGCTGCCCCCGGCCTCCCCCGCCCCACATCCGGTGGCGTTCGTAGCTCTAGCTGCAGAGGGAGCGGGGAGCAGGGAGCGGGGAGAGGGGCCGGGCGGGCGAATAGGAACGAAGACGCTCCCCCTTTCCCGGCGCTCAGAAAGACAAAGCGGCGAGAGGGAGGGGGTGGGGGGAAATCCAGCCCCTTAAAGGGACACAAGGCTTAACTCCGGGGGAAGGGGGATTCGCCTAGACATAGCTGCCCCCTCCCCTGCTCACCTGAGCGCTTCTAATTCACCTCTGCAAAATGGAAAGGGAGGAGAAAGCTGTCGGGTGGCTGGTAGCAGAACCCAGATACGACCCTCTCCCTTTATCTTAGGGGGTAAGAGGGTGGAGTAAAGGACGGAAAAGGGGCTTGGGAAGGCGGGGCCACCTGTTGATTGGCCAGGGGGGTAACTGATTGACAAGCTCTCCGCCTCCACCACCCCCTTTTCCCATTGAGTGGTGGAGGCGGCCCTGGCTAAGGTCACTCCCTGGTTGTCTGGACCAGGCTTTGCCTACCTTCTTTCTCTTCCCGCCCCTTGAGGCTTGCGGATTGATTGATTGATTAATTCCCACCTCCTAGCCGGCTCAAAGCCTGTCTTCCCAGTTCCCCCTTTATGGTTAGGGACTAGACCTGTGATTTCAATGGAATAGGGAAGGCACCTTCTCACAGTTTCTTAATCTTTTTTTGTGTGTGCCGTGGTCTCCTTTGGCAGTCTAGTGATGTCCATGAACTCCTCAAAATAATATTGTATTTAAAAATTCATAATTGACAGAAATTTCATTTTAGGAGTTAACAAAAATATTTTTCTTTTCCATCCATGTTCACAGTCCTAAAAATCTATCCATGGAGTCCTACCTCGTGTTAAGAATGCAGTCCAGGGGTGGCTAGGTGGCGCAGTGAGTAGAGCGTCGGCCCTGGAGTCAAGAAGGACCTGAGTTCGGATTCGGCCTCAGACACTTAACGCACACACAAACAAAAACCTAGCTGTGTGACCTTGGGCAAGTTACTTAACCCCAATTGCCCTCCAA
Organism: Gymnobelideus leadbeateri; assembly: GCA_011680675.1. Lineage (NCBI taxonomy): Eukaryota > Metazoa > Chordata > Mammalia > Diprotodontia > Petauridae > Gymnobelideus > Gymnobelideus leadbeateri. Next base: position 929,681 of record WOXC01006136.1, read on the forward strand.
AAAGCAAAAAAAAAAAAGAATGCAGTCCAAGACACTCAGTGCCTAATCACTTCAGGGTCAAATTGACAGTATGTATCAGTCAGGACTTGACCCATAGCTAGCTCTCTATTCCTGGTCATAGATGTGGGCCAAAAATGTGATGTTCACAGTTTTTGTGAATTTAAAGGTGATGTTCAATCATTTTGTTGTTCAGGCATTTTTTCAATTAAGTCCCATTCTTTGTGACCCCATTTTGTTTATTTTAATTTTGGCAGAGATACTGGAGGGATTTGTCATTTCCTTTTCCGGCTCAATTTACAGATAAGGAAACTGAGGCAAACAGGGTTAACTAACTTGCCCCAGGGTCATACAGCTAGCCAGTCAGTATCTAAGGCCAGATTTGAACTCAGGAAGATGTGCTCTATCTGCTTCACCACTGGTCATACTACATTGTGCCTGGGGCACTACCACAGCCAACATGAAAATTTCATCCAAAAGCTACTTTGTAGAACATACCCATGCCAAGAATTTACCCCCCAAAGGCTGAGGTGAAGATTTCCTACATTCCTAAATTCATTTAGCAAACACTTATTTATTTATGGTCAACTTAATTTGACTGATGCAGGTATATTGTACTAGGCCCCTGAGAAAACAAAAAAACCTCCTGCCCTCTATGAACTTGTCTTCTATTGGACAAAAATTAGTAGAAAGTAATTTGACTGGAAGGCCCCTAGCAACAGAAGAGAATCAGGAGAGGCCTCAGGTAAGAAATGGCACTTTAACTGAGCCATGAAGGAAGTTATAGATTTCCAAAAGGCTGAATGAAGTCATGCATTCCAGACTTAAGGGACAGTGTAGGCAAAGCCCCAGAGACGATTAATCAATCGATACACATTTATTAAATGTCGACTAAGTGCCAGGTACAGTGCTAAGTGCTGGGGGTACAAAAAAGAGGCCAAAGACAGTTCCTTCCCCCTAGGAACTTACAATCTAATGGAGGAGACATCATGCAAAACAAATATATACAAAACAAGCTATATACAGGATAATAGGAAATAATTAATGGAAGGAAGACACTGGAATTCAGAGGTGCTTCCAGTAAAAGGTGGGATTTTAGTTGGGATTTAAAGGAAGCCAGGACGGTGAGTAGTCAGAGCAGAGGAGAGAAAGTGTTCCAGGTACGGGGGACAGACAGAAAAAAAGCTGAGAGCTGAGAGCTGGAGGATCTTGGTTGTGGAAGGGAGGCCAGTATCCTGGGATCCAAGAGTGTAAAGGAGTAAGGTAGTAGGGGGCTAGGTTAGGAAGTGCTTTGAATACTAAATAGATCATTTTGTATTTATTTACTCCTGAGATGGAAGGAGCCACTAGAATTTATTGAGTGGGGACTGGGGGAGTGACAGGACTGAACCTGTGTTTTAGGAAAATCACTTTAGTGGCTGAATGGAGGATGGAGTGGAGTGAGGAGAGATTCACCAGAGACAGGCAAACCCACCAGCAGGCTCTTGCAATAATCCAGGTGTTATGTGATGAGGGTTTGCACTAGAGTGGCAGCAGAGACAGAGGAGAGAAAGGGACTGATTCAAGAGATATTGCAAAGGTGAAATCAATAGGCCTTGGCAGTCACTTAGATATGGGGAGGGGAATGGGTAAGAGATAGTGAGGAAAACCAGGATGACTCCTAGGTTGCAAGCCAGAAGGACCGGGAGGGTAATGTTACCCTGGAGGGGGAAGAGGGGGAGAGAGAATGAATTCTGTTTTGGATATATCGAGTTTAAAATGAGTACTGTATATCCAGTTTGAGATGTCTGAAGGACAGAGATGTAATATTGGAGGTCAGCAGAGATTGAGTGAAGCAAGATAGGCAGATCTGAGAGTCATCAGAATAGAGATGATAATGAAAACCTTGGGGGCCAATGATATCAAGTGAAGAAATAAAGAAGGAAAAGAAAAAAGGGCCCAGGACAGAACACTGAGGGTCACCTGTGGCTGGAGGGTGGGATCTGGAGGGAGACAAAGGAGCCATCAGAGAAATAAGAGAACCAGGAGAGAATGGAATCCTGAAAACCTAGAGAGAAGAGAACATTGAGGAGGGAAAAGGGATTTACAGCAGTGTCAAAGTCTGAAGAGAGCTGAAGAAGAAAGACTGAGATGGGATGTGAGATCTGGGCAATGGCCAGGAGACAGTCCTGACTCCTCCTTCTCCACATCCTTTACTGAATCATGACCTACCCCACTGTGGGTGCCACAGTATAGATCTGTCTCTGTTAATGTATGTATGTATTATGTGTTATGCATATATTCTCTCTGTTATACCACATATGTGTGAATGGATACATGTATGTGTCTGTGCACATATATGTACATATATAATATATGTATAAAATTGAACCTTTTAGAGCTGATATTATAATTCTATATAAATATATTTATATAGCATATACCTATATATGTTTACATATAACATATATAAATAAATATACTTATATATAACATATGCAAATAAATAAATCTGTTTTATGTGATGTGTTAATATATTTAAATATTATCTATTTACATATAATTTTATATTTTTAATTTTATATATAATTATAATATCTGTTATTTATACAATCAGCTCCCACAGGTTCAATGATCATCTTTATGTATATGACTCCTAAATCAAAACACCTAGTCTCGGGGTGGCTAGGTGGTGCAGTGAATAGAGCACCGGCCCTGGAGTCAGGAGAACCTGAGTTCAAATCCAGTCTCAGACACTTAACACTTACTAGCCATGTGATCTTGGGCAAGTCACTTAACCCCAACTGCCCTCCAAAAAGCAAAAAAAAAAAAAAAAATACCTACTCTTCCTGCTGATGGTCAGTTCTGTATCACCAATTGTCATCTAAATGGACATTCTGAAATCACTTTGTATCCACATTCCCTCACTTCCCTATTTTTACCCAGAGTCTTATCATCTCATCCCGGTGGTCTCATAGGCTTACAAACCCAGTGTCATCCTCTACTCCTCATTTGCTTTCACCCCACATTTTCTTTTGCCTCCCCCAATGTCTCTTGTATTCTACCCCTTTGTCTCCATTCATCCAGCCACTGCTCTCCTCTCTCCTGTACTATTGCAACAATGTCCTCATTCATTCCTAATTCCTAATAATAGAGGCTGTGATCTACAGGAAGGTCCTGAGTTTCACAGTAGATAAAGCACTGGGCCTGGAGTCAGAAAGACGTGATTTCAAATCTGACCTCAGACACTTACTAGCTGTGGGACCCTGGGCAAACCACTTAGCCTCTTTCTGCCTTAGTTTCCTCAATGGGAAATGGGAAGAAATAATAGAATCTATCTCATAGGGTTGTTGTGAGGAATGTCAACTGAACTGGAACTGGCCTCTAACCTGGAAATGGCCAGATCGGAACAGAGCAGGCCAGAGGCAGGTGTGTCAGAGATTAAACAGAAATTTAATTTATTTCAGAATGAGGAAAATGCTTACAATTGGAAGCCCCCTCCTAAGAGGGGGCTTTGCTATGGCAAAGGCAGGTCTTATATAAAAATCCACAAGTGGGCTGGACCACAACACAATCATTCTTAGCAGTTACCATGGCAGGCTCATGGGTGGACAATGCAGGTGTTCCTGGGCCCTGTGAGAACAGTTCTTAAGTTGATTGTTTTAAGTCTTAAGGGTCATTTAGCCTTGTGATTATTCAGTGGGGTACAGAACTAGAGTTAGCATGGTAGGAACAGGAGTGCAGTATTTGGTTCAGTTACACAAGCACAGGAATTTAGGAATTGTTAACGTATCAGGAGATTTTGATAGATGACTTTAGGCTGTAGTACTTTGATTCTCAGGTCCCTGGGAAACAGGGAAAGCTCTAACACATCTAAACAATTATTGATTAATATGAAAATCATAAATCCCCCAGTGAACACCTGGTGTTGGTCAAAGCAATACATTTTGCCAGAGGGTGAGATCATCCAGAGTGCAAAGGATTGTTGTTAAGCCAAGTTCAGGGCACAGCCTGCTTGATGGGCCTTAGCTCCCAGAAACAGGGTATCTCCAAATTCCTTGAAATTTCCTCCTTTGGGCCAAGGGAAGGTGGTCTGAAAGAACCCCCACCCTTATGACCAATAATGGAGAGGAAGGTATTAGCCAAAATGCCATGAGAGGCCAACTGAGCAAGTTTTCACATAAGATGTATGGGGTGCTTGAGATGTACAATTGTGAGAAAACTCCTTGCATCAAGGATCTGAGTTTTTGGTTAGCATAGCATAGGTCTTTAAACAGCACATAGAGATGGTCCAATTTCCTAGCCATGCAGACCTAGGTTCAAACAATGCAATAAAGTTTTGGGTTTTTTTACACAAGTCCCATAATTATGTAATTACATTAAGCCAGGTACAGATCAGACTACTTAGAGGGCTCACAATAAACTAGTTCTTAGAAGGGAGATTTACATGTCACCAAAGTCATTAAGAGAACTTAAACATTAACATCAAGTCCCCTCTAACAGAGGCACTAAGCTAATTCTATTCTCTTAGCCTTGGCATGGGGGTGGGGGTGGGGTTACAAAACCAGAACAGAGGCAGGTAATTACCTCCTATCCTGTCCTGTAGAAGCCAGAACCAAACAGAGCAGGCAGGAACAGTTGGTTAGGGGAACAGAGCCTGCAGAAAAGATAGTCCCAGATGTCTCCTGTAGTTATCTGGTACCTAGATATCTTTTCTTGGACAATAGGCTTTATTCTCGGGATAACTCTAAAAGGGTTATCTAGTTCCAAATCTAAAGGTTCCTAGATAACTCTGGTTTTCCAGAGAATCTCGCAGAGAATTTCAGTTTATATATATTTGCTGTTTCTATCCTTACCTAAGTCCTGTACCTGATATAAGAGTCTTTTAAAAATTTAGGAAGGTCCAATTGTAAAATGAATTCTTCTGCCTTTTAAAATTACAAGACAGATATTTTTTTTAAACGGGAAAATAATTTCACTTTCTTTATCATTATCAATATAATTTATGCATAAAATCCAATTAATCCTTAATTGATGAAACTGTAATCCAATTTTTGAGAACTTATTACCAAAACATATTTAAAAAGCCTGATTTTCCATGATAAATAAATTTAGAAGCCAATCATATACATCTGTATATAGTTCTTAGAGAAGAGTCTAATAATCCTGTTGCTTTGAGGCTTCTGATTGCAATGTTTTCCTCACTCTGACGTTAATTCACCTTCTGTTTAATCTCTGACACACCTGCCTCTGGCCTGCTCTGTTCAGTTCTGGCCTTCCCAGGTTAGAGGCTGGTTCCAGTCTGGTTGACAGGACCAAAAGAAATAAGACTTGTAAAGCACTTAGCACAGTGCCTGGAATATACTAGGCACTTAATGAATGTTTATTCCCTCCTCCCTCCTTCTCTCCAATCCACCCATACAACAGGCCAAGTAATGTTCCGAAAGTACAGGTCTGACTAGTCCAAAAGCTCCAGTAACTCTTTACTGCATCTAGGCTAAAGTCCAGACTTCTCTGGTACATAAAGAACCTGACTGGAACCTGGTTCCAGAAAGTCATCATTCCCTTTCCCACACTCTCTTTGATCAGGCCAAACTGACCCCCCCCTTTTTTTTTTCTTTGCTCATGCATGAGATTACACCTCTCTGTGCCTTTTTACAGGCTATTGTTGGGGCATCTAAGTGGCAAAGTGGATAGAGTACCAGCCCTGAAGTCAGGAAGACTTGAGTTCAAATCAGACCTCACTTACTAGCTCTGTGACCCTGGGTAAGTCACTTAACTTTGATTGCTTTCACACACCCCACCCCACCCCTGAAAAAAATAGTTTATTGTTAGCCATGATTGTAATGGGCTATTCTTGCCTTCCAGAATCCTTAGCTTCCTTCAAAGCTCAAACCTCAGGTCAAACCACCTCCTATGGGTGACCTTTCCTGATCCCTGGGCCAGTCCCAGCTGTTAGTGCCTCCCCCCCATTACTTTTCATTTACTTGACATATAATTTGCATTTATGTATACACACAAAATGTTTTCCCCAATAGAATGTAAAATCTTTGAGGGCAGAACCCGTTTGTTTTTGTCCTCATATTCCTGGTGCCTCAAGCAGGTCCAGACACTTAGGAAGTGTTTAATAAATGCTTGTTGATTGGTTGAGTACCATACAACAAACCTGGAAGGTGGTCTAGAGCAGAAACTTCACCCCACATTCAAGTCAGTTCAATTTGACAGCCTTTGAATAAGTGTTACTGGCACTAGGCACTGTGTTAGGCATGGAAGTTACAAAGACAAGAAGGAAACCCTCCATCCCTCCAAGAACCTGAATTCTCCTGAAAGATATAGAACATGAAAAAAAGTGCATATGATATATTCACAAATTAGGGTGTGATGGGAACCGAAGAGAGATCCAGACAAAGTTGTCCAGAAAAAATCGAGAAGGAAGAGAAATGTTTTCAGCTAGTGGGGTCAGGCTGTAGGCTATAAGGATGGGAACCCTGGAGTGGTCAGAGATTCAGAGAAGGGGAAGCTGAGAAAGGTGAACAGAGACAGAGCTGGAGGGAGCAGGAATGACATATGGGTGAGGAAACCAAAGTGACAGATAGGAGTGAGATAGGAGAAGACAGACTGGAGGTGTCAAAGGCTACCATAGCCTCAGGTCACTGCAGTCTGGGGCTCTTGGGTCTGGCTTATAGCAAAGGACAGATGTGGGAGGGGCAAGAACCTAACTTTCACTCCTTGTGGTCTTTGTGGCCCTCAATAAGCATCTTGGGGCCACCCTTGCTCACAGCATCCTCAAATTTGGTGAAGGTGTGTGTGAAAACACCCAGTTTGGGGTCAGCTTCACTGCAGAGCTGCATAAGGATGGCCCCCCTGGAGGAGAATTTTCCCGACAGCCAATACCCTCTGAACATAAGCATGCTGCCTCTTAAGAGAGAGAAAAGTCTCTGGAATAACATATCAACCAATCTTGGGGACCAATGCATTCCCAGCCCAGTGTTAGGTATAGTACCTAACTATAGGTACTATAGTACCTAACTATAGGTACTATAGTACCTAACTATAGGTACTATAGTACCTAACTATAGGTACTATAGTACCTAACTATAGGTACTATAGTACCTAACTATAGGTACTATAGTACCTAACTATAGGTACTATAGTACCCCATAGTGGGGGAGACAGAAGGAGGAAAATGAAATTCTGCCCTCAGAGAACTCACAGTCTGGTTAAGGAGATCTCAGATCTAGTAATTCAGGAAAGAATTAAAGGTCATGCTTCCTGTGAGAGAACTGATGGAGGTAGAAGTGCAATGTGTGGATTTATTCATTTTACTCTGCTTATCTGCCATAGAGGAAGATTTATTATGAAAGGGGATTTGGAGGTTTGAAGGGAAAAAAGAATAACCAATAAGAAAAGAAGGAGGAGGAGGAAGAGAAGGAGGAGGAGGAGGAGGAGGAGGTGAAGAAGAAGAAGAAGAAGGAGGAGGAGGAGGAGAAAGAAAGAAAAAAGAGAAAGAAAGAAAGAAAGAAAGAAAGAAAGAAAGAAAGAAAGAAAGAAAGAAAGAAAGAAAGAAAGAAAGAAAGAAAGAAAGAAGGAAGGAAGGAAAGGAAGGAAGGAAGGAAGGAAGGAAGGAAGGAAGGAAGGAAGGAAGGAAGGAAGGAAGGAAGGAAGGAAGGAAGGGAGGGAGGACAGGAGGGAGGGAGGATGGGCTATGAAGTACTACAACAGAGAGGACAGGAGGAAGTTAGAAGAAGACAAGTAGAATAGCTTTGAAAGTAACACGTGGAATTTTTGATATGTTTTGTGGTAACAGATTCAGTCTCAAATACAATCCATTGTTTCTATTCTTTTCATATGGAAATGTTCGTATTCATGGGGGAAACTGTCAAGTTTAGAATAGTTTTAAAAAATGAGAATTTTTTTATGTTGGTGTTATTCCCATGTGGTATGTTTGCTGTCAAAGATCTTAGACCATGGTCTACACAATCAGGGAAGACTTCCTTAAAGAAGTGGGACAAAAGGCAATCTTGAAGTTAGGAATCCCTTGTCGGAGATAGAGAGAAAAGGAGATCTTTTAGGCAGGAGAAAAGCAGGGGCAAAAGCCTCGAGGTGGTAACAGCCATGCACAGTTTCATATCACCTTTAGGCTTAGCTGCTGTGTACAGGAAGGAATGTAAAAAGGGAGCCATACAGTGGTGCAATAGTAGCATATAGCTCTTGAAGAGCATCAATAAAACATTCAGAAATACAGTCAAGAAAATAAGACAGGAGTTCAGAAGGGGAACAAACAGACAATGTTGTTACTACCATGATAAAAGTGATAGTAATCCCTTCCACACTGTGGGTGCTGAGGGTGCAGTGCCCTGTGATCTGGAAAATCTGAATAGTATTTCTTGGCCTTCCCTGTGTACCAGAGAAAAAAATCTGAATTATTATGGCATTAAAAGATTAAATGTGTTAATATTATACAATACTATACATCTATTTTATGCATTTCTGAGTTTCTTTTTTTTTTTTGTAAGCAATTAGGGTTGAGTGACTTGCTCAAGGTAACACGGCTAGTTATTTATGAGTGGGTGCTCATTTTCTGAGGCCAGGACCAATCCCGGGTCATCCCGACTCCAGGGCCAGTGCTCTTACTCACTGAGCCACCTAGCCGCCCCCATTTCTGAGTTTTTCTCCCCCCCAAAAAAATATTAGGTGCACATATTTTCAGACTTTTTCAATGTATTGATTTGGTCTTCTTTCTTTTTTTCCTCTTCTTTTTTTCTTTTGTCTTTAAGAAATATTATTTGTTATATGGGATGGCTCTCCGAGGGGAAGGAATATTGGGGGAACTATAGAGATAAAAAATATATCAATAGAAACTTAATTAGGGGTGGCTAGGTGGTACAGTGAATAGAGCACAGGCCCTGGAATCAGGAGGACTTGACTTAATATCCTACCTCAGACACTTAATACTTACTAGCCATGTGACCTTGGGCAAGTCTCAACCCCAATTGTTCTACCTTCCTCCTCCAAAAAAAAAAAAAAAAGCAAAAAAAAAACTTAATTAAAAAAAAGAATGTATTAGAGATAGTTATGTTTGTGTTTGTGCCCCTAGTGTTTGGCATATCAAAATACTTAAATGCTTGTTGACTGATAATAAAAGAAAATGCATAAAGAAGGGAAGGGCAGATTGGGATCAGACTGTGAAGGACCTTGAATGTGTCAAGGGAGGTCCATGGTATAAAGAACTCATCATGTCCACCCCCTTTACTTTATAGATGAGGAAACTGAGGGCAGAGACAGGATATCACTTGCCTAAAGTAATAGCAGATCCAGTCTTGGAACCCAAGTACCCTGACTCAGAACCCAAGGCCCTTTCACTGTCCTGTCCGGAATGGCAAAAACTAAAAAGCTTTTGAGTAGGAGTCCTATGTGATCAGACCCTGTGGTCATATATGCATAATGGATTGGAGGAAGAGAGAAAGAAGGAAAACTATTGGAAAAAAGTTATTGAAATAACTCTGGTGAGAGGAGATGAAGGCCTCGGCTAGAGAAGGAGTTGGAGGGATGGAGAGGGAGGAAAAAATGGGAAGATGTTGAGGCTGGGGAAGAGAAGGAAGTTCTGGAGGGATTCCCCACCCCCGCATTGCTATTCATGGCTGCACATGCCCCAGTACACCCACATGGTGTCTGTCTCCCAGGCAGCATTGCCTGAGCCCCAGTTCCTTCAGGACCAGTAATGTGTGTGTGTACACACACACACAGCACTACATGCTTCAACAAGAAGCAAGCTGCACCACCCTTGGGCATGGCCTGGGAATTGGAGGAACAAGATTATTGGACATTAGGACTTAGTAGAAGAGGCCTTAGAAATCATCAAAGCTGAACACCTCATTTTTACAAAGTGGGAAACTGAGGCCCACAGAAATTCTATAACCTTCCAGTCCAGCCCATACCACTGGCCTTAAGGTCCTGAAGGTTCTTTCCCCAAGGACACCAATACTCTGATACCTTGCTTGTCCTAGTCCTCAGGGTTACCTAGATCAGAGGCCAAATTTTGAAAAAGACCAAGTTTGTATTTAATTTCCTTCTATATCTCTGACTGTCCCTCATGCATGGAATAATTCTCCCTTCTTTTCACTGCCTTCTGGCATCCCTGCTTTTCTTCAAGGCCCAGCTAAAATCCACCTTCCACAGGAAGGCTTTCCCAATCCCTCTAAATTCAGTTTCTTCCTTTATCTTGTATATAGTTGTTTTGGGTTTTGGGTTTTTTGTACATAGCTGTCTGCATATTGTCACCTCTGTTAGATGATGAGATCCTGGGAGGCAGGCACTGTCTTTTGAATTTTTTTTTTTGTATCTTAGTATGGTGCCTGAAACATTTGTTGTTGTTCAATTGTTTTTCAGTCAGGTCTGACTCTCTGTGACGCTATTTGGTGTTTTCCTGACAAAGATACTTGAGTGGTTTTCCATTTCCTTCTCCAGTTCATTTTACAGATAAGGAAACTGGGGCAAACAAAGTGACTTGCCCAGGGTGACATAGCTGTTGTCTAAGACCAGATTTGAACTCAGTAAGACCAATTTTCTTGACTCCAGGCCTAGTACTATATCTACTATGCCACCTAGCTATCTGGAACATAGAAGTCACTTAATAAATGTATATTGACTGACTAACTGTCAGTCAACTGACTTGTCCATCAGTTTTCACCATCCCAGGAATACAGTGACCTCATGTCTTAGACAGAGCCCCTGTCCTAGACAGTACCCCCTACTCCAGAGTCCAGGGCATCTACTTGTACTTGCTGATGTCCCAGAAGACATCCACATGTCCACCAAAGGCCCTTCATGAGTGACCATTAGCCATCTTGGGAGGAAGGTGTCTCACTGGGCAACCCCCCTCCCCCCCACCAACCTCTAGCCCCAGCCCTATTTATCACAAACCATTGAGGTGGGTACCTGGTCCGCTCAACTTGTGGCTACTTCTAATCATTCCACAAATAAGAGTTACCACTTCTCTAAGTGATTTTAGGTTTCTGAAGTACTTTCCTGTGAGGTAAGCAGTATATTCCTGTTTTATAGGTGAGGGAAATGATTTAGAGAGGAACAAAGACATGCACAGAGAGAAAAGTTGTGTGTGTGTGTGTGTGTGAGTGTGAGTGTGTGTGTGAGTGAGTGAGTGTGAGTGTGTGTGAGTGTGTGTGAGTGCGAGTGTCTGTGAGTGTGTGAGTGTGTGTGAGTGTGAGTGTGTGTGAGTGTCTGTGAGTGTGTGTGAGTGTGAGTGTCTGTGAGTGTGTGAGTGTGAGTGTGAGTGAGACAGAAAGAGAGAGAAAGAGGGAGGGAAGGAGAGAGGAAGAGGGGGGGAGGGAGGGAGATTTATTTATTTAACATTTATTTGATTGATTGATTGATTTATCATCATTTACTATGTGATAGGCACTGTGCTAAGAGCTAGAGATACCAATACTAGGAAGCAAGATATAGTCCCTGCCCTTAAGGAACAGACTTTCTAACAGGGAATGATACCATATAAAGAGGACCTGGAAAAGGTGGGTGAAGAGGCAAACTATCCAGAAAGTCAATCTGTGAATGAAGTGGAGGATGGTCAGGGCCCCATCTGCAGTATTGGGCTATTTCCTGTCTGGCCCCCTTCTTCCACGGATGTGTGCCTTCCAGGGGCCTCCACTTTGTAGACAGGACAGAACCCTCCCAGCTGTGCTTCTGATTCTGGCTTTCATCAGCATTCTCCTCTCTCCCTCCATCTCACCATTTCGGCTTCCTTTTTCTGTGTCATTCTTCTCCATTAAGAATGTAAACTCCTGGGGGCAGAACCAAGATGGTGGCCTAGAAGCAGGAAAACTCCCTGCATTCTCCCCATAACCACCTCAAATACCTATAAAAAATGACTCTAAACAAACTTTAGAGCTACTGAACCCACAAAGTGATAGAAACAAACCTCCCGCTGAAAGCAGCCTGGCAGGCAGGCAAGAGGGATCCATTGCAGGTACTGGGAGCAGAGCCAAGCCCTGCATAACTCTAAGGGTTTTAGCCTCAAGGCAGCCCTGACCCTGGAGTGGACTTCAGGACGTGTATTACCAGCATCTGTGGCAGTTTGCAGATTTATCAACACATAAATGCCAAAGACAAAGCGAGAGGTCAGTGGACTTTGGGAATAGGGGGTCTGGGAGAGCAGTCCAGCCTCTGCCCCAGGAGGGAGAAGGCTGAGGCATGTTGGCTGCCATGGCATGGCTGCTTCAGACCTCCTGGCCTCTGGATCATAGGGGGACCAAGCAACCAGTCTGAGGGGTAATTACTCTTGCTTTAACCTGCTTGGATCTGGATTGCTGTCTAGGGTGGAGGTCCTGGGGTGTGTGACCAGGTGCCAGAGCGGGTGGAGTCTTCAGAGAGGGCAGCCAACTAATAGCTCTGGCAGCTGAGAAAACCCCAGCTATTTGGGACACAGCACTTTACTCTCTGGAAGCAGAGTTCTACTGTGGCAAAAAGCTCAAAAGTCAAGTAATTGAGTGGCAACATAAGCAAGCAAAGGAAGCAAAGCAAGCACAGCAGTCAGACCTTAGATTCCTTTTTGGGGGACAAAAAGTATCAAAGCATGGAATGGGAGGAATACAACAAAGTCAGACCTCCTGCACCAAAAGCTTCCAAGAAAAATATGAAATGGTTAAAAGCCATAGAGGAGCTTAAGAAAGATTGGGAAAACCAAATAAGAGAAGTGGAGGAAAAATTGGGAAGAGAAATGAGAATGATATGAGAAAATCAGGAAAAGAAAGTCAACAAACTGACTGAAGAAAATAACACCCTAATGATTCTTAAGGGGTGAAGTCAAGAGGTGAGAGAGGAAAGTGGCAAGAGGAGATGGGGAGAGACAGGGTAGGGTAAACTATCTCATGTAGAAGAGGCAAGGGGAAGTAGTTGCAGGGGAGGGAAGAACAGGAAGGCAAAAAGGCAAAACCATATTCTCATTGAAGTTGACTCAAGGAGAGAATCACATACATACTAAATGGGATATCTCACCCTGCATGAGAGTAGGGGAAAGGGGGATGAGAGGAGGGATGATGGAGGGGAGGGCATTCTGGGGGGAGGGGAGGTTGGAAGTACCCACTATCAAAGAGGGACAGGATCAAAGCAGGGAATGGACCTGGTGGGAGGTGAGACGGGTGGGAGGAAATATAAGCAGTCTTTTACAATATATCTACTATGGTAATGTTTTGCATAGCTATACATGTACAACACATACTGAATTGCTTATCTTCTCAGAGGGAGTGGGTGACAAGGGAGGAAGGGAATGGATCTGAAAATTGAAGTTTTAAAATTAAATGTTTCATAAGATGTCCAGGCATTGGGGCTCAGAGATTCACCTTGCCCTAATGGCAAAGTCAAGAAGGGGGTATGGGAGAAGATATGGGAGAGAGCAGATTGGATGAGGGGATATTTAGTGGGACTGCTATTCTGGGGTGGTGGGCAGGGAAAAAATGGGGGGAAAATTGTAACTCAAAATTTGGTGGAAATGAAGTATGTAAACCAGAAGTTAATAAAGCATTTGTTTAATAATAATAATAATAATGAAAAGAAAATAACACCCTAAAAAACAGATTAACTCAAATGGCAAAAGAGGCTCAAAAAACCAATGAGGAGAAGAATGCCTTAAAAAGCCAAATTTGCCAGATGGAAAAAGAATCTCAAAAGCTCACTGAGGGGAATAATTCCTTCAGAATTAGATTGGAGCAAATGGAAGCTAGTGACTTTATGAGAAATATTAGATACTATTAAACAGATACAAACAAATGAAAAAATAGAAGGCAATGTGAAATATCTCATTGGAAAAACTACTGACCTGGAAAAATAGATCCAGGAGAGAGAATTTAAAAATTATTGGACTACCTGAAAGTCATGATCAAAAAAAGAACCTAGAAATCATCCTTCAAGAAATTCTCAAGGAAAATTGCCCTGATGTTTTAGAACCAGAGGGCAAAATAGAGGTTGAAAGAATCCACCAATTACCTCCTGAAAAAGATCCTAAAAAGAAAACTTCTAGGAGTATTATAGCCAGGTTCTGGAGTTCCCAGATCAAGGAGAAAGTATTACAAGTAGCCAAGAAGAAACAATTTGAATATTGTGGAAACACAATCAGGACAACACAGGATCTGGCAGCTTCTACACTGAGGGATCGAAGGGCCTGGAATATGATATTCTGCAGGTCAAAGGAGCTGGGATTAAAACCAAGAATCACCTACTTAGCAAAACTGAGTATCATGTTTCAGGGGAAAATATGGTCATTCAATGGAATAGAGGACTTTCAAGCATTCTTGATGAAAAAACCAGAGTTGAATAGAAAATTTGACATTCAGATACAAGAAGCAAGAGAAACATAAGAAGGTAAATAGGGAAAAGAAATCATAAGGAACTTATCAAATTTGAACTATTTACATTCCTACATGGAAAAACAATTTCAACTTATGAAACTTTTCTCAGTATGAAAATAGTTGAAGAGAATATAAATGTAAATACATATATGTATACAGACATAGATATGTCTACATAAGAGGATGTATGGGCATATGAATACATATGTGAGTGTGTGTATATATGTGTACAGGTATACATAGACAGAGGGCACAGGACCAATTGAATAGGAAGGGATGATACTTAAAAGGTGAAATTGAGAGGTGAGATAGGAATATAATGAGAGGAGATGGGGAGAGATAGAATGGGGGTAAATTATCACATATAGAAGAAGCAAGGGAAAACTGTTACAATGGAGGGGAAGAACAGGGAGGCAAAAGGGAATGAGTCAACCTTATTCTCATTGAATTTGACTTAGGGAAGGAATGACATACACACTAAATAGGATATCTCACCCTATAGGAGAGTTTGGGGGAAGGGGATGAGAGGGGGGATGAAGGAGGGGAGGGCAGGTTGGAGGGAGGGAAGTTAGAAGCACCCACTTTTTTGAAAAGGGACAGGATCAAAGGAGAGAATAGAACAAGTGGGGGAAGGGATAGGATGGAGGGAAATATAGTCAGTCTTTCACAATATATCCACTATGGGAATGTTTTGTGTTAGCTACACATGTACAACCTATATTGAATTGCTTATCTTCCCAGTAAGAGTGGGTGACAAGGGAGGAAGGGAAAGAATCTGGAATTCAAAATTTTAAAATCAAATGTTTAAAAAATATTATGATTATTTCTTTTTATATGCAACTGGGAAATAAGATAGACAGGCACTGGGGTTTAGAGATCCATCTTGCCCTACTGGAAAGTCAGAGGGGGAATAAGGGAGGATATAGGAGAGAGCAGATTGGGAAAAGGGATATCCACTAGGATTGCTGTTTTGGGGTGGTGGGTAAGGGAAAGATGGAAATAAAATTTGTAACTCAAAATCTTGTGGAAATGAATGATGTAAACTAAAAATAAACATAAAATTTACTTTAAAAAACAGAATGTAAACTCCTTGAGGGGAGAGATTGTCTTACTTTTTGCTTGTATGTTTATGCCCTGAACTGAACACAGTGCCTGGCACATAGTTGGTACTTGATAAATGTTTGGGTTAGGCAAGCAATCAGAAGAATGGCTCTTGGGTTGCCCATCATCCTTACTCTCCTGTCCCACTTCTCCAAATTTGGATATTGCCCCTGGAGCAGCCTCTCATAGATGAATTTTTACCTTATCTTGCTAAGAACCAGGCCATCTACTTCCAGACCATCTCCAAATAATGCCAATATTTACCTTTTACCAATATTTACCAATATCTACCCTTTATGTATTTTTCTTTCCCCATTAGATTGTAAGCTCTTTGAAAGTAGGCAGTGTTTTGTTTGTATTTGTATCCTCATTATTTAGCACAGTGCTTGTCCTAGGTCTTATGGCTCCAAGATCAGAATTTTCCCCCCACTATTTACTTAATTGTAATATAAAATATTACCTGGTATTTCTTTTAACATTTTCATTGATATCTCTTTTTTTACGTCACCTTTATTTCCAAATTTATCCTTCCCCATTTCCCTACTTAAAAAGCTATCTCGGGGTGGCTAGATGGCGCAGTGAGTAGAGCGTCAGCCCTGGAGTCAGAAGGACCTGAGTTCGGATCCGGCCTCAGACACTTAATGCACACACAAACAAAAACCTAGCCGTGTGACCTTGGGCAAGTTACTTAACCCCAATTGCCCTCCATAAAGCAAAAAAAAAAAAAAAAAGCTATCTCTCATAACAAGAAACAAAAAATAAAGAAATAAAACTTAACAAAATTAGCTGTGGTAGGAGGAATATGTACCAAAGCAAGGGGGTGCTGGTAATGTTTAACAACTGATTCTCTGAGAAAAATATATAGCCTTCTCCCAGAACTTTCATTTAAGTAGGGCACCCAGGCCAGCCAACTCTTCCATTTTCTACTTTAAGGCACTCCTTTGGATTTCTTTATCTTTCACCTGACTGAATATTATCTCTATCTCCCTCCTCCCACCCTAGTCAGCTTTCTTTTACGTATGGTCTCCTCCCCCCATCAGAATAATAACTCCCTATGGATAGAGACTATCTTTCTTTTTACTTGTGTTGGTCCTTTCTTGAACTAAACTGTCAAGCATTCAAACTCTACTGCAGAGAGCCAACCATGATGGACTGTCCTTGTTGTTCGAAGGCCAAACATATGCTTGCCTAAAAATCTATTTTATGGAGAACTCACATGGTGGTCAGAGGAAGTGATACAAGGACTCTCTCAAGGTCTCTCTTAAGAACTTTGAAATTGGGGGCAGCTAGGTGGCGCAGTGAGTAGAGCACCAGCCCTGGAGTCAGAAGGACCTGAGTTCAGATCCGGCCTCAGACACTTAACCCACACAAACAAAAACCTAGCCGTGTGACCTTGGGCAAGTTACTTAACCCCAATTGCCCTAAAGGGGCAGCTAGGTGGCGCAGTGAGTAAGAGCGCCGGCCTCGGAGTTGGGATGACCTGAGATCGAATCCGGCCTCAGAAAATGAACACCCATGCATAAATAATGATTAGCCGTGTAACCTTGAGCAAGTTACTTAACCCCAATTGCTTAAAAAAAAAAAAAAAGAACTTTGAAATTGATTGTGTGATGTAGGAGACATTGGCTCAGGACCGCTCAGCATGGTGTGCCTACATCTGAGAAGGAGCTATGCTTTAATGAGCAAAGCAGAACTGAAGTAGCTCAAAGGAAACATGAGGTGGGCATATTTAGAGAGTCCACCCTAAATATTCACATGAACTGTTTGTGCCCAACCTGTGATAGAGCATTCCAAACTCGTGTTCGTCTGATCAGCCACAGGGGGACCCATTGTAACTTGACTCTAATGATGTCATTTGGTTCCTTTTGGAGAATGAAGGACAAAAACCATTTGTATTCCCAGCCCTTAGCACAGTCTGGCACACAGTAAGGGTTGAATAAATGTTGGTTGACTGACTGACTGACTGACTTACTGATTTCCCCATCTTTGGAGTTCTTCAAGTAGAAGCTGCGTAATCTCTAGTTAAGGATGTCATAGATAATTCTGCCCAGATAAGCACTGGATCTTGCAGCCCTTTGTTCCTTCTGGCCCAGAGATTTTGTGGTTCTGAATGTATGATAGCCTTCAGCCTCTCTTACCTGGCCCTTCAGTACTTCTCCTAGACCTAGAGCACTTATTACAATGTTATGGTGGAAAGAGGAAGGATTACTGTGGAAGGATTTGCCTTGGGAGAGTCTATGTTCATTCTCCCCACTCAGACATTTACTTTCAGTGTGACCTTGGCAAATTGCTTCACCTGGACCTTAATTTTCTCTTCTGTAGAATGAGGTTTGGAAGAAATGGCCCCTAAAGTTCCTTCCAACTTTAAATCTATGACCAACAGGGAACTCTTGGGCAATGTACGTTTTGGCTATTTGTATCTGTGCCTTGTGCCACAGCCCTATTACATTCTGAACTCTAGGAAAGCACACTATATCATAGCCTTTTTCTCCCCCTAGGTGCTGAGTACAGGGCCTGGGAACACAGTTTAAGTACTCACTGATTGACTTATTGATTGTGGATCAGCATCTGATTGTCCCTGGCTCAGCCAGCCAGCCAGAGTGCCAGAATCACTTTTCTGCCTATAAAGCCTTAAAGGATACAGATGAAAGACCCAGAGTCCACATTTCTTATGACTTTTTGCGCTCCCCCCACCCTCCCAACAATGGCCTGGTCTTTGGATAGTTTTGATGCATAAAGGTTGCAACACCAGCATCATAGGGACTAAGGGATTGAAAGTTGGAAGAGATGAACCTTAGAGGCCATCTAGTACTACTTCTTCCCTTTCCTCCTCCCCCTGCCTCCTATTTTACAGAGGAGGGATTGGAAGGAAGCCTGAGAAAGTGAAATGATTTGTCTAAACTCACACAAGCAGGAAATAGCAAAGCATCAATTCAATTTAATTGTCCCCATTCATAATGACACTACTCCCACAGTAAAGAAGGGAGGGTATGTTTTCTCATCTCTTCTTTGAGGATGAACTTGGAAATCTAGTATTTCAAAAGTCATTTCAACAGCTGATCCCAGCGACTTACCCAGATAAAATTGAGGCAGAAGTAGGATTTGCTCTCCCAGCCTTAGACTGACCCTGTGGCCCTCTGGTCGGAACCCATCATAGAATAAGATGCTCTGACTCCAAATCCAGGACTCTTTCTACAACCCCAGGCAATGTGCCCTGCTTCGTGGAGGAGCGTATAAGGAGCTGTCCGTGGTGTCATAGTGACATACTGACTGAAGGACTCTGGAAAATCATAACCTTTCAGGGCCCCAGATCACTTCCTATACCAAGAGAGGAACCTGCGGCTTAAAGGCCATATGTGGCCTTCTAGGTCCTTGGGTGCAGCCTTTTGACTGAGTCCAAACTGCACAGAACAAGTCCTTTTATTAAGGGAATTTGTTCTGCGAAGTTTGTATTCGGGCCACGTGTGATCTCAAGGTCACAGGTTCCCCACCCCTGCTCTACACTCTCAGGTGCAGAGCAGGTATTTCCCTCCATTGGTAGAAGGAGTTTCCTGGGTGGGAAGTTTCCTACACAAATGAAACCATGGGTCTGAGTACAACCAAACAAAACAACAACAAGGATAACAGTAAGACAAACTTTTATTAAGTGTCTGCTGCATGTGGTACCCAATGCTTGGCACTGAAGGAAATACAGAGTTGAAATGAAATATCCATCCAGCTGTCATGGAGGATCACATTTTAGGCAAAGGATAAGACTGGCATGGATAATTCTGATAGCTAATAAGATCTAAGTCTACTATACATATACTATCATAAGACAAAAGTCCACTTATATAAGATACATATCTACCATGT
The DNA here is from genome assembly GCA_011680675.1 of Gymnobelideus leadbeateri. NCBI lineage: Eukaryota > Metazoa > Chordata > Mammalia > Diprotodontia > Petauridae > Gymnobelideus > Gymnobelideus leadbeateri. The sequence goes on from WOXC01006136.1 coordinate 948,973, forward strand.
GTATAACAGCACACAAATTGTGCTTTAAAATTTGGGAAAAACAACTCTGTGAGGTGGCTGCTGCTGTTATCCCATTTTTACAGATGATGAAATCGAACCTGAGAGAGCTTAAGTGACTTGGCCAGGGTCACACAGCTAGTGAGTACCAGAGGTGGGATTTGAACTCAGATCCATCAAGACTCCAGTTCCAACACTCTAACCCCTTCACCACCTGGCTGCCTCCTATTGGATGGAAACTCTTTGAGGGCAAGAAGTTTCATTTTTTTCCCCTTTGTATTCCTAACGCCTAGGATAGCACCTGGTATGTAGTGGGTGTTTCATAAATTCTAATCGACTGACTGATTAATGTTATTGTCAGTCATTTCAGTTGAGTCCAACTCTTCCTGACCCCATTTGGGGTTTTCTTGGCAAAGATACTGGAGTGGTTTGCCTTTTTCTTATACAGTTCATTTTACAGATGAGGAAACTGAGGCAAACAGGGCTAAATGACTTGCCCAGGGTCACCCAACTAGTAAGTGTCTAAGGACAGATTTGAACTCAGGAAGATGAGTCTTCCTGACTCCAGGCTTGGTTCTCTTGCACTGCAACATTCAACTGCCCTTGGTCGATTACTATAAGGACTAAAAAAAGAAAAGGGGGAAAAAGCTAGCCAACAAATCAACCATATTAGGCGTTGTATTTAGTCTCCCCCTCCTGCAAATAAGGAAAAATCGTATATTTTCCCATCTCTTCTTCAGGGCCAAGCATGGCCATAATGATATAGCACTCAGTTCGGATGATTTCTGTTCTTTCCAATTACATTGTTGAAGGCATTGTGCATATTCTTTTCCTAGTTTTGCTTCTTTCCTTTTGCCTCAGTTCATATATCTTCCCATTTATCTCTATATTTTCACGTTCATCATTTCTTAGCGGATAGTATTATTCCATTATGTTCAAATGAGCCACAAAAAATGCAGAACACTTGACAATTTTGAGTGTCATCTTTGCACAAGGGCCCCCTTCTCTGTGCCATTCTAATTTTAGTTTTCTTGTTGACAAATCAGAGATATAGGCATTTTGATCACTATTTTTTGTGTGGTAACACAGCTACATTGTAGACTTTTCAGGAGGCTCCTTGGGGTTAAAAAAAGAAAAGGATCATGGAGATGGGAAATGCATGTGCATATATATTTCCTGGAGTTCTTGGGTTTCCGTTTTGCTTGCCCTCAGAGAAAATTCTACGGGGATTTTTCACAGGTTAAGACAAAGAAGGAAGAGTGTGGGCACCTTATCCTTGTGACTGCAATTGCAGAAAAACCAAGTATGAAGTGGTTTTTTTGTGGAACTATTCATGGAGGTGGACGCACAATAGGAGATGCATAGGACATAGATGTATATAAATATACATATATATCTATATACCTGCACATTGCATGGGAATTATATATACATATATAGGATGGGAGTATATATAGTATATAAACATATACATATATGTATGTGTGTATGTAAGTATGCATGTATATGAATGATGACCAGAGGAAAGGAAGAGCAACTGAGTCCAGAAAGGTTATAGAAAGTGGATTGGGGTGAAACTATCAGCAGCCAAAGGTGAGATGAAACAGAAGTCTATCCTATAGTTTCTTTCTTCCCCTGCTTCCTCAAAGCATGATGAGGAAGCTTCTGTTGTTTTAAAAACCTATTTACTTCCATTCCCTTGGGAAGGAAGGGGGTTAGGAGGAAAAGGAAGGAATAAGCCCAGGTCGCAAAGTTATTATGGTCTCCTATATAAAGCATGGTTTTATTGTTGATTTGAGTTTCTTGTGCTACTTTTCTTAATGAAATACACAAACATAAATGGCAAATGATTGAATCCTCTGAGCTTGGAATTTTATGATTAAGGAGGGTGTGAACCTAGTCCTTTGTGGGTGGGGGTGGGGGTGGAAAGAGGAGCTCCAGTTAATGGAGGAGAGATTTTGTATTTTGGATAATTTTCAAGCCTATTTTGGACCAGATCTACCGTATTGCAATTGAATCTGGAATGAGTGGGAGTGGCGGGGTAGGTAGGGAATCGCTTCTCATAGGTAGCTCGAGTACCATCTGGTGGCCAAACAATGTACTTACCTCAGTTGGCTAAGTAAGTGACAGATCACATGACACACCCTTCCCCCTCCTTGGCCACTCCCCCCTCCCCCCCAGCCCCACCTCTCTCTGCAGAGAGCCAGGAAACCAGCCAGAGGTGATTGATTGCATTTGTCACTAAGTGCACCTTTTTAGCAATGCATCTAGCACTTCCCGAACACCATTATAGCATCATTACAAATTGGCTTCCAGAATGACTGGACCAATTTGCTTCTTCACCAACAGAGTTACTGGCTATGTGCCTGGCTTCCCACAGCCCCTCCAACATTGAGACAGAAAACTTAAAGAAGTTTAGGAGTAAAGGGGAGGAAAGGGATGGCACGGTACCTGAGTGAAATGGGGGGGTCAAAGGAATGACTTTTTAGGATTAGGGTCATCTGAGCATGTTTTGGGGAAGATAGGAAGGAATCACTGATGAGGGAGAGAATGAAGGTGTTAAGGTTACTGCTGGAACACATAGTATCTGGGAGCCTATTAAGTATAAAGTTAGGGAACCATCAAATTACAGGTATACAGTTTTGTTACAAAGTTTAGACTTCATGAATTTTTAGATCTGTCCAGACTAGGTAGCCCTTTTTAACAAAACCAGGCACAAATCCCAAGCTCAGAGTGAAGTTGCTTCCCCCTGTTTCCTAGCACCCAGAGTGACTGCTTCCTACTTCTTTGGTCCTTGTGTGCAGAATCCCAAGTGCTACAGTCCCCTCAACAGTTCAGCCTTTACCTGATCCTGCTTGGATTCTGGTTTGCTTTTTTCCTCTCCACCCACACTGCTTTTAGTTCAGTCCATTTCACATCTCCCACCTTATCTGCATAGGAATGGGGTTGGGGCAGATGTTCTCAAACCTTCGAGAGGACTTCTCCCAAATGCCATACTGGTCTCATAGAATTGCAAAGTTAGGAGGGACCTTAGAAGTCATCTTGTTCAGCTCTTACAGTCAAAAGGGGAACAGCATAAACCCCAGATCTTGTCAGGGCTATGCCTCAGACAGTCTTTCATCAGATGGGGCCTCAGAGCCAGGGTTGCCTAAAGATTAGGAAAATGTAGGCGGGAAACAGGTAAATGCTGAATGACTGGACAAGACCCATCAGGCAGGATCTCAAAGTCAGAGCTGCCTCAGGGATGAAGGGGACTTACCCCACCTATTGTTTTGACCCTTTCCAAGCAGACCTCAGACCACAGAGCTTTGCTTTCTGAGATACATGGATCTGTCTTGTCCCAGAGTCATTGCCTGTGTCACTGGCCAAATTGATTTTAGGGAAATGAGATCTCAGTGTAGGAGGACAGAAGGGGTGGGGATGGGGAAGTTATATGATGGATGGGGAGGGGCTCATGGACCTGCTTGACAACTCTAGGGATAGTAGGATGAAAGAGGCCTCTTGAAACCTGGAAGAGTGTTTCCTTATAGATAAAACATCTACCTCACACAGTGGGAAGTGAATGAATGTATACAGCTGAGCCTTCCTCCCCCTCCCCACTCCTAGGAACTGACTCAGGATGGAAATGGAGCAGGAAGATTTAGATGTATACATGGCTTGCACATTTAGGAAAGTCAAAAGGGTTTGCAGATGCCACTAAATTTTTTTTTAAAACTTTTATTGATGATTTTTTTTAATATCTTAATCACATCTGGAAGCAGTTGCCTTCCCCCACTTCCTGCCACTTCCTGTAGACTTGTAGCCCTCCTGAGCAACAAAGAAAAAGCAATTAACTGCAAAGACCAGTCTGATAATGTACACAATGTTCTATTTCATTCTCTCTCCTCCAGGGCCATTAGCGTTAGTTTTTGTTTTTCAGTAACTCAATCTGGTTTCTTTTTAGTCGTCTTTTCAATAATGCTGTTGTAGTCATTGTGCATACTGTTCTTGATTCTTCCTATTTCACTTTGCATCAATTCATGCAAGTCTTCCCATGTTTCTCAGAATCAATTGATCAATTAATTCCTCATATTGATCATTAGATGTCCCCAATCTTGAAGGAATTTTTACATCTCTCTAATACACTTATTATATAACAGTCTACATCATGGCTATCTGTCCCAACTAAAATTCCATCTTCTACAGGAAGCCTTTCCCAATCCTTCTTAATTCCAATGCCTTCCCTTTGTTAATTATTTCCCATTTATCCCCTATGTAGCTTGCTTTGTGTATATATTTGTTTGCATGATGTCTCTTCCATTGGATTGTAAGTTCCTTGAGCGCAGGGAAAGTCTTTTGCCTTCTTTTTTTTCTTTTTTTTTTTGTATCCCCAGCACTTAGCTTAGCACCTGGTATATAGTAGGTGCTTAATAAATGTTTGTTGATTGATTGGCTGAATGATTGACCCAGAATTCAGTTCGATTTTCAGAGAAGGCAAATAAGAGACCAGAACTTGAGGTGGGGGGTTCCTTTGGTCATGTCTAGGCTGCATCTGTGCTTTTTCAAAGGGAAAACGTCAAAACCATCCCCAATCCATTCCCTGGGTACCCCTGAAGTGAAGCCTCTCTTTCCCAGGACAGAGCTGAAGCTTATCCGGGACATTAGCTAAACAGTATAAAATAGAGCCATAGAATTTCAGAATCCCAGCATCATTAGGAATGAACAAATGAATGACAAATTACTTTTTAAGCCTTACTATTATGCTAGGCCCAGTGGGTACAAATATAAAAATTAAAACAATCTCAAGAAGTTTTCATTCTAATAGGGAAAGACAACACAAGTCAGGGAGGGGCAATTAGAGGGATGGTGAATGGGGCTGTTGAAAAGTAGACTGCCATCCCCTTCCTCAAAATGTGGTAGAGTGGATTTGATTGTGGCTCCTGGACTAAGGAAGGGGGGAGTGGAGGAGAGATAGTTGGAGGCTAGGAAGTCAACAAAGAAATATTTATTAAGCTCCTACTGTGTGATCAGTCACTGTGCTAAGGGCTGGGTAGAGAGGGAAGCAAAACTTGGTTTTAGAAGCTTGGCCCTCAGGAGAGGCAGTCACTAATGAAGGTGGGAGGGGTTTAGGAGGAGGATAGTGAGGGAGGAGAGTGCAGTAGGAGACTGGACAGGAAAGTATTTATAGCTGATCCCCTGCTGAACCGATTGGGTTTGAAGATGAAGGGATTCTATCTCCTCTGTAGTCTCTCCAAAGGATTTGCCCTTGTTTTTCAGCATTCTACTATAATTTACAAATGGGCCCTGAACTGCTTTTACCTGCCCTGTTCACACTTTGTTCTTGGGATCCTTGTCACTGTTTCTCTCATGTTCAAAATGCCATTTCTGATTCCTTTTGTTGTTGTTGTTTTTTAAGTTTGAAGATTCTAAGTTTTAAATCATTATGCAATTTCTTTTCTTTTGCTTTTTTTTTTCTTTTTGGAGGGGGGAAGGCAGGGCAATTGGGGTTAAGTGACTTGCCCAAGGTCACACAGCTAGCAAGTGTTAAGTGTCTGAGTTCAGATTTGAACTCGGGTCCTCCTGACTCCAGGGCTGGTGCTCTATTCACTGCCCCACCTAGCCACCCCTGTTGTTGTTTTCTGAGTTTTAATTTTACAACATTTACTATCTTTCCTTCCCACTGCCACCTGCCTTCCATTTCACAACAACAGAAGAAAAAGAAACCTCCAAAACAAATATATGTAATTTAGCAAAATGAATTCCCAGATTAACTCTGTCCCCAAATGTATATTTTAGTCTACATTTTAAATTCATCACTTCTGGCCTCAGGGGGGTGGTGTATTTCATCTTCAGTCCTCTGGACTTGAGATTTATCATTTCATTGATCAGGGTTCCAAGCGTCTTTCAAAGTTATTTTGTTCTAAAAAATTGTTATTTTATAAATTGTTCTCCTTGTCACTTCACTTTAAATCAATCAATTCATAGAGATCTCCCTGGTTTCCTCTGAAACTGTCAATTTTGACAATTGTTATAATATTTCATCAATTTCTCTCTACCATAATTTTTCTAGCCATTTCTCAATAGGTGGGCACCTCCTTACTTTCTAGTTTTGGGGTGCCACAAAAAAACTATTATATATACACTTTTCTCTTTTTTTTTATGTCTTTGGGGATACAGGCCAAGCGCTATAGTTGGGTCAAGGTATGCATACTTTAGTGACTTTGAGGAGGGGGCATAATTCCAAATTGTTTTTCAGAATGACTGTACCGGTTTACAACTCTATCAACAATTCATTAGGAGGCATGTTTTTCAGGGTTCTTTTTAACATGTCATTTTCTCTTTTTGTCATATTTGTCAATCTGATGGGTAAAAGGTGAAACTGAAGAATTACTTTAATATTTATTTCTTTATTTCTCTTAATTTTTCATATGGTTGTTGGTAACTTGAATTTCTTCCTTTGAGAACTGCCTATTTATGTTCTTTGATCACTTATCTATTAGGGAATGACTTCTAGTCTTGTACATTTGAATTAGTTCCTTAATATATCTTGTATATGAGATCTTTATCAGAGAAACTTGCTTCAAAGTTCTCCCCTCCTCCAGTTACCTGTTTCCATTCTAATTGCATTAGGTTTGAGCAAAATATCTTAAAATTTTATATAACCCCAACTTTTTATATAACCAAAATTCTTAGTCATAGATCTGAAAAGTAATTTCTTCCTTATTTTTTGAATTTGCTTGTAACCTTACCTTTTAAGTCTAGGTCATGCACCCATTTAAGTTTATGTTGGTAGACAGTGTGAGATGTTAGTGTATACTTAATTGCTTCCAAACGTCTTCCCAGTTTTCCCAGTGGTTTTTGTTATGAGTCCTTAGCCCCTTTGAGGTCTTTAGTTTTATTGAACACCACGTTACTATGTTTGCTTCTGTACACTGCGTATCTACTTTGTGCCAGTGATCAACCTCTTTTTAAAAATAATAACAGCTAGTATTGATATAGCACTTTGAAGTTTGCAAAGCCTTTTACAAATAATCTTCTTTTATCCTTAGAACAAAGCCAGGAGGTAGGTGCTATAATTATCCCCATTACAGATGCTAAAACTGGGACACAGAGGTTAAATAACTTACCCAAGGTCATGTAGCAAGTGTCTGAGGCTGGATTTGAATTCAGGTCTTCCTGATTCTAGGTCCACTGTAACTCCTGAGTACCTTTTAACCAGTACTAATTTGTTTTAGTGATTACTGCTCTGTGGAATAGTTTGAGGTCTGGTACTGCTAGTTCTTCCTTCCTCCTTCCATCTCTGATTTCTAATGTATCCCTTACCTAAGCCTCTCTCCCATCCTCCCCCCACCCCCCAATTTGATCAGGTGTTAAATTCAGTATATTCTACCTCAAAAATACCTTGCCTTCATCACTTCTGGACTCAACTACTACAGTAGACTCCTATTTGAACTCCCCACCTTTTCATTGTCCCCTCCCCCAGTCTAACCTACAGATGCTATCAAGTTAATCTTTGATCATGTAATGCCCATGCTTAAAAACCTTCTCTTACTCACTCCCCAGTGACCACTGAAATTGCCCTCTCCAAAGTGGCCAGTGTGACAAGTCTGATAACTTTTTTCCTCCACCTTCATCCCTCTTGGCTTCTCTGCAGCCTCTGACACAACACCAAGCCTCTCCTCCTGCCCACTCTCTCTTCTCTACCACTTTCCCTTGGTTCTCCTACTTCGCTGGCTGCTCTTTCCTTTGCTGAATTATCTTCCAAGTTCTGCCACCACTGTGGGGGTTATTCAGCATTCTGTTCCTAGACTCTTTTCTCTCTCTCAAATCTTGATGATCTCATAAATTCCCTTGGGTTCAAATATTATTTCTATGCAGATGATTCCCAAATATACGAGGATATGTGTAGATGCATATATGTATATAGGTATGTACCTGAGCTCTAGGCCCATGCCACTGCCTTGAAATAGAACTCGTCCTATTTCCTTCCAAATCTACCTCTCTTCCTAACTTTCCAATTTCTATTCAAGGCACTACCATCCTTTAAGTCATCTGGGTTGGCAACCTCAGTCATTTCTGACTTTTCGCTCCCCCTCCCCTACTCCCATCCAGTCAGTGGCCAAGCCTTACTGTTTTGTCTCTACATCTCTTGAACTCATTTCCTCTCTACTCACATGCCCACCCCTTGAGTTCAGTGCCTCAGCACCCCTTGCCCACACTAGCCTCCTAATTGGCCTCCTTGCATTGCTTCTCCCTTTTCTATCCAGTGGTTTTTCTTAAGTACCAGTCTGAATATGCAACCCCCTCATCAAGAAACTGCAGTGGCTTCCCATTGAGTCTAGGATCAAATCTAAAGCCCTCTGTTTGGCGTTTTAAGCCCTTCAAACAATCTTGCTTCAGCTGGCTTTTCCATTTAGTGGACAGGCCAGCCAAACTTTGGCCTCTTTGCTATTCCTCACACATCACACTCTATCACCAGAATCTTTGCCTTTCCATCGGTTGTCCTTCATGCCTCGAATGCCCTTCTCTCTCCACACTTCTAGGTCTCAGAATCTCTAGCACTGCTTAAAACTCAAGTGTCACCTTCTTAATGAAACCTGTCCTGATCCTCTCCTCAAGCTGCTAGCGTCTCCTTTCACTCCTGTCCCCAAATGACCCTGCACTTAGATTGTGTCTCTGGAGGCAATGTAGTACAGCAGAGAGTCCTGACTTGGGTTAAAATCTCCCCTCTGATTATTACTCCCTGGGTGACCCTGTACAAGTCACTTACCACCTTAGGCCTCAGTTTTGAGGCTGAATTTGAACTCAAGTCTTCCTGGTTCTAGGTCCAGCACTCTATTCACTGTGCTCCCTAGCTCTATCAAATATAGGGGATTGGAAAAAGAGGCACCTGAGATCTCTCCTAGCTCTCTGATCGCATTTGGAATTTGGACGATTTGTGTACTGGTTGTTTCTCTCAATAAAATATCAGATTCTTAAGGTCTGGGGAAGTATACATACATAAACAACTATACTTAAAACACACACACCCCTACATATACTACACTCACATATATCCCCAGCACCTAGCACAGTGCCTGGCAAATAATAGGTGCTTAATATATGCTTATATATTGAAAATGCTGGCATTCAAGGCCTTCTGCAATCTGTTCAGTTTATCTCTGCAACTCTCTCCCATAGTTACCCTAAATGTTTTTCTGTTCCTTTCTCATGTGTAACTTTGTGCTCCCTGCCTCAAATCCCCCTCCTTTTTCTCCTCTCTCAATGGTCAAAACTGTCTGTTGATATTCACAACAGGATTCAGGCCCTAACTCTTCATTATAAACATAGGTAAGATCAAGGCTCCTCATTCCTGACCTAGCTCTAACAGCTCTTTCGATACCTCTGGTAAAGCTAGGTGCCCAGGTAAAGCTCTCTCAAACTTACTGTAAGGATACTGTCCTTAGAGGGGAAAGGAAGGGGACATTATGGAACAGCTGATGCTAAGTGCTTTGGCAAACACTTCTGTGGACAAGCAGGGAGCTGCCAACATAGTGAGAGGAGGGCAACTGGGGAAGGAAGAGACCTTGGGAGAGCAGGAAGGAGGAAAATATTGACTCACAACCACCTTTCCAGATGGGTGGTGGCAGTGTTTGGATTCTCTTATTATGTTATTATGCTCTACAGCTGGGCACAGAAGCGGGAAACTCAAAGCCAGGTCCCTTGCGTCCAGTGCAGCCACTTTTCCCCTCTACCATTAAAAAACAAAACAAAACAAAAACCCCCCAAACAAAGAAAAAAACCAACAAAACCTCATGCAAACCAATTCGATAAAACACTTAGGAAAAAGCCTATCAATCGACAAGTATTTACCATATGCTGGGCACTAGGGATACAAAAACATAAAAGGAAACTGTATGGAAGCACAGATTAGTGTTGTTGGGGAGAAAGGAGATGGTACAGGTTGGAGCTAGGCAAGATTAGCCCCCATCTTCCCTTACATGAGACCAAGGCCCTTTGACACCCCCCCCCATTCCTCCTGGTTGGCAAAACACCCACAATCAGAGATAGAGGCACATTTAAGATGCCCGATAAAGGAGTCCACAGCCTTATTTATCACATCTATGGGTGATGGTGGTGTGTGCATGTTTGTGTAACTGTTCAGAATGATCCTTAAAAGAGTAAACAAGGTAACCTTATGATCAAGGGAAGCCATACTTCACCCAGCAGGGAGAAAACGACTGTAAGTCATTATCCAGTCAACTGAGGTTGTACAGGTGGAAAGTATAAAGGGGGCTTCAACATCTCAGAAAATCATAGCCATCAATTCCAGCATGACAAAGCCCTGACAGGGGAGCTTTGGAGGCTGATGTCAGAGTGATTCAGTGACAGTAATTTTCTCTAAATGCTTTCAACATCACATGTCTTGTGCGAATCTCAAGTATCAGGGAGCATTTCCTGAGTGTTAGGCACTGTGGGGGAGGCAGAGGGAGGAAATACTTGAGGCCTCTACACTGAAGGAACTAGCACTGTAGCTGAGGAGATCAGATGTACATTCAGAGGAAAAGCTAATTAAGAATATAAGGCAGGGAATGTATCCTAAATGCCAAGTGAATGGCACTAAGCCCAGAGAAGGAAGAAAGTGCTCTTTCCTGGAATGGCCAAGGAAGGCTTCATGGAAAATGTGACATTTGAGCTGAGCCTTGAAGGATAGGAAAGAGGAGGGAGAAGATACATTGTGACAGTGGCATCATATGTAAAGGCAGCAAAAAGCAAAGAGTAATCCAAAGTGGGTATAGAAGGCAAAGTCAAGTTTTTACTTTGGTGGGTTATAAGTCAGACACTAAACTAAGGTCATTGGTTACAGTCCATCTTTAACTCTTTTTGGCTTCAGTGTTGGCTTGACTCACACAAAAGGAGTCTTTTTAGGTGGTACTCTGTGACAGGGAATCTCAGTCAGCCTGATCTTTTTTCTTCTTCCAGTCTGACCTTAAGAGCTCTGGGACACAGGCTCCATCTTTGGACCCAAGTATCCTCCTCTGATGGCTACCGAATGTTCCTTGCCCAGCCATGAGTCCTAGTGTGGGGGGTATTCAGGACCTGCTTAGGGAATCTTCACTCTGGAGGGGACTCCCAGAGGTCTCTAAATCCAACTCCTAAACATAGCTAGCAAAAAAAGTCATCTAATTTTTGCTCATCGATTAATAAGGATCTCACTTAACTCCTGCATAGTCCATTCCATTCCTGGAGAGCTCTTGGGAAGTTCTTCTTTGCAGAGCTGAAATACCTCCCTGTAACTTTTCTCATTGGCCAGTACTTTCTTCCTAGTCTTTTATGAACTGTGGTGCCACTCCTAAAGTTATTCACAACTACTGCTAATAATTTGTTAGTTTTAATCTCGGGGAACCTTTGAGTAGGCAATATAAACACTATCTCAACAGATGCTCTGCCCCAAGGAAGCACAACATATGACCTGAATTTCTAAAAGGAAGGAAAACAGAGATGCAAACTCTGTCTAGATCCTGAACAAAGTCCAGTTTCGTCACCCAATGGGTCAAGTGATGAGGGCACAGGCCTTAAAACGACAAGCACAAACACTTTTTCTCATAGCTATAGATGAACCTCAAACCTCAACAAGCCCCACGGGTATAGCTTCCACCTCGGTGTAAAGCTCATACCTTGCTCTCTGATGAGACCCTTCATCGTCTTCAGGGACTCTCCCTCATACTCCAGTTGAAAAGTACTGGGCTAAAAGTGTGTATGTGTATTGGTGTCACCCAACTGTGCTGATGGGGAAAAAACAGAACTGGTGGTTTTGTGTACATAGCCAAGCACAGTAATTTTATTGTGAAGAGAACAAATAAGTCAAGACAGCAGAGATTTCACTTTGCCCCATTCAGGGCAGTGAAGTATGGTGAGGTCAACTGCAGTTGGAGGTCCCACACCCAGGCCCAGCCACACCATGCTACAGACCAAGGAAGACACAGACACCAAGATTCCGTTAAGTTGTAGGAATTTATTTTAAATAACCTACAGTTGATTAAAAGGGAATTCATGATAAAAATAGAAGATACTTGAGGAAAGATGTGGGAAATGGTCTTTGCACACACTCTAAGCTAACAATGCCTCTAAAACTAATGATTATAGCAAAAAAAAAAAAGTCTTCACATTAAAATTCTGCTTTTTGTTTTTTTTTAAATTTTTTACACAATTACAAAAGAAAAAATAAAAGCCCTAAAATCTTGATTATTTTTCCTTTTGGGACCAAATACTCATTTTCCTCGAAATTTATTGACCTGTGGAACTTTTTACACAATAGATTCTTTCAAGTAAAAACATTGGGGGTTAAAAAGAAAAAAAAAAGAGGTGGGTATTTTATAAGTGTACAGAGCATGCTCAGAACAAAGAATGATGGGAAAATGGTTTCAGTCACCGATTATTTCATTATTCTCAAACTCACTCATCCCTCATCCCTCCCAACCCCAATCTACACGATCTTTAAGATCAAGAAAAAGGTTTAAATATTTTAAAATAATTAAAAGAAATAAAAATTCACATTTAAAAAGGAACACTCAAGTCAGGAAGCATCTTCCCATCATGCTTTGCTGTGAACAGATGTCTGAACTGAAACACTGCCGATGTCACAACTGCTTCAAGCTAAATGAAAATTGATTCCCATGACGATAGTGACAGCTCTAACAGGTGCGCTGGGTTTCTGTTTTACTTAATTTTAAATTCCTGAAATGGGAGAGGAGGAGCAGGAAGGGGGTGGAGGAGGGTTAGGAGTTCATTTTCTATTAAAATATAGAAGTTATTGCAAAACCCTAACTGTAAAAACGCACCAATATAATCGGACTTCGTATACAGTAGCTAAAGAACCCAAACTCTTCAGTGAAATAGCGAATTTGTCTGGCGGAAGGTTGACAAATTCCCATCCACTCGCCCTCTTAAAAAAACAAAACAAAACCAAAAAAATGAAAAAAAAAATCATACAGCTAGAATTTTGATATTTGAAATATTTTTAAATAAGTTGTCCATAGGACAACTGGCTCAGCTCTCTGTTAGAATATTTCCAGGTTTCTTTCTTCTCCAAGATGTTGGTTTATTAAACGCTTCCTTGCCCACTTGCTGTCCCTTTTCCCCCCACCCCCCTCAAGTACAGGGGCAAGTAAGGCTCACAGTTTCTTAATATTCCTCAAACCTGTTTCCTTCCCATAAAACCTCACCCTGTAAAAACAACTAAAATTCATAGTCTTTATCGGCCATGTCAATGGCCCAGGCAAACTTTTCTCGCTGGGTTTTGTTATAGATTTTCTCAATCGGGATCCCCCACTTCTTACACCTAGAAACAAAAAAGGAGACAAATATTAGTTGTTTATTAGCAGGTAAAGAGATCCCCTGGAGGGAGAAGACACAAGCCCAGACTTGGTGCCCATTTCAAATTAAGGTTCCACCAGAATCCAAAGGTTAAAGAGTTTTTATTCCAAAGACTCTAAAATGTATTTTTAAAAATGGGTGTCATTCCGGTGGCACAGCTAGGTGGCACAGTGAATAGAGCACCAGCCCTGGAGGTAAGAGGACCTGAGTTCAAATCTAGCCTCAAACACTTAACACTTACTAGCTGTGTGACCTTGGGCAAGTCACTTAGCCCCAACTGCCCTGCCTTCCCTACTCCAAAAAGTTCCCCCCACCCCCAAATGGGTGTTGTTGTAGGATTGGGAATGTAACTTTGCTCCATCAAATCGAAGTCGCAAAAACACAACATACTACACAGAAGAGTTTCAGGCTGTTAATAGCTTTGGAATATCATTCATGGAAGCATTTTGGTATGTTTCTGAGTTTCTTTTTTCTTTTCATTGCCCCCACTAACTTTTCCTCAAATGGCCATAATGCTGAAACATGTATTTTTGTATGTATTAGATAGCATTATGATTTTTATTTTCAAAATGGATGAATTGGAGTAGCAGCGTGGTCCAGTGGGGGCAGGGACCCTGCAGCCCTGAGGCCACACATGACTCTCTAGGTCCTCCAGTACGGCCTTTGACTGAATCCAAACTTCACAGAACAAATCCCTTAATAAAAGGATTTGTTCTGTAAAACTTGGACTCAGTCAGAGGGCTGCACTTGAGGACCTAGAGGGCCACATGTGGCCTTGGGGCCTCATGTTCTCCACTCCTGGCCCAGAGGCTAGAGAGGCATCCTGGGAATCAGTAAGACCTGGGACAAGGCCCACTTATAATACATACTGAAATTTTATATATTACTACTTATTATACATGCTGGGACTCTGCCCATGTTAATTAATCTCTCTTTGACGTGAGCAACTTTAGTTTGAGAGCAGGTACTGGTCTGCATTGTTTTTTTGTTTTGTTTTGTTTTTGCTTTTTGGAGGGCAATTGGGGTTAAGTAACTTGCCCAAGGTCACACGGCTAGGTTTTTGTTTGTGTGTGCGTTAAGTGTCTGAGGCCGGATCCGAACTCAGGTCTTTCTGACTCCAGGGCCGACGCTCTACTCACTACGCCACCTAGCCGCCCCATGGTCTGCATTGTTTAGGGAGTTTTGCTACCAGCAGTTTCCTAAACCTTTGAAATCCCAGATCTGGTCTAAAAAAGAAAGTAGACCAATTGAATGCTTTATGTTATGCTATTTTAAATTTTGTTGCTTTAAAAAAACAACCCAAACCCAAACTTATGTGACTTATAGGAAACCAAAGGAGTTCCTATGATAGTTTTCTCTCACTCCTGTAAGCCTGAATGTCTTTCTATGTAATTTTAAAATAAAAATTAACCATTTCAAAAGCAGTAACTCTTAAAAAAAAGGCCAGGCCTCCCTAAGCCTCTTCTTACATAGCTGAGTTCCAGAGTTTAGGGAGAGCCATCATTACTATCTCCTAGGAGGGGAGGGAACAAGAGGGAAGCAAGGGGGAAGCCTTAGAAAGGGGCATACAGAAGGCAGAGAGTAGGGGCTTACCAAGCAACTGAAATTCTGGGATCTAAATAGTTGAGTTTGGAGGTTCCCAAGGCAATCTGTTTGTTTTCCTCTCGGTCTGTGGCCTGAACCTCTAGTTTCATCAACTGCTCCTCCAGCCTCTGCACAGCTTTCTTCTTAGTCTCTACCACCCTGTAAGAATGGGGCAGAAATATTACCCAGAGGCAGACCTCAGAGTCACCCAACTCTCATGAATACCAACAGACACGCTTTGTTCACAGCTTAGTCACTGGACTTCAACTGCTTAAAGTCTTAGATGCCAAAAGAATTCAATGATAGGCTCTTAGAAAGCGAACTTCCTGCTTTTCCCTGTGACTCTGGGCTCACTGCTGTGAACCCCTTACCCCTGCATGGGATCTCAATGTCAGGACGTACTTTTTAGACTTGACATCCTTTCGGACCTTGGCCTCGGCTTTGGCACTTTTCAGATCTCTTCGGGCATCAGCTAGTTGGTCCTTCTTGGCATCAATCTGTGTCAGAAAAAAAACACAATAGCAAGGATTTGGGTTAGATAAAGCTCCTGCAAAAGGAAGTGCTCTTGCTGACCCAGAGAAGGAAAGCAGTCTAACCAGCAAAGGGAAACTCGGGAAACTCTAGGGCCTTTGCTTCTAGGATCTAATTTTAAATCACTTATTTAGTATTTCATTTTCCCCCAATTATTTTTTGCTTTTTAAAATTTTGAGTTCCATATTCTGTCTTCTGCCCTCCTCCTCCCTCCCCTCCATATTGAGAAGGCAAGCAATTTGATATAGGTTATATATATGTAATCTGGTAAAACATGTTTCCATATTAGTCATTGTAAAAGAAAACAAGAGACCAAAAAAAAGCCCCTCAGTAAAAATAAAGAAAAAAAAAACAACAGTGCTTTGATCTGTATTCAGACTTCATCAGTTCTTTCACTGGGGATGGGTAGCATTTTTCATCCTAAGTCCTTCAGAGTCGTCTTGGGTCACTGGCTAAGTTATTCACAGCTGATCATTCTACAATGTTGCTGTTACTGTGTACAATGTTCCCCTGGTTCTACTAATTTCACTTTACATCACTTCACGTAAGTCTTTTCGGATGTTTCTGAGATCATTCTGCTTACAATTTCTTATAGCACAACAATATTCCATCACAATCATATACAACTTGTTTAGTCATTCCCAAATTGATTGGCATCTCCTCAATTTCCAATTCTTTGCCACCAGGAAAGAGTTATTTTAAGTATTTTTGTACATATAGGTCCTTTCCCTTTTGTTTTTCTTTTAAATCTGTTTTGGGATACAGACCTAGTAGTGGTATTACTACGTCAAACGGTATGTGTGGTTTTATAGTCTTTTGTGCATAGTTCCAAACTGTTCCTCAGAAATGGTTTAGTCGGTTCACAAGTCCACCAACAATGCATTAGTGTCTTCACATCCCCTCCAACATCTGTCATTTTCCCTTTCTGTCCTATCAGCCAATCAGGTGTGAGGTAGAACTGCAGAATTGTGTTAATTTGCATCTCTCCAATCAACAGTGATTTAGAGCATCTTTCATATGGATATAGATAGCTTGGATTACTTCATCTGAAAACAGACTGCTCGTATCTTTTGATCATTTATCCACTGGGGAATGGTTCTTACTTTTATAATCAAAGCTCTAATTTTACAAGGCTACCATGACCCTAGACAGATCATTAACTCTCAGCACCTGTTTTCAGAAGGGCCACAGGAAAATGATGAAAAGGAGATTTTAAAGAAAAGAAAACCCTTGGCAAACAACAGGCAGGCAACAGTATATCACATATGTCAGCAAAGTCTCAGAGCTTGCCAAAACCAAGTAACTAAGTATATATTAAGTGCCTACTGTGTGCTAGGCAGTGCTGGGTGTACAAAGTCAAAATGAAATAGTCCTTTTCCTCATATAAGAAACACACACACACACACACACACACACACACACACACACACACTCTAGGCTAAATGTTTCACTGGCTTTAAAAGTATTCCCTTTGCCAATATTCCTGCTCTGCACCTTAAGTCTTAGAGGGCTGTCCAGAGCAGCAATAGGTTCAATGACTTGTCCAGGGTCACAAAGCCTGTGTGTCAGAGGCTCCAGGTTCTGGGGGCAGGAACAGCTGCCATGACATGTTTCTTCTTTACACAAATACACCCCAAGATGTATGTCCAGACCCAGTGATACAACTGATACAACCACTAAGCCTACCCCCAATGAATGATGAATTAAAGAATGAGGAAAAGGCTCTACACCGCCCCCCTCCAAATTATGGCAGCTCTTTATGTGGCAGCCAAAAACTAGAGACTACATGATGCTCTCATGTTGGGGAATGGATAAACGAATCATGGCATCAGAAGAAACTGACAAAATCAACAGTTTCAGAGGAAAGGGGGAAGAGGCCTCTATGGACTGATATATACTGATGTGAGTGATACTGGAGAGAAATTCATACAATGACAACATTACAAGGCAAAACAACTTTGAAAGACTTCAGAAATCAGACGGATGCAATGATAAAGCACGAGGCCTGAGGAGTGAAGAGGAACTATGCCACCTACCTGCTAGCAGAGGTGATGGGACTTAAAATGCAGAACAAAACATACATTTTGGGGGGCATGGTCCATGTGGGAATTTGTTATGCTGGACGACGTATATCTGTTATGACAGGTTTGTTTTTTGTGCCATTGGGGGGAGCAGTGGGAGAGATAAAAATGCTTGTAAAATGAATTAATAAATGGGGCTCAAGAAAGGCCTCATGAAGAAAGTAGAACTTGAGCTAAGCCTTGAAGAAAACTAGGAATTTGAGTATCCTTGTCATAAAAATTTCTTCAAGACCCGAGTTTAAATCTGACCTCAGACACTTACTAGCTGTATCACCCTGGATAAGTCTCTTAAAAAAAAAAAAACTCCATTTGCCTCAGTTTCCTCATCAGTAAAATGAGGGTAACAATAGCACCTCCCTCTTGGGGTTGTTGTGAGGGTCAAATGTGATAATGATATTGTACAATATGGTAAGTGTAATATAAATGACAGCTGTTCCTTCTCCTTCATTATTAATTTTTATTATTTACATATGTTTATATTATTTAAAATACATTTATTATGTGCTTACATGTATTTAATCATTATTAATTCCTAATTATGCATTATTAAATATTTCTTTAACTTGAGAATGGGAAACCTCAAACCTCTCTGACAAAGAACAAGAGCTGCTCAGACAATGGATCTCACCGGCCCCTAGAATGCCAAAGGACAAACCCTCAGACTGCCCCAGGGTCTTAGGAGACAGAGCCAAGACAAGCATATTCCTCTAAAATTTCCAGGGTCCCTGGGAAGATGGCAAACAGCTCCTCAAAGAGGAGGATCCGGCACAAAAACGTGCTGGGCACCAAGACACAAGAGTCAGGAATCCCAGCAACGCAAGGATTCTTAAATCAGAGCTGGAGAGCAACCAGTAATAACTAGAAAAACGGGAAGTTACTGTATAAGACACCTAGCACTTTGTTCAGTTGGTGACCCTCTGGACAATCATATGATGAAGGGAGTGCTACTCGTGTAGAGACAGAGTGAGAAGGCAGCACCAGGGTCTCCCTGCCTCTCCCCTAACAATTCAGACAATTCCAAGCTCCTGCTGCTCCTCCCCCACATCTGGTCAATACACTGTTCCCCTCTATCTCTGTCCCTGGCTGAGATGCTTTGCAAAAAGACCCAACAAGTATGGTCGACTTATGATTACTGCCTGGTACAGGGCAAGGAAAGGGAAAGCACTGAACAGAAAAGGGGCTGGAGGACAGAGGGTGGAGGGAGAAAAGGGTCAGGGAAGGGATGGGGAAAATAGAATAGTCAAGGACAAAATCCTGGCCTCAGCTTTTCTGGCTATAATTAACCCACAGCCCAGGAACTTGGACCAGATCTCTACATCAGTGATGTGCTACTACTTCCAACTCCTGGAACTCTCAGCACTGATGTTCTCAAAGGGCTTGTGTGCCCTTTTGTCAGGGCCAGGGTAAATGTAAGATGATCTCAGAATAATGTGACGGACATGCCAAGTTATTTAAGTGATTTAAGGTTCAAAAGGGCTTGTGAAGGAAACTGACAGGCAAGGTTAAAGCCAAGCACTGGGCAAGCAGCACAAAAATGGTATCAAACATAAATCACCTTTGCCTTGGAATGGAAAATGCCCATTTCCTTAGACAGCCTGCTGATTTCTCCACCAGCTGTAACCTCCAGAGAACAGAGCAAGGCATCGCTCAGGGGCCTGGGGAGGCAGCTTGCTGAAGCCTCTCATTGTCTCCCTCCAGACACACACAGAATACTCAAGGGTAAAAACACAGCCCAGTATTGTGAAGGACATTTGAAATGGAATCATCAAATACATTTTACTACCAATGGCTTTTGCCCTAACATATATGTTGGCTGAGGCCAAGCTACGATAACTGAAGGCTATACACAAAAGAAACCCTCAGACTACTGACTGGGATCATCTTGGGGCTCTAAAAGCAGCAAACCACAGGCATCATCACCCCCTTTTAGAGAAGGCAAAATGGGGGGAGGGACAGAGCAGGAAGACGAGGACTAAGAACAAATGCTCATTGAGCATTACTGCAGGAAAAAAGCCACACCTGCAATGCAGTATAGGGAATCCCAGGATTTAGAGTTGGGGGGGTCCTTAGAGACCACTGAGCCCCATCTCCTCATGTTACAGAGGAGGAAGTGGAGGCCCAGGTTTGTGCTCAAGGTTTCACCCCCCTTCCCAACTTGCCCAGGTCTGACCAGGTCACTCTCTAGCTCAAGAATCTTCATTGGTTTCTAACTGCCTTTATGACAAAGTACAAAATCTCGAGGCTGCATTTAAAAACATCTGCAATCCAGTTCCAACTTGCTTTTGCAGACTTTTTTGCTTTCCATTACTCCTCTCTATACACGGGGCATTCCAGTCAAACTGGCCCACTTCCTATTCCCTGAATTTGACGTTCCAGCTTTCACCGGCACCACTTTTGCAAAGTCTCTCCCTAATGTCTGCAATGTATCTTTTCACAATTTTTGCCTCTTAGAATCCTTATCTTGTTTCAAGGCTTAGCTCAGGTCTCACCTTCTCTGTGAAGCATACCCTGATATACCTTATTGTTATTTCTCCCAACATCTTCAAATGATGATTCTAAGTAATTTCCTAATATTTCAAGCTGTCCAAAAGTTCAGAGGGCTGTCTGGAAGTTTTCATGCAGAGGCAGGATGCCCATTTAGGGTTAGGGAGTCAGGTATCTCATAATGAAGATTCTTTGGGGAAATGTTGGACTAGATGGCCATGAGGTCCCTTCCAACTCTCATATTCTGGGATTCTGTAAGTAGTTGAACCAGGGGTGTATAATGTGGCTGTGTACTCAAAGTGGATTTTACAAAGCCTGTGCTATGTCCCAGACTAACATTAATTTTGTTAGTAATAATAACCTTGCCTTGTTCCTGGTGTGGACAAAGAACTAACTGTGGATATTAAACCAGAACCTTATCCCTCTGAGAGCTTTCCCAAAGAAAGGTGAACCTGCCCAGGGGGTCCAGGACAGGCTAGCCCCATACAGAGGGAGGAGAGTTACTGCCCGGGAGTACAGGAGGCAGCAGGGAGGAAGCCATTTCTTCCTTCTCTGTGTCCCTCTATCTCCAAAAGTTATAAGGAATACAACACACTTTCCCAACAGACTCCTGATGCTATCTCCTCACAACAGCCACATACAGAAGGGGAAATCTGTAATGCTTGACTCACTGTTCAACATGCAACTTCCTCTCAACCTATGGCAGGAGCCTGTCCCCTCCTCACTGTACAGAGAGGACTTTTTTGCATTTTGAGTGTTTTCCGATAATAGCATTTGCCCTTTTCTTCGAGGGCAGTTTTCATTTCCGCAGAACTTTCTGATCCGGTATCGTAAATGTGCTAAGCTGGCTGTGAGCATCCTCCACCCGCCCCCATGCGGTACTGTCCCCAGTGACAAGACATCTGAAGTCATTTACCTTAGTCTGCAGGTTCATCATGGACTTCTCAAAAGTCTTTGGTGGGGCCCTCTGATGGTTACACAGAATCGCAACAGCTCTATTGGCACGATTATAAGAAAGGATCTTTGCTGGGATATTTTCATCCGCTATAAAAGAACAAACACTGTGGTAAGTTGGAGAACTTGACTTTGAGATCCCAGCCTGTCTCTACCCCAATCATTTTACTAGCTTTTATTGTATTCCGAAGATTAAGAGACAACCCCCCTCAGAGTTAAGGTCACAAAGCTTCCTAAGAAGAAATCAAAATACTCCCTGCAATGTCACATGCCAGCTCATTCTGGGGGAAGGGGCTTGAGAGGATGGACTGTAGATGGTGGTATCTATACCTTCACCTTCATTATAGCCAAATAAAAACCCATCAATCCCACAATGACATTACTCTCCCCACTTCCTAAAGCATCAGTGGAAAATCTATAGTTGCACCAGAAAAAGGCTGGGAAAAACAAGAGAAGAATCTCAGTTACAATAAGAGGACTGCAATTTTTTTATTCAAGCCTACAACTCTGTCTTGCTTTGAAAAGAAAGAGTCATGTGAAATGGAAAACCAGGCTGCATCCAGTGAACCTCTTTTGAAGGCAATAATATGATGTCTCTCTATAAGCCTCCTCAATACTTGAAAAGCTGTTGAAACTCTGGTCCCAAAACCATGCTACCTATTATCCTCTGTTCCCCACATGACGACTACCCCAACCTCACTTCCTGAACTCCATTGTATATACTACAAAGCATTAAAGCCACTCCATATATTATGGAGAGTAACAAAAAGTTGGCAGTAATTTGGCTCCACCAAATTGCTTTGGGGTATTGGCAAATACCCTCTGGAGCTAGTTTTTGGAACCAACTACGAGGGGAAAATAGCATATACCTTAGGGAAAAGGTTCACTGCCACCTTTTCCATCTAGTAACCATGACAACCCTACTTGCTCTCCAATTTCAAAAGGACATCATATCACAATGTCTTCGCCAGAGTGAGCTTTGTAATAACATATATAAAAAAATAAAAGCCTTTTCATAGCTGTGCTTGAACATACTTGTTAGCATTTTAGGGAATGATGTTGGAAGCCAGTGTAGGGGATATTGGTCTCTGAGCTTCTCCCAGCATGGAGAAGCACGCATGTGTACACACACACACACACACACACACACACCCCTGCACATATGTATGCTTGCACACCTGCAATTCTATGAGCTGAGTATGCTCCATACCCCACACTGTGTTCATGTTCATTCTAATCAGACAGGAAACACTTACGGGCAGTAAGCTCCTTTAGCTGCTGCTGTAGAGTGATGGAGGCATTGTATGTACGGAAGACCTTGGCTGTCAAGCCCTCCATAAGATCCTGAAGGTGTTTGTTGAGGATACTGGTCTAGGGGAGGAATTAAGAATTTCAGTTGAAACCCTGACCTTGAAATCCCACTTGTTTACTTCTAAGTCGCTAGATCTCACACATCAATACAATTTACTCCCACTTGGGGACTAATGAGGACAAACACTGGCCGAGAAGGGCACGTTAGTGCCCCCTGATGGATGGAAAGTTAGGGGCCAGCAGTGGCTTTCAGAGAGCCAGGCTAAAAGCTGAAAAAGCAGTGTCTTCTTTTTTCCACAAAACCCTAGAAACCCAAGCATCTCAGGTTTAGACAAACTCAAGGCAGGGCTAGAATTTCAAGCTCAGGTCTGCAAAAGGATTAAGACTGTCTCTGAAACACTGCCCTGACAAAGAGAGTTAGAGATACTCTGAATAAAGAGGGCAGACCCACACTGATGCTGCCTGTGGGTGTAGAGGCCAAGTTGCTCACTCAGGCAGTTTCTAAGCCCTCCTAGCTGGCTCACACAAGGAAAGGTCCTCTAGTTGGGCTGAGGAGTTCAGTGGGTTGAATTTACAGCTTTGGGGCTGACCTGAGTAACCCACCACAAGTGCTGCCCCCTAGAAGTGGTCTTACAACACAGCTTACCTCTTGAGTATACTTACATTTAGTCTGTCAAAAAGATCATCCTCAGG
Source organism: Gymnobelideus leadbeateri (assembly GCA_011680675.1). NCBI lineage: Eukaryota > Metazoa > Chordata > Mammalia > Diprotodontia > Petauridae > Gymnobelideus > Gymnobelideus leadbeateri. Next base: position 971,943 of record WOXC01006136.1, read on the forward strand.
CTGCTTGTTCTCCATAAATAGCTGAAGGTTCTTAAAAACCTAAAGTAAAACAAGAGTATGAAAATATACCAAAAAACTTGAAAACATATTATGTCCTGACTTAGGGCAGTTCAAAACCAGGCTCACTGGTACCTTCAGCTATGAGGGGTCATCCATTGAGAAACATCAGAGACCCTTCTTCAAGACGTATAATCAAATAATAAGGGCCCTAAAATAGCTTCTTCTAATGACTACAGGTCAGGCTCTGAAAAGGATTTTTCCTTATGAAAGGGAAATTGGGAGAAGCTTCTTGAAGGGTAAATATTTAAGAATGGCTGGGTCTCTTAAGTATCTGAGATTCATGTCTGAAAGCTTTGTGTTAGATACAATTACTGTAATGCCAAAGCCTCTGAAGCACTTTCTGCTGCATATCAATGATGCGAGAGTTTGTTGCCTTATCCCTGGGGACACAAATGAGGAAACAGGGACAAAAAGATGTTTAAAAGACAAAATAAGGGACACTCTGTGCCTTTCAGGCCATCCCCTTCTGCAGCCATGAACACCAACCAGAGTTGCTTACCCTCTTCTCAACAGGGACCTTGTTGTAGTATCGGATGGAATCCTTCCCTAGGAAATCGAACTCAACCACGTATTCTTGGCCATCCATCTCTGGATGTAAGTTAATGTGCTCTACTCGGAGGGAACAGCAGCCCACGGTATCAGCTGTCTCCCCTTCTTCCTTCTCATTACCAGCTCTCAGAGCAAGCTGTAGATTTGGCAGTAGGAGTGGGGGGTGGGGGGGAAGGGGACAGAAAAGGGGGAAGAGGAGATGGCAGAAAGAGAAGAAAACAGGTGAAAAAATTTGAGTTAAAATGGAGGTTAGACTAAGACCGAAATTAAAAAGGGAAGCCCTTTACTCCTCTTTGGGAAGTGTTAGGAATTCCCATCTGCCACCACTGAGTCCAGCAATGGGGAACCTGCAGCCTGGAGGCCACATATGGCCTTCTAGGTCCTTGGGTGCAGCCTTTTGACTAAGTCTAAATTTTACAGAACAAATCCTTTTATTAAGGAGATTTATTCTGTGAAGTTTGATTCAGTTAAAGGACCACACTTGAGGACCTAGAAGGTCACATGTGGCCTTGAAGCTGCAGGTTCCCCACCCCTTTGTACCCCTATTCCTCAGCTGACAATCTTGTAATATTCTCAGCAGGGTATAATTACTGTCTCGGGGGTCTTAGCCTTTTTGTGTCATGGACACCCCTCACAACTCTCAGCAGTCTATTGAGGTCTATAGACCCCTCTTTTCAGAATTGTGTTTTTGAAAAGTACAAAGTATTTTCTGGTTACAAAGGAAAACAATTATACTGAGAGACAGTTATCAATATGTTAAAAAAAAAAAAAGTACAACCAATAAATTCACGAATTCCCTGCAAGATAACTCTTGATTAAGAATTCTTGCTCTACTTTGAGGTGGAGACTGGAGAGATTCATAACCTCTTCTAGTTCAGACAACTTGGCTACCATTTTTTGTCACTAACACATGTTATTTCAAAAAACGGGACAGAATGAATCTGGCTTTTAAAAATCGAGCAATAAGATGTTGCCCCATACTGGAGTCTAAGACTTGAGAAGACAGGGGTTCTAAGCAAACAAACACGCTCTGGGCAAAGCCTGTCTACACGTGATATTAAGCTGAATGTTGGTACTGGGGCAATTCGTTCCACAGGAAAAATGCTATAAATGGACAGTACTAAGCAGGGTTTCACAACCTTATCATGAGGCTTGATTATTGTGACATCATTACAAAACAATTTCAGTTGGGGTTTTTTGATGCAGTATGGAAACACCAAGTAGCAGAGTAATTAGGTAAGTACAAAAAAGAATTTTGTACCTTTCACCCAAAGATGCTACAGTAAGAACTGGTTTCTTTGAGATAGCAACTACCTAATCTCCACTCATCCTCATTATTTTATACGGGCTATATCTTCTAATCTTGGCTGGAAAGAGTTGGGCATGGGGCCGACTGCTGCCCTTTACCTAGGGCAAGTTTCTTAAAAAAGCAAAAAGAAAAGGGGAAAATTCACTCACTACTCTCCATGTCAGTATGTCCCTTACCTTGTCAATGAAGTATAATGCTACAGCCCTCTGTCGGACTTTCATTTCCTTGGACTTCCAATCTTCTCTGTATTGGTTCCGAATCTTGTCTACACACTTCTTCAATCTTCGGGCTGTCTCATACTTCTGCCAATCTTTCTCCCCCTGCAAAGACCCAATCCCAAGAGTTTATTGCTAAGAGCCAGAAGAGTAAAAAATGAATAGAGTGAAATGACTAAAGGCTAAGCTCTGAGGAGTTAATACCCAAGTTAAGGGCTTCAGGCTGTACCACATTTGGGCTCTAATCAAAAAGATTCTTTGAGCTGGTAAGTGAATAGAACTGAACTAAAAGACAACTGGGCATATTCAGACTAAGGAGAGCTCAGACTGTGACAGAAGGATTGTCAAACCGACCCCTCCTTCTTTTGTCAATCAAGTCTCTGGTGTTAACTCTGTAAACTGCTTTAAATTTTGGAAAAAGTACCCATCTGCACTAAGTGGAATACTGCCATTATCACAAGGTACCAAGTACCTCAACATTCCCATTTCACCATTTCAGTTACACATAGGGCCAGAGATCCTGCAGTAGCTTCATGCGAGGAATCAGATTCCATGAAACTCAGACTCAGTATAATCAGGAAAGCAAAGAAGTTGAATCAAAAATGACAGCATGAGATGGTTAAGGTGCAAAAACAACTCCCACAAACACTAGAGCCCATCATTTTAGGACCTCCTCACTTGCAGGCATTCTGTAGAACAATTCTGAGGTTATTAAATTCATGTCTTCATTTGTGTTTTTAAACCTTATTTTTTTGATCTTTTGTTTTTATGTCACCTTTGTTTCTGAATATATTCCCCACTCTCTTTCCCAGAAAACTCTCCCTTGTAACAAATATTTGAAAAAAGACAGAAGAAAAACAGTTCAGCAAAACTAAACAAGCCACCAACTGTGTCTGACAGTATGGGCAATATTCCCCACTCAAGAAAGTGGGGTGCACTGTCTTCTCTTGTATCCCAGGCCAAGCTTATTATAATTATCCAATGTGAGTTTCCCTTTTGTGTTCTTTCTGTTTATGCTGCTATAGTCATTGTGTATATTGCCTTCCTGGTTTAGCTTACTTCACCTGTGCATCAGTTCATATAAGTCTGTCTGCCCAAGCTTCTCTGAACTCTTCATCTTTATTATTGTTTATGGTACAGTAATATTCCATTCCATATATCTGCCTTCCTTCATCCCTTCCCAGAGAATCATCCTTTGTAATAAAAGCATAAAAAAAATTATTAAGTTACTTAACCCCAATTGCCCTCCAAAAAAAAAAAAAGAACACATTTGCTAAAGTTGACATTATGTTCAATGTTCTACATCCAGTGGTTCCCCTACCTCTATAAAGAAGGGCACATTTTCTCCTCTCTTCTTTGGGACCAACCCTAAGTATTTTAAGTGTTCAATTTATATGAGGAATATTGTTTTTTCATTTTCCCATCCTATAATCCCAGCTTTCCAAGTCTGAAGTCAGGCACTCAGCCCTAAACAAAAAGCCTAATCAGTACAAATGTTGATGGAAAGATGACTTCTCAGTTTTTACTTCTTCCCCATGGCTAAGTACTTATAAGGTGGAAGGCCTGGGGCAAGGACATGGAGGCAAAGAAACCAACACACTGTTCCTGCTCCCAAGGAACTCAGTCTAGTCAGGGAGATGGGGCATGCCCTAAGTGTCAAATGAATGATAAAAGTGAGGCATAGGAAGAAGTGTAAAGAATGGCTTTAGTTTAGAGCAGGGATTCTGAATCTTTTTTGCATCATGGACTCCTCTGGTAAACTGGTGAAACCTATTATTTTGAAATATGAAGTAAAACCAACTGTCTTAAAATAGAATAAAGATGGGGCGGCTAGGTGGCACAGTGAATAGATCGCCGGCCCCGGAGCCAGAAGGACCTGAGTTCGGTTCCGGCCTCAGCCACTTAACACACACAAACAAAAAAAACCTAGCCGTGTAACCTTGGGCAAGTTACTTAACCCCAATTGCCCTCCAAAAAGGAAAAAAAATAGAATAAAGATATTTTTTAAAAAGCCAATGAGAAATGATAAACACGATGAATACAGAGAATAGAAAGACTTACATGAACTGATGCAAAGTGAAGCAAAGAGAACCAAAAAATGTACACAAAGACTACAACAATGTAAATAGACACAACAAACACAAAACAATTTAAAGTGAACACTGCAAACTACAAAAAACAAGCATGGCTCCAAAGAAAATATGAAAAGACATCCCATACCCAATTCCTCTGCAGAAGTAGGAGGTCCCTGGGTGTTGAACATTGCATAAATATTCAGATTTTTTTCAATGTATTGGTCGATTTTGCTGTTTTCCCTCTTCTTTTTTTCTTTTAAAAACTCTTTTATTTATCCCAGCACTTCCCAAATAAATGCTTTTTCATTCATTAAAAAAGGAGGATGTGACCATATATTTTAAAATTAAATTTTATCAATGTCTTTCTATAAGACAATAAGTAAAAATTAAAATATTTTTTGTTAAATGTGATGGCTATCTAGAAACATTTGGGGAAAGAATACAGGGGAAATTTAGACGATGTAAAAACAAAAAAATTCAATACAAAGTTAATTTAAAAAAACAACAAAAACAAAGTTCAAGGACTCTAGATTAGAACCCTTGGTTCAGTGGGCTCCTCAACAATAGGCCTCCACTGACTCAAATCCTAATTTTGAAGTTACTGTTTAGTTTACTATTCCTGATTCAGTCTCCCCTGCATAAGAATCCACCAGAAGCACTTGGAGGAGTTGTTTGTCTTGTATCCAAGTTAGGGATATTTTCTTTCTTTTTCTGTTACATTTCCATTATGTATAGTCATTGTATATATTGTTTTTCAGTTCTGCTTACTTCTTTCTACATCAATTCCTAAAAATGTTCCCTTAATCCTTCCCTGAATCATTCAGATTTATCACTTCCTACAATGAAAGGAACTTGTTTAGCCAATTCTTAATTGATGCATTATCTATTTTGTTTCTAGTACATTATTACCACAAAAAGTGCTGCTATGAATATATATTGGCCCATGAAGGCCACTTCTTGTTGGGTTAGTATGACTAGCAGTGGGGTATCTGGGTCAAAAAGTATGAAATATTTTAAGTAATTAAGTATTAATTTTTAATTCACTTAATTTTAATTAAAAGCAAAAAGCATTAATTTCTTAACTACTTTGCAGAAGGGTTGGGCCAATTTACAGTTCTACTAAAAGCATATTAGTGTCCCCCTCCTCCCCCAGTTCCCTCCAATGTTAACTATATTTCCATCTTTTGTCATTTTGCTAAATTTCTAGTTGTGAGATAAAACTTCAGGGTTGCTTTGGTTTCATTTCTCTTATTATTAGTAATTTGATGCAGTCTTTCATATGGCTATGAATTACTGTGGTGCAGTAGATAGAATGCAGGGTCTGGAGTCAGGAAGACCTGAACTAAAACCCAGCCTCAGATACTTACTAACCTGTGTGACCCTGGGCAAGTCCCTTAACCCTGTTTGCCTTAGTTTCTTCACCTGTAAAATGAGCTGGAAAAGTAAATGATAAAGCACTCCAGTATCTCTGCCAAGAAAACCCAAAAGGGGTCATGAAGAGTCAGACATGACTGAAAAAATGACTTAAACAACAAACTCGTCTTTTCTTTGTCTATATACTTTGACTATTTATCCACAGGGAAATAGCTTAATTTTATGTACTTGTGTTAATTCTCTGCCTATCTCAGATATTAGATCCTTACTACATAGTTGATATGTTCCCTTCCTATCCTTGCTGTATGGATTTTTTTTTTTTTTGCTTTTTGGAGGGGCAATTGGAGCTAAGTGACTTGCCCAAGGTCACACAGCTAGTTTTTTGTGTTAAGTGTCTGAGGCCAGATTTGAACTCACTTCCTCCTGACTCCAGGGCCAGTGTTCTATTCACTGAGCCACCTAGCCACCCCTGTATAACTTTTGCGGGCACAGCTTTTCAGTCTCATATCATCAGATTATCTATTTTATCTTCTGTGATCTGACTGTGATTTGATCTATTCTGTTTTTGGTTACGAATTCTCCCCCAACCATGTGTAATACTTGTCCACAATACATGTACTAATGGGCTAACTCAATAGACTAGCACTTAACTTCAGGCTGAATGGTGGGCAACGTGTTTTCATCTGGTTTACTTTTCTGTCACAGATGCTTAACCTTTTCTCTTTCCAATGTCTACTCTAACAAAAATATTTCCAAATTCTTCTCATTGTAATACTTAATGGATCAGGTTATAATGAAAAGATTATTCTTCTCCAGTACTATTTATACAACTATCTCATTCTATAATGAAGACATTTGCCCATGTTTTTTACAGGACAGTCCACATTTTCATACTCAGAGTTTATACTTTTGTTTATACTAGTAACATAAATACAGCGTCTGAGAAGTAAAAGAGAACTGTGCTCTTCAAAACCTGTCTGGTTGACAAACATCAATTATCCTGTAGTCTACAAGGCCCTTTTTGCTTTCAACTCAACCCATCCAAAGACCATGAGAGAAGGTACGACAGCTTCCTGAATGTGAGCTTTACCTTATACTCTCCTTTCTTTGAGTACAAAGTACAGGGGCAGTTGGTTTGGTGGGAAAAGAACTGGATTGGAAATCAAAATACTGGTTTCTAGTCTCGGCTTAGCAACTTACCTCCTAAATGAAATTGAACAAATCACTTCATTGGTTTTGTCTTAGGCCCTATTTTCTTCTCCTTCTCTTCTCTCTTGGGGATCCAGTTAGCTTTCATGTGTTTAATTATTATCTCTATGTGGTTATCTCACAGATCTATATATGTCCAGTCCCAGTCTCTCTCTTGAGCTTCAATCCTATACTGCCAATTGGCTTTTGAACAAAAACTGGATGTTCAAACAGGTAGCTCAAATCCAACATTTTAAAAATGAATCTCATTAACCTTTCTCCTAAAATCCACCTCTCTTCTAAACTTTCCTAATTCTCTTAATGGTACCACCATTCCTCCAGTCTCTCAGGTTTGTAACCTTGACATCATCCTCAGCTCCTAACTCTTGATCCTTGGTCCATTTATCTAATCAGTTGCCAAATCTTGCCGTTTCTATTTCTGTCACATATCCTACATCTGACTCCTTTCCTTGACTTACAAAGCCACTGTAACCTCTAAAGCAAAAATGGATAACTCCATTCTCCATACAGCTGTCAAATGAATTTCCTTAAGCGCAGATCTGACCGTGTTCCTCCTTGACTCAATCAATTCCAGTGGTTTCCTATTGCCTCTAGGATAAAACATAAATCCCTCTAATAAAATTACAAAACTCTTCATAACTATATGCCATCTATCTTTTCAGCCTCATTGGACATTATGGTACTCCATGATCCAGCCAAAGGCGACTTCTATGTACTCCTCACATACAACACTCCATCTCGAGTCTCCATGCTCATCCTTCCCCAATGCCTGGAATGCAGTCCGTATGTTTGTATGTATATACATATGTATAAACCTCAGAGAACCCCTCTCTTCCTCCAAAATGTATATGAAGCTTTATTTTCTACATGAAGACTTTCCAGACCTCCTTCTACTGAGAACCCCCTCCATTTCTAAACATCTGGTATTTAACTACTCCCTTAACATTTATATTATATATATTTATAGACTCCCCATTCAGATGTAAGCTCTTTGAGAGCAGGGATTGTTTTATCCCAACGTCCAGCATAGTGCTCGGCACATAGTAGGTTCTTAATAAATACTAATTTCTGTGGGCCTTAGTCTCCCCATTCATTTGAACTAGATGACCTCTAATACTTCTGCCAATTCTGAAACTCTGTAAGTAGCTTCTTTGCATTTGATGATTCCCTTCCTCAGAGTTGGATAAATGGACTATCTGATTTCTAACTATGGGTTTCTTAAAAGACTGTACTACAGTCAAACACCTACATGCTCTGAGGTGTTCACTGCAATGGGATCCATCCTTTAGATGGTGCTAACATACACCCGTGAGAGTTTTCTGGCTGTTAATATTTTTGTGTGTGTGAGATCCTTTTTTTCAAAACTAAAGGGAAGACTCCCATGTACTTGGGCCTCCCTCCAAGCACACACATAGGTTGGGATGATTATTATTTCCAGGTGCTCTGTTACCTTGATACGTGAGCTGGGATTCAGCATAATGTACTTGATGGATCCTTGGATATTCTCAGTCCAGGACACCAGCCAGGTAACCTTGTTATCATGTCGAACTTCTTTCCATTTATGTCCGAAAGGAGGAGGAGGAACTTTGGCATCTCTACAGAGGGCAATAAGACAAGAAGGCATTTTAGTGAAGAGAATAATAGTAGAATTTACTAAATTTAAAAAGAGAAATTACTAAAAGGAATAGTAATTTCCTTTCCAAATCTATGAGGCTGTCTACTGTGTCCTAAAAAATGAAGGGGGAAACACACACACAGACACGTATAAATTTGTCTTATTTGTACAAATTACCAAGTTTACCCACTCTCTACTTTTAGTAAAAAAATCTCTCAAATAGTAGAAATATTTAGCCCTATGTAATTTGCACATTTCCAATTAGACTCTTGTTATACTGGGCAATTTCAAAGAGTTATATGCTATCCCAATAAAGCAAGCCTTCCCATTTATTCTCTTGCCCAATCCCCTTTACTACTTTAAGCACTTAAGAAGAAAGCCAAAGACAACTGTACTCACTTGCTACAGTTGATAATTATATCTTCAGGCATAATCCGCCTTTTCAACATTCCCATTTTGGGATGGTTGCCACGGCCCCGGAAAAGACCTGGAGGTTCAATCTTGAAGTTGGCAATTCTCTCTCTGTGATTGTCCATCACACAGAAACCATACTCTTTCAATAGTCTTTCATTTTCCTCTTTGATTTTCTAAGAAAAGAAAGAAACAAAATATTAAAACCAATTTCAGACTTCAATCACGTGTTAGGGTGTTTTATCTATTGGTCTATAGGCCAAAAGCACATATAGATTTTAAAAAGCAATTAAAAAATTAATTCAACTACAACATTCATTTGAAACCCAATCATTCTGAATTCAGAATTATCACATGGCACAAGTGATCTTTAATGACTAAAGTTTGAAATGATTTAGTCCTCTGAACAGCCAGAGTCTTACCCAAAAGGCATAAGGGAATCTGGAATAAAGATTACATCCTACCCCTGACTCCACCCTAAAACCAGGACTAAAGAAAACATGGATTCTTCCAACAGGACTACTCTGAACTTTTAAGCACAAGAATTATTTTACTTTAAACAATAATTTAAAATGAAAATGATTCTATTACTTTAATAAATGTATACACTACAATACATTTTTATAATGCCCTAAGGTTTACAAAGCACAACTTGTGAAATGAGCTGTCCAATTATTATTAATATCATTTTTCAGATGAGAAAACTTTGCCCCAGTTACACAGCTGAGCACTGTCTGGGACTTCCTGGCTCTAAATCTAGCACTCTGCCACACCACAGCTGTCTCCCTTTTCACTGATCAAACTTTTTTTTCAGTGATACATGCTGATGTTCATGTATCATTGGAGGCAAAGCCATTACTAAGGAATTTTTATATCTGGGACAAGCACCACAGCATTCTCAGAGCAAGCTGTATAAAAGGGCATCTGAGTTGGGGATGGAGTGGACCCTACTCCAAGGGAGGGGACAGAACCCCTGGGATACCATAAGCATACTGATGGGAAGGCTAAGCTGTCCCCTCAGAGGAAGAGGGCTACTGGGGAGCTTACCATTTTAATTAATTATGCTGATAACTGGATGCTAAAGCCAAAGGTTTCTTTACTCTTGGCATTCTAGAAGCTTGATCATTGGGCGATGGGGATGGAACAGTAACACTTATAGGAAGCACATCCTTTTGGTAAGGCGGCTAAGAACAATGAAATCCTATAAATGCCTAACATGTCAGAAGGACCACTTAGTGTAATTTCTGGATTTTTGCAGGGGAAAAAAATGATGTCTCCCCAATCAGGAAAGTAACTTTCTCAAGGTCAAGGAGGCTGAGTTGAGAGTGGGGTCAAACAGAGTTTAAACTTCACAGACTCATGGACCCTCTAACACTTACATTTTTGCAGAGAAGATAAGAGGGCCCTAGATTTAGTGTTATTAGAATTAGAGGATAGAACAGAGATTTCCGACACTTCAGTGCTCTTTCAGCAAGATTGCTAAAATGAGTGCTCTCTCAGAGGCACAGAGATACTGCCTTTCCAAAGCAGTGGGACCAAATAGTATGATTCAGGCCAAGCAGCTGTTCAGAGAGACAAAACTATCAGTCTTTTTAGGCCAGAAGTTCTTAACATGCTTTGTGACCTTGACTTCTTTGACAGTCTAGTAAAGCCTACAGATCCTTTCTCAGGATTTTCAAAAATTTTTCTGGAGGGGGAAGGCAGGGCAATTGGGGTTAAGTGACTTGCCCAAAGGTTACACAACTAGTAAATGTGTGAAGTGTCTGAGGCCAGATTTGGTGAGGCCAGATTTGAACTCAGGTCCTCCTGAATCCAGGGCCATTGCTCTATTCACTGTGCCACCTAGCTTCCCGACCACCGCCCACCTTGTTTTCTTCTTCAAAATTTTATTTTAGAATCAAATGCCAGAACACAAACACAGAATGAGGAAAAGAAACAAAAACATATCATAAACTTAAATAGGAAGTTAGAAAAAAAAGCATGTCATGTGCATCACAGAACATAAGAGAGGATTCAAAATATATAACAACAGATTTTCATTTCAAGAAAACCTCTATGATAAATAACAGTCATTGTGTTGAGAATTGTCCATCTTTGCTTCCTTGTGAGTTTTCTTTTATCTGCTGTGCACTTTCTTACTTTTTTCCTTCCCCAAGATTTTAAAATTATTCTTAAATTAAAATTAAAAATTAAATTTAAATTAAACACTATTTTTAAATACATAAAATGAAATGCATGAGATTACAAAAGAAACCACTCATCTTCAAATAAAGCTGTCAAAATATAAAAATAAAAGTTCACAGATCTGGGAAAAGCATGAGCTACTTGAGAGGGCAAATCTCTGTGGGGAAGAAAAAATCCTTGAGATAGGAGGCAAAGGTGTTCCCAGGAAAACTCGGGCCTCTATGAGGAACAGTTTTCCTTTCCCCACTTTAAACCCCATCTCTCTTTGGTCCAACTGTGGTCCATTGCTATTCTCTGGCCTGCTCCTGCTTCCTGGGCAGCAAGAGGTGCTGTAAGGTGCCCCCTAATGCACTACTTTTAGACCAGGACCTGACTTCCCTTTTCCACCCCTCAGGCTGGGCCAGAGCTCAGGCCCTATCACTCCATCCTTTTTCCCCTCTTTACTCTTGCCTGATAAATCCCAGGACATAGTATTAGTGTTCTGTTCTAGTAGAAGTCCCTCCTTTCACCAAACAGCAATCAGCTCTTCCTCCTTATATTCCTGCCCCATTACCAGTTTTGATTTCCCACACCTCTCTTCCACAGAAAGGAAGTACAAATGTGGTTTAGCAGCCCTCTACAGTCTCCCCCCTGTGACAAATCTTGGGTTGTTCTGCCCTATATGCACTTCCAACTTTCCACTGTCATAGTGGTCCTGGTCACCAAATGAGTAAAGTCTTACTCTATATGGTCAAACTCAGGAATGATCAAGTACCCCATGTCTCTTATCAAACTGATGACTTGTGTGCTTGCATTGCCAAAAGTCCTTTCCCTAAGTATAGATTAATGTATTTATATTGTATAGTGTCTGCTTCTGTGAGAGAAGTTATGGGCTGTTTTTCGGCCCGCTATTACTCTTTCTCAAGGGCCTATGGAGTTATCAGAAAAAGTTAGGGGATGAGGAACAAATGAAAGGAAAAAAGTAAGAAGAATCAATCTCACTTTGGATAATTTCTAAAATCTAGGCTGGCAATAGGTTAATCCATTTTGTTTAACTACTTCCTTGTTATAAGGGAAAATTCTATTGGCCAATTAGGGTTGGGAGGAACGAGTTATTAGGAAGTCAGGTTTAAAAAAAAAGACCAATAAAACATTTCTGTTTTTAAAACAATAAAAAATAAAGAAATCTCCATTAGCTACCCACAAGGACTATCAGAATTGTTTCAACAATGAACATTCATACAGAGAAATATAAGAAGACTTATATGAACTGATATAGTGAAGCAAGCAGAATCAGGAGAACAAATTATATAATTACTACTATGTTGTAAGTGAAAATAACACTGAATAAATGTAATGATCAATCAATCACAATTCTAGAAGACTAATGATGAATCATGTCTCTCATCTTTCCCAGCAAGATATCAGTCTGGAAGTAAAGAATGAGTCACACACTTTCAGCCACAACCAAGATATGGATTAACTGTTGGATTATACTTACTTGTTACAAAGGAGGTATTTTTTTAGGAGGAGATTAGAATCGGTTTTAATAAAGGGGAGTAAGAAGTGTGGTGATAGTGATGCCAGGAAGAAAGAAATATCAATGAAATATTCTGAAAATATACAGATGAGGGGTGGCTAGGTGACACAGTGAATAGAGCACTGGCCCTGGAGTCAGGAGGACCTGAGTTCAAATATGACTTCAGAAACTTAACACAAATCTAGATATGTGACCTTAGGCAAGTAACTTTACCCCAACTGCTCTACCTCCCCCACTCCAAAAAGCAAAAAGAAAGAAAGAAAATATATAAAAGAGAGGAAAAAAAAGGAAATTCATTAGGAGACAAATGGGGCAGTATTAGTAATGATATAACACATTAGTTAGTTTTAATGTGTACTTTAAGAAACCAAGTTGTGTGATATAATAGAGATTCATAATTTCACACATAAACCTTTTTCTGTTGTTTTTGTTTTGGTTTGGTTTGGTTTATGGAAATACTCGGATTTTTTATATTTGTCAACTTCACAACAGAAAGGAAAATATAATTAAAAAAAGACTACACCTATAGAATGCTGCATATAATGTTAGACTCGGCTGAGGTGGTTGTATGTCTTGCTAGACTGTTTTATCCCCTTTTAAAATTCTTTGTTTTATGGGGTAGCTCTTTGAGACAGGGATATATTAGGGCAATGGCAATGACATAAAAACAAAAGACAGTAATAATAAAAAAATTTTATTTTTATTTATTTATTTTTTTTGCTTTTTGGAGGGCAATAGGGGTTAAGTAACTTGCCCAAGGTTACACAGCTAGGTTTTTGTTTGTATGTGTGTTAAGTGTCTGAGGCAGGATCCGAACTCAGGTCCTTCTGACTCCAGGGCTGACACTCTACTCACTTCGCCACCTAGCCGCCCCGATAATAAAATTTTTAAAGGAAAAAAATGTTATCTTTTCCAAAGGCAAGGAAGATTAGGAAAATTTCTTTGTGAAAAATAATTCTCTAAGAATATGATGTTCAGGATTTATTTATACCTACGATATAGAATGATCTAGTCAAAATGAAGTCCTCAGATAAACAGAGCATCCCAAAAGTTTTAATAGCTTACAACTGCACTAAGACTTTTGAAAAACCCTATATAACTATTCTAATCAGCAGACTCCAGGAAAATCATCAGTCTTTAACAGAAATCAGCAACACAAACTGTGAAAAAAATTTATCAGCTGAAAGTCAAAGTAGGATTGGATGACCTTGGCTTAGACACTTACCCTGAGCTAAATGTCATTATAAGTTAATTAAAAGTGCAGCTAGGTGGCACAGTATATGGAGCACTGGCCCTGGAGACAGGAGGATCCAAGTTCAAATCTGGCCTTAGACACTTATTAGTTGTATGATCCTGGGCAAGTCATTTAATCCTGATTCCTCCCTCCCACCCTAAGTCAATTATATAAAATGTAGTTTCATCTTTATTAGGACCAGCAAGAAAATCCTATCATTCTTTACTCATAACTCCCCTTCAATTTTGTACCTCTGCCCTAAATGAAGAAGACAGTACTAAGTGGAAAGATGTCAAAAGAAACCTTTGGGAGCAAGGCTACTTTGTTAGCTAAAATAGGGAGGCGTACTCAGGATAGGTGTCACTAGGCTCAAGGAAAGAGCCAGAGGGCTTAGAGTCAACATCAGGTATGAATTAATTACCTAGTTGATGAGTTGGAGTAGCTCTATCACCTACCAAATGTCCCACTATAAATCTTCCAGTTACAGTTTGGTCAATGGAACTCTTAGATTTTTCTTTGATTATTCAAACTACTTGCTCATGAACTCGTGTTCAAAGGTAGCAAGACTCAAACTAGATTTCTGTAGGGCAAGGATACTGGCCTACTGATAAATATATCCCCTCTAGTGAGTGGTGGTCAAAAATGAGAAGGTAGATCAACAAATCAACCATTACAATTAAGTGCAGCCTGAAATTACATGAAGAAGACTGATATAAAGTCAGAACACTTGGGTATGAAGCCCAGCTTTCTGATTTCCTCACAGTGTGGCCTTCGATAAATTACCCAACTTTGTAGTTTCCACAACAGGATTGTGATAAAGATCAAATGGAAATGTGTGTAAAGCCCTTTTTAGAATCATAAAGGGCTATGTAGATAAGGACTGTGATTATTAGTGTTGTTGTGAAAAGGTTTTAAGAATATAGACATCATACCAGTTTCTCTTCCTTGCTCATTTGCTTCCTTGCTTCCGATTGGGCTTTGAAATACTGGCTCATCTGGTTGAAGTCACACTTGCTAAGACTGGTGATATTATTTTTCTCTTCATTAGTCATTTCCTGGTGGGCAAAAATATGGGGCAAGTTAAAAAGGAACAAAGAAAGATAAAAAGAAAATTGTCATACTTTCATTTTCTTTAGAAAAATTTCACTAATTCAGACAGAAGTGCTGTGGGAGGTAGCCAGTCTGAATTAATGAAAAGTTGAGTTTTTAAAAATGCAGTTTATTAACACTGACACAATAAGAGTTTTCTGGTACAGGTCTTGTTTCTGAGAAGAATAATATGAGATTAGCACACCAAGCATCAACCCAAGCTGTGCTTCCCCTGCTCACATGCCAGTAAAATGAGGCCACTTCTCAGGGATTTCAGAACTAGTGAAGTTTAATTGTTATAATCTAACCACCTAGCCAGCATCATCTGAAAGCCCCAGTTAAATACGAATGAGGGTTGAGCTGCAGAAGTAGCAAAACCAAGTAAGGGAGAATAAAGAGGAAACAATGGATACAGCATCCCTTCTCTACAGTCAAACAAGAGGAACCAAGGTTGTCTCTCTATCCTATATGCCAGTGACTCTCAAAACCTTACATTTAGCTGATGCTGGAAAACCTTACTTTGATCAGGTGACATACAAATGTGTATGTACTCTCTGGCTACCGAAGCAGTACACTTTTAGTTCTCCTATAAACTCCTGGAATTTCTTTTTCCTCCTACCTATATTTAAACCCTGCTATTAACTAATCCTTCACTCTTTATTCTTTCCTGCCAATGTCATCTACTCTTAGAGCTTAAACTATCAACCTTTACATAAAAAACTCCCAACTTCCAAGCCCATGCCACACCTCCCTCTGGATGTCCTGTCAGAAGCGTTTCAAACTGAACCTGCCCCCAAATGAACTCATCCTCTTTCTCCCTTCAAAACTCACTTGCTCCTCCTTCTAACTTGCCTATTTTGTCAATGTAACCATTGACAAAACCCATTGCTTTCACACAATCCTTCTAAGATAAGACACTCCATGTTGCATTAGAATGACTTCCATCCACATGTAATTATTCCTGTTAGAATAAAAACTACAGAAGGGTACTCTGGTAAGGCAAAGCCCAGGATCTTACCTTTAGTATTACAAGCTTATTCAATAACTATTAAATTCAATCAAAGGATTACATGATCTAGAGCCAGTAGAAACCTCAAGAGGCCATCTAGTTGAACCTCATTTCATAGATTAGGAAACTGAGGTTCAGTGAGGTGAAGTAACCTGTCCCCAGGTCACACAGGGAGTGTCACAGGTGAAACTTCAACTCAGATGCTCTCACTCCAGAGGCAGGGCTCTTTCCACTGTACCTTGCTGCTTGTCCTATTAAATATCCTTCTAATTTCAGGGAACTGCTCCAGCAGTTATCAGTACACTTCAAGAGACCTGTGATTTCACTGGCATGGGCATGTTCTACCTCGGATACAAAAATCAATTCTTCCAAACCTTAGGTTTTCATGACTTGCTGTGACAACATAGCCTAACTTATAAAGGCTTGCAGTAGTTCTAACTCTAACAGAGAATCATTTTTTCCTGTTCCTTCTTACCTCTCTAGTGCCATTCTTTATTCAAGACTTGAAAGTTCCTTTTAAAAAGTGGACAATTCCTGTTCCACATTTATTTGTAAAGAAAAGCATAATGTCTTGAAATCATTCTTCTGTAAATAGAGGTTATCTTTTTGCAGTGTTTTCCCTCACTGTAATATCTGGTGTACTTACTTATGTTCCAATCAGCACACTGACTTTGGGGATCATTTTTGTGATTTTTTTTTTTAAAGCAACTTATGCATGGCTTTGGAACCTAGCCTTCCAGACCACCTCAACAAGACCTTGTTGTTATATTGCACTGGCCATCATGGGCTTTGATTTTAATGATGTGTTTCTCCTTATATTTTCCCATTGATGTTTAAAATCTTTATAAAAATGTTAGAGCTCTTCAGATGGAGTCTGTGACAGAATCTGTATATGATCATATTTGGGTCAGCCAGCAGTGGAGAATACATTTCCATTTTAAAAAGTATTCTGCCACATTGTGTAAAAAAAAAGCCTTGAAAGTTGCATTTTACTAAAATCTGTGGGGACTTACCTTTCTCCAGTCCTTGAAGAAATTTTTCCTAAAGATATCCTTAGTAGTGTATTCATGGTCAAGCATTTTTGCAAAGAATGTAGCGACTTCTTCTGCTTTGGGACTCAGCTTCATGACTTTACCTGGAGAAAAGGTGTTCCAACAAGAGTTAGCCAAGAATTAAAGCCACATTCTGCATAAGCCCACCCCTTTTCCCAAGACCTATGGGACTCAGCTTTTCTAGAAACCAAGTCACCACAGTCAAATACATTTCCTCAGTAGTTCTTCTTAAAAAGTCCTGAAACAGGGTTCTGATGCTGCTTATTCAGGCAATGCAGCCCCTAGGGAGGGACTAAAAACTCAGTAGACTCACATGAGGAGAGATCAGCTCTTTCTGTGAAATGACAGAAGTGTCTTTTCCAGTATCAGTACTATGAAGTCAGATCCTCATTTACATATAGTTCCCTCATTGTGCAACTGAACACTCAGACTGGGCTTCCTGAGGACAGGAACTGTGTCTTCCCCAGGGTTCTGTACAAAAGCAACGCTTCACAAAGTGAGGAATGGTCAGTCTTAGGGCTTTCAGCAGCAAACAAACAGAAAGCTAGAAACCGAAACGAACCTTAGGTCATCTAGTTCCTTTTGATTTCTACACAAGGACAGGAAGGCCCACAAGACTTGCCAAAGGCCAGGCAATCAATCGTAGCGCCAGGCCTAGTTTTTCAGGTTTCCTGCCTCATTCCATTTCTGTTTTAAAGCAATACCAATTTTACTGAATAACTGAGAGGCAAAGTTTGATAAGTGTGAGTTTTATACACACTGAGCTTTTATTTATACTTACTGATGAGCAGAAAGATGTTTTTACTTATTATTTATTTACTGACCATCTTTAAAACAATATTTTTCTCTGGAAAATTTTTAAGGTACATTTTAATTTTCCTGAGAAATGTGTTTTTATAGATCTACCTTCTGTTCATGGATGATCTGCTTCAATCCCCTTACTTTGGTCCAGACCCTTTCTGTGAAAATAGGATTTAGCTCGAACTAAGTTAAAGTTCAGGCAAGGAGAAAGCCAAAGTTCTGTCAGAAAACAAGGATGTTATTTCAGGAGACAGTTGTAGCCTCAGTGGACTGTGGCTATGCTCTCTGTCTGAAATAACAAATTGTCAGACCTAGAAAGAACCTTAGAGATCACCTAGCTCATCAATTTACAGAGAACAAAACAGGCCCAGAGAGGGGAAGCAACTTGCCAAGGTCGTAGTGAAGAAACTCGAGCCTATTTAAAAGTCATTATTAGTCATCCCTCCGGAACTAGCCAAAAGATGGCGCTCTTTTCCACACAAAGAGAAGGTCCCCCTTTAGATCATCTAACCCAAAGGTGGCAAACCAAAGGCCTAGAGGCCCACAGAAGCCTTGACATAGCTGTGAGGGCAAATTACTGGACATAAGAAGAGTCTGCAATAAAGCAAAAATTCACAAGCAAACAAAGTAAGACTGCAAACAATCAGATTTCACATACAGATGAATACATGTTTGTAATGTAAACATATGCCAGGATATTCTGATTGGGGAAAAAAAGCTTGCAGCCCTTTGTCTCTGACACTGGTGAGTGGAGAGAAGCTCATCCTCTGGGTCAAGATAGCCAGTCCTGACCTGAAAGCTTCACTACAAGGAGGGGCCAAAGGGACAAGTGGCCATAGGAGCACATTCTGACTCCTGTCCCCTCTGGAATGTTAGTGAGTTTTAAATGAGCTTCCCAGCGCGGATGACAGTTCCTCGTAACATGGTGGTGAGAATGTGATATGGCTGTTCCTGGCAATGATATCACTTTATGGAACAGGATAAGCACTGAGATCCAGGAAGAAAAAACTGCTGAGTCAGAGCTGAAAAACCTGATGTCCCTCCAGGAAAAGGAACTCATGGTCTTAGTCAGAGCAGGACCTACCTCCCTGGCAGGTTTTTTATGGGAATGTGAATCTGACAGGTGACTCAGAATTCACTTCCCAAGAATACTCGAAGGACCAGTTTTGACTTATTCCCTAGGCAGAGCTTGCACAAACGTGTAAACTCAGACCATGGGAGCAGAAACAAGGCACTAGTTAGTCCACAGGGTTGAGAATATCCGGGAGATGCCTACACAGGACATGAAGCCAAGGGAAGGGGAGCATGTGGGAAAGAGGTATCAGTGATGATTACAAATGAGAAAGATCAATACTAGTGATCAAATGCCAGAAGAAAACGACTCCAAATTGACTAACAGAATCAACACGGACAAAGTCTAAGCCTGCGATTTCAATCGAGAGCAGGGGGAAAAAAAAAGAAGCCCTGGGTTGGGAACCTAGTTTTCTCTCTTCCTAAAAAGAACATTCAAAGGCAACTCCCAGCCCACAACCACAGTCCAGCACACCATCTTTGGCCGCTAATCTTTACCCAAACAATGAGAGGCTGTTCTTTGAATGGCTACCTCTTCAAGGATTTGTAGGGAATGATATATTGTAGGTTAACCCAGGAAACATCACCTTGCTTCTGAGGAGTACAGATGAAAGAGTAACTATGTGCCAAATGTTTACATGTATACACTGACAGTCTTCCCACAATGCCAACTCATTATGTTTGGTACTACTCCCATTTGCCAAATGTAGGTAGACCTAACCCTCATGTCCAAACTATTATTTATCACATGAAAACACAGCAGATACCTCCTAGAATGGTGCTTATGAGCAATGAGACACTTAATTGCTATCTGAGGCAACTCTGGGGATCTAACTGGACTCCCCATCACTGGTACTGCTTCCTCCTCTAGCTCTTGCCTGTGGGAAACTTACCACTTTATGGTAAAAATGATAAAAACACAAGGATATATGGCATGCGAAGAGGCCTGACATGTCCCTGCCTCACAACACCCCTGTGAGGCAGGTACTGCAGGTGTTATGGTCCCAACTATGCATGCTACCTAGCACAGACCTAAGAGCTGAGAGCTGTCCCAGTTCTCCAGGTATTAATCACTAGTTTACTTTGAGATCTGAACAATATGGATCTAGTTCACGGAAAAAGGGAAAACTTGAGATTGTCATCCTGCATATGACATGCCAGTCGTGCCTTTGAGCATGTACCCAGCTCCACAGGTTTGCATGCACTGCTTTGGCCAATGGACCAATCAGCCATCCAGGGAACAGAGAGCAGTACCCTTGCAGCTGCAATGCCCCAGGGGTGGGGCTGCCAGCTACAACATTTATCAAGTACCCACTCAGTACAGAGCACTAGGCTCACCTAGGAGAGTCAAAGTTTAGATAAGATGTAGTAACTGCCCTCGTGGAGCTCACAGGCTAATGGGAGATAAGACACAAACACCAAGTAATATAATACACACTATTACATAGTGATTGTGTTAGGTGCAAAATTAAATGAGCTATTACAGGTGTGAGGAAAAGGGTGGGCAAACGCCAAGGTACAAAAGTGCAGGGTGTGGCTGAGGAAAGCAGTACAGTTTGACTGGCAGCTAGAAAGAGCAGAGGGGAGGAACATGAGATAAGGCTGAAAAGGCAGATTATCAGAGCGTTTAATATCAGGTAGGAGTATGAACTTTAGGTTCATTAGGTAGGAGTATGAACTTTCTTCCATAGACAAAAGAGACACTCAAGACTTTTGAGCAGCAATTATGACTGGGTCTATGCCTAAGGAAACCAGCAGTGGTCTGGAAGGGCTGGACCAGAAAGAGAGGGGAGGCAGAAAGTGTAAGGAAGCTATTACTATAGCTCAGGTGGGTGGTGGTAGTGATAGGGAGAAAGAGGAAGGGACTGATTCAAGATGCTACAGAGGTGAAATGGTCAGTACTTGGTAACTGAATGGATAGGAGAGGGAAGGGTAAACATGGGAGAGAGGGTGAATGACTATTCAGTCAAAAGGAGGAGCAAGTTTAGGAATAAAAATGAAGAGCTCAAAGCACCACACCTGCCCCCTCAAGCCAAAGCAGAGACTAGAAGAATCAGAAGATGGCTCTCACCCGTTACTGCTTATTATCTCAGATGATGCAGTCCCCTCTGTTTGCTGAAGTTATGAAGTTACTAATATGCTGACACTGAACCTTGAACCACAATGTAGTTTTGATTGGACCACTGGTCCCAAGGGACACTGCTAAACCACTGGTACCCTAAGTGCACCTGTAGCATCTACCTTCCAGGGTGGTTAGAAGGATCAATGAGGTCATGTCTATGAGCCTTTATAAACTTGAGAGCACAATATAAATGTCAACAAATCCTGCTTCCTCCCTTGATGTAAAAACTTCTTGTGCCTGGGAGGTGGGGGCAAAACCAAGGGCTTTAGGACCAGGGTATCTTCCCAGTTGTGTTCTCCCAAGTGACTGGGAAGAGGGTAATGTTGGGGGACTCTGTTGGTTGAGGTATCTTGTTGGGGTTGGGGGCTATCTTGCTTTACTGGAGTCAGTGGCCTGGGATGCAGCTTGACTCACAGCCTCTTGTCATAATCAATTATCTGAGATCCTCTCTTCCCTTAAAAAGAGATGAGAGGAGAGCAGGGGAACCAGATGACTAGGACCAACCTTCATGGGATCATAGATCTGAAATTGGAAAGGCCTACCATAGCTATCTAATCCAACTCTTTCATTTCACAGATAAGCTCACTGAAGCCTAGAGAGCTTAAAGGTCACAGAGGCAGCACAGCCAAAATATAAACCCAAGCTAAGTGTCTCCTAAGTCAGTGCTTTTTCCACTTCTGTACAGGCAGTCCGCCTTTGCAAATGAGAACATGTTAATGGCCCCTCCTCCCCTTGGGGGCCTCAAATACTATGGCCCAGAAGTAAACAGTTACTTTAACTATCACTATAAGGCAATTCAAACTGTTTCCAGGGCACTCAGGTTATAGAGGTCTATGACAAAGATGGTCAAATTTGCCATTTTAGACCTTAAAGGCCACTTCTGTGATGTAGGAACTCAGAAGTAGATGCATACATGTACTGTGCTCAATCTGGTATTCCCTCATGGACCCCAAGGACAGTACAATTCTAGGTCCATTTCCTGTGACATGTATCATGTCAATTTATTTTTATGTTTTCTAAACATACATTTGCCTTTCCCAACGAATTCATTCAGAGAGAGATCACAATGGAACAGAACATGATCAAAAGGGTCCCTAGAAATACTATTCACATTAAGATGATCTTTAGATCAACTTCTGAGTTTGAAAATGAAAACCAACTCAACTAGATCTTTCTTCACAGCACTATTTTAAGACTAGATGTATTTTATTAGATCCTACCTCCAACTCTGCCCCCCTGTGGAGGGGTGGTCACCACACCAGCTTTCTTCATGACCACAACCCAGACAAATCCTGAACAACTCACCATCATAGTAGAACTTGACATTTTCTGGCAGAGGCTCGTAAGGTGGAGCAAACACAGGGCCTTTATGTTCCAGGAATTTCCACTTGATGCCTTCAGGATAGCGCTCTTCTTCCCACCTTTATAAGAGAGGGGGGCAACCTATATTAGCAATCACCTTGCGTAACATCACCCATCAAATGTCAAGGAACCTATCGTCTATTTGATTGACTAGGATAGCTCTGAAATTCCAATTGTGTATCCAAAGTTTGTCCCTCAACCTGAAAAACCAGGTATTCACAACAGTAAGTATAATGAAGATGTATCAGTCTGTAACTTAAATTCCAAAATGTAGGTTGCATCTAGCAAAGTCAGCAAATTAAATGCCCTTGTCATCATCAACTCACTTGGTCTTTTAAAGCACTATTAAAATAGGCAAAGTTTTGTCTCTCCAATAAACAACCATTAAGATTTGGCAACTTCTCTCCCCACTTAAAACCGTTAAAACCTCAAAATGAATATTCAGGCTCCTCCAATGCTATTTTCACTTTTCCCCTTTTCAAAGGAAAAAAGTTAACGATAAAGGCCCCTCAAAAGGCTGTGTCAGCATATATATGGACACCATTTTCATCTTACTACTCTGAAATTCTAACACATAAAACAATACATATTACACAATAACAGCAATATCAAGCCAAAGAAATACAATTAGTATTCAAATCATAATTGTAGTGCTATTAGGGTCATAGCACTGCAGGACTTAATACTTGAACCTCATCTCACTCCAAGCTCCGGCACTTTTTTTTTAATAGATGGGAAAACTACAGCCTGGGATATTTTGGGGAAGAGGATTAAATTAATGGAAGGGCTGGGACTAGAAGCCAGGTTTCCTGACTCCTGGGTTCAGGGTTCTTTCTACTAAAAAACATTAGAAAGCCAAAGCAATGTTTTCTACCCATGAGCAAATATGTCCTGCCTAACCTATTCACAACCATTAGAACAGAAAAATAGCTATGTGCTGGTGGTGAACAAACATGGGAGGAGAAAAAGTATCCTTCCCTCCCCCCCCCAACACAAAATTTCCTCAATCTCCAAAAATCTAGTTTTCTACTTCACATCAGCTTCTTTGTGGCCTGGTTGTCTCTAGTCCTACTGTTTTATTGAAATACAATTTTCCCTATTTCATCTTGTCTAGCTGAGGCTCTCTACATCCTCTAATTGTAATGGAGTCACTATGGTCTATCAGACACTCACTACCAGTTCTGTCTTAGCGGGAGGACTGGAGAACAGAATTTAGCCCTATAATAGGTTATTGTCATAGGATCAATGTCTCCTGCTGTGAAAATAAAATCATTATTCAGGGATGGTATCCTAGGCCTCTGTCTGCTTTAAAATTTCCTGACAAAACAGTTCCAAGTCATTCCTAATGAAATGTTATAGTGAGGATTATCAGAAAGGGTAAGAGGGGAGAATATGGGAGGGGGGTAGAAGAATGCTTGGTTGAAGGAAGAAAGCACACAATAGGAAAGGGGTTGATCAGCTATAGGTAACCCAGTTCTTACAATTTTATGTGAAGATCAAAGTTAAATGGATCTTTGAGCAAACCATTTCTATAGCGACCATGGAATCTTGGCCATTTTAATAATTAGGACTCTTTGCTCCCTGTTATTATGGTCATCTTTTACTAGAAGCTCAAAACTCTTTCAACAGGGCTCTGAACTAGTCACATATATCAGGCAGGAATAGTCGGGAACAATTCCAAACATTACTAAGTCTTTTTCTGTCTTTTAGGGTTTTAGGTTGTTTACAGAACACATTTTCCTTCAGTAACATTACTGTAAATGGCAGTTATATTTACAGGTTAGCCCAAAGAGGCCTATTTTTATTTAATGTATAATATACTTGGAAATATATATTTACAATGTAAAATAAACAAGCTTGCTACAGATGTCCACATTTCCACTATATTACAAATAAAGCTCTATCATGAGGCCTCCTCCTGGCATGGAGGTGACCCAGGGCTCTGAAAGGCTTTTGTCAGCACAGCACAAGCCAAGCAGGTCCTACCAAGCTGGAAAAAGCAGCTGCAGAGTTAAGAGTATGAGGCTGTTGTCTAAGGACCAGCACAGCTAAGTTCAAAGAGGTTCATTAGCAGGTTGGCTACATGGTGATGAAGCTTTTGGTCATCGTGCTACTCAGTTTGAGGAGGGGTTGTGATGTGTTAGTGGAGGGGGTAACCTTACAAACATACAAACTACAAAGTTAAATAGGTTTTTGCACACTGGCTTGGGAGCCTAACCTACATTGCAACATTTCTTTTCTTAATAAAAATTAAATAAAACATTTCAACTAAGAATAAAAATCTATTTTCTCTCCTTTCTACTTCCTCCCCCACCTCCTCATTGTAAAAAAAAGGAAACAAAAGAAAAAAAAAGCCAAATACATGTGCAACATTTCTTTAGGAAAATATGTTCTTTAGGAATATGGCACCACTGCTACTTCTTCAACTCCTAGAAGAGTCAGTGAGGGGGCAGAGGTCAGGAGAAAGTGTGAGAAGCAGGTACATATGTAGAGAGTGGGGAAAATAGAGAGGCTCAAGGCTTGTGACAACCTCTTTTCCCCACTTGTACACAACATTATACCTGGATCTTGGGATTGCTTCCAAAGGTTTAGTGGTAGGAGCAGGACACTTGTTCTTCCTTCTCCACAACCTAACCATAAGCAAAAGAATACTCTTACCTCCTGCCTCTCACCTTTGGCAAAAATAAAGAAATAGGGGTAGCTAGTTGGCAAAGTGAATAGAGTACTGGCCCTGGAGTCAGGAGGACTGAGTTCAAATCCGGCCTCAGACACTTAACAGTTACTAGCCGTGTGACCTTGGGCAAGTCACTTAACCCCAATTGCCCTACCTTCCCCTCTCCAAAAAGAAAAAGTTTTAAAAAAAATAAAGAAATACAGAATTGTGTTCTGCCCTCCGAAGTTCCAGTGAGTCTATACCAGGGGTGGGGAACCTCTAGGTCCTCAAGTGAGGACCTTTCACTTAATCCAAACTTCACAGAGTAAATCCCCTTAATAAAAGGATTTGTTCTGGAAAACTTGGATTCGGTCAAAAGGTCACATCCAAAGACCTAGAAGGCCACATGTGGCCCTAAGGCTGCACATTCCCCACCCCTGGTATAAATCAACCATTTCTACTAGATAGGTATAGTTAAGATAGTGTAGAGCAAACCAGGTTTCTTTGCCTGGGCTGAATAAGTGAGGAGAAAATCAAAACACCATGGTAGGCACTTTGCCCTTTACCTTATGCTAAAAAGCCTCATCTATGTTGAAAGAATTCAGAGTAAAACTGATGAAGCACGAACTTGCTTTACTAATACTAAATTACAAATTGTTTTATGAGTCTTGACTACCAACAATATAGTGAGCTAGTTTTTTCAAACCTGCCCCTCCTCACCTCCCCATATGCAGTCAGTTACAAAGCCCTTGGTTTCAAATAAAGATTTGAGAAAATCACAAGGCCCACTTGTGGCACTTCATTTTAGAAAGGTCCCTAACTCAAGGAAGGTGAGTTACAACACCAACTTTGCCAGTGGTTTCCTGCTACTTTGTGTCTGGCCAGGTAAGAGTAAAATGTAGGAAGGCTTCCCTTTCATGCAGTTTCAGTTAGAAAGAGGTAGAGATTAACGGAAAAGTTTTTTTAAAAGTCCTCCTCAATGCCCCCACCTCCAAACCAAAATCTCACTTTATCCAACCAAACCAAAATACCTGCTCCAAGACACAACAGACACAACACTACTCTCTATAATCCTGATCAAGTCCCATCTCCCACCACAACCTGCCAAAGTAAAGGTCAGTTCCCCTCTGGTGACCTTGAATTTTCTTACTTCCTAACAAAAGATCCTGCACATTCACTCCATCAGAGTATCTCTCGGTATCTGTGGCTGTAATGGCTGCACTCTTTCACATCATCCACAGGAACAGCTCATACAAAAACACAGCAGGTCACATTTCCTGCACTGTTTCAGCCCACCAGTCCAGTGTTCCAGCTGAGCTGAGAAATAGTTAGAATGCCAAGCTTACCAAGGTCCAATAGATTGGGACAAATACCTCACAAGGGGATAGTCAGCATATAGAGAGAACATAAGAAGTTTATCTGGATGCCCCACATAGTTCAAAGTGGGTGGGGAGGCTGGTCTTGAAAGTCATGGCCTGCCAACTGAGCTCAAGGATAAAGTCAGAAAGCAGCTGGAGTTTTTTCAAGGATGTGAGTTTAACAAAGAAGCACATAAACCAGATTAGAAAATCAATCTTTGAACATTTTAATTATTCAGAAGAGAATAGCAATATTCCTCTACTGTCACCTTATGCAGTTTGAACAATTAGAGGTGCTTCTGGACACAACTGTGGGAAATCAGCTAGTACAACAAATACACTGGAATGGGAAGACTGACACTCACGCACAACAAACAAAGCCTCTCAGTGACAAGCATTTGAAGGAGCAACAAAAACTGACTGGGGTATTCTAAGAGCTGACTTGAAAGGAATACAAAATGCCCTGAGAATGCTTAAGTCCTGCCCTGTAAAGAAATCATGAGATGTAAGTCAGCTTAGAAGAGGAACCGGACCCAAATTTAAACACAGCAAGCACCTTCAGACTGGGAGGTCCCCATTGCCTGGAAGGAAAATATAAAGATTAAAGGAGGAAAAAAGAACACCTGAAAAGTCAGACTTTCAGAATACAGCAAATCTCCTTCGTGTCTGGGACAGCTGCAGTGGCTTTGGAAGCCACAATGGTCCATACTGAAGAGAAAGGAAAACAAAAGGCAGTCAGGCTCACCTGGGCTTAAGATCAACCCACCAAGCCACTCAGTTCTGCCTTTTCATTAGGACTATTATAAAAGCTGAGGTTTTTGAAGATGATAAAGAGAGATGATTGTAGGTGGTGAGTAAGGGAAAGCAGCAGAAAAAATGGAGGACTTGGCCATCTAAGCTCCGTGATCAGAAGTTACCAAGTTACCAACAAGTGACCCCATGGCCAAGGGAAATGAAAACAAGACTGGAAAGTGATATCAAAATAATAAATATTTTTCAAAAAGCTGAACTGAATTCTTAAACATAGAGCAAAGTAGTTCTACAGTGACAGAAGGAAATGAGTAGGTGTGTATTTCTTATCTCTGAGTGAATTTGTCACATCCTCAAACAAACTGCATGATATGTATGCAGATATTGACACTCAGGCTTCAATCCTTTTCAGGGAAGTTAAGAAATTGGGGTTCAGAGGGAAACAAACATTAACAACCTGGTAAAAGCTATTCATTTCTTGATCCACGGGATCACTCATGCACAATGCAATCAATTTTTGGTTAAGGTGGGATTCTAGAACTAGAGTTTCTTTAAAAAAAAAAAAAGAGAAAAAAACCTTCAAAGACTATGGCTTATTATTTGTCATATGAATCCAAGGTACAAGTAATTAATTAAAAGTAACACTATAATATCCAGAAAAGGCAACAGATATCTTTTAATAAAGATTTAAGCATTCAATTGTTAGGTAGCTTCACAGTATAAGGAAATGTTACTGTACTTATGAAAAGTTCCCCATGTCTTTGGGAACTAATATGCACAAAATCAATGGGAAGAGAAGAAAGGAATCAGAAACCTGAATAGTAACAACAAAGTCAATTTCTGGAAACTGGAAATATATACAAATTAGATTATACCCTGAATTCAATCACATGGAGTAGGTGGGCATCTCCACAGGTAAGATAAAAGACCAAAAAACTAACTCACAGCACAGTTCGTGATTTTTCAATTATTTTTTTGGAGGAAAAGGACCCTAAAAATATCCCTATCCTAAATGTATCTATTCTGAGAAACAATAAAATTGACAATTCGAAATTTAAAAAAAAATCTAAACCAGAGGGAAATAAACAGAAGAGCTTCCTAATGTGTTTAGTACTTCCTACTTTGAGACGGGAGAGACCCAAAAATCCCTTTGCTTTCTAAGTTCATTTGAGAAACTCCTTTTTCTGTGACTCCATAGCTTTACCCCTTTGCTATGCCAGATTAGTGCTAGGATTTACTAACCTGACTTGAACCTCTCCTAGACAACCTCTGTTGCTGCCACCTAAACCCCTGCATCAAAGATTCCCTCCCCACTGTCACCTAGGTTCCACACCACTGTCTGGAGTTCTTCCTTTCTGTGGGCAATGATAGCACTAAGTCCATCAAAAGCTCTATGTTCCAACCTGGAGCCTCTTCCCTTCCTAGCTGTTAAGGCAATTTTTCTAAAAGAAAAAAGAGAATCTGGAACCTCATTTCAGAAGATATTCTCCTAGAGGACAATACACCCTCTACATTATTACCCCAAAAGTGAACTCTCAAGCTTGTAGACTAAGTTAGGTAATAGAGAAAACGGCTAAAATTTTAACCTAGTGATGACATGTTACCATTTCCATTTTTGCTCCTCCTCTTTCTTCGGCTTCTTCCGCTTGTTATCTGGTTCAGGAAGTTTCTTATCTTTGTTCTTGATTTTTTTTGCTTTGTTGTCCTAAGAGAACAGTAAAAAAAAAAAAGTACTAAGTCATGGAAGGAAACTATTTACAGTTAGCATAAAGCTGAACTATACTCACACACAGTTTACTAGAGAGTTGGGGATAAGAATGTTTAAGACTGGCTTCAGAGCATGTTTGAGTTAAAAGAAATTTCAGAGATCACCCAGTCCTCCCCATTGTACAAGGAAGAAACCAAGGTGAAGAATAAAGATATTAGTTCCTTGTGAGAGGAAGACAGTTCAGGGGAGTGTCTACATTTTTCTTCGACTATACCTAGTTCTCAAGCACCCATGTGGTCCAAAGTTCTCACAACTGAGCTGGTGGGAAGTGATATATTACCACTATCAAAAGGTAATTACTTGAAATCATATTCAAAATTATACAGCAAAACCAACATAACATAGCCAGAGAGCCCTAAAAAGCTTATTCATTTCTACAATGGCTTCTTCCCAAGCCCCGGCTTTCATGAATCCACCAACCTTAGGCAATAGGATTAGAATGGTAGGGATCTAGCAGCAAACATAAACAATGCAAGCTCACGGAAACTTTTGGTAAGAAATATCATAACCAAACAGAGGACGTAAAATGTAATTTTCTTTAAAGCAAGAAGAGCTCATAAATATATAGAAATATAAAATATTTTCTATTGGATGTTATATCATATGCCATGCATATTTTACATAGTAATATATTTCAGATCTTTCCTTACTCTCAGGAAAATTAAGCTTTTGCATATATTTTATTATGTATCCCAGAGACAGCAATATTTCAGCACTTATTCATGTTGTAATGTGCATCTGAACCCTACTTAGATGAGTTGTATGAAATTTTTAAAAAGGAAGATGTGGTTCCTGGGAACGGATGAGAATCCTGAGTTTATTTAGATGACAAGCATTATTACCATTTAAACAAAAACAAGATGAAAGAAAAGGAAATACGGTTCAGTGAAGCTATTCTCTTAATAGTTTCTGAAAACCCATGCAGATGTTCACTCAGTAAACTACTGGCTACAGTATAACTTTCAGATCTCAAAATGGAAAAACCAGCACTAAGGGACTTCCGGGTAATTTTCAGACTAGAAAAATATAAAAAAATATAAACTTAAGTTTATACAACATCTGAGTTCCCTGCCCTAATAAGCCTGGTCCTTGTCTGAATATCTTCTGTGTTTCTTTGTTTGGGGAAGGGAAGGTAGCAAGAAAGGGTAAATAAGGTTGAAAAGACATAGGATGGGAAAGTAAAAAAGGCAACTAAATATTTTTCCCAAAGGGTTTAACTAAGGTATCCATTATCTACAACCTTACCTTCAATCTCAAATCCAATGTCTTATCTTGATTTAAAGGGCTCAGGTGTACAATCCTCTCAGTAGAAGAGTTAGTAACATAAAGCCAGAGTACAGAACACTAAAGCAAGAGCAAAGTCTTGGGCTTAAGCTACACATTCCCTTCTAGACTGGTTTATGCCAATTACCTACACATAAAAGCACAGGGATTGGCTACCATGAATCACCATTCAACACTATTCTGAATTCCTTGGACTTGACTGCCGTAACTTGTGCTACTGCCAGGAACAGGAAAGTGGTCAGCAAAAAGGAGGCTGTGAGGACCAGGGAACTGAGAAATGCATTCTCATAACCCTTCTGGGCCTATCTACTCACTACTGTTCCTAGAATGGTTTATAAAAAATTCAGTTTCAGGGGGCTGGACTAGGTGGCCCCTAAGATTCCTTCTAACTTTTAATCTATGATCTCATTCTTTCTTCTAGAGTCAAACAGTCTTTTAGATGGTTCTATAAGACTCAGTTATCTAATGTCTTTACCTCTAGGATTTCTAGTCATTGGTTGGCCCTCAGGCAGTCTCAAAGTCAAAGGCTAACCCCACTGTTATTGTGAACTCTTACATCTCCTTCCGTAAAGAAAAATCCAAAACATTCCCAACCACTGCTCTCCTTTCCTCTATGTACTTACTGCAAGACTGTGAGGAACAAGAAAGTCTATCGTCTATTTCCTAGAAAAATTATTTTATACTTTTTCTTTCCTTTCTATTACCTGTTACTTCCATAGATCTGAATAAATATCAAGAAAACATCTTGCCTGATAAAAAATGGTTAGGAGGATTGGGATGGAGCAAGAAAAATAGTGAAGCCACCCTCTTTAGTACTCTAGAAATGGACTATTCACCTTATGGCAGGGGTGGGGAACCTTCAGCCTTGAGGCCTCATGTGGCCCTCTAGGTCCTCAGGACTTTTTGGACCAAATACAAAAAAATGTTCTGTGAAGTTTGAATTCAGTCAATGGGCTGCACCTGAGGACCTAGAGTGCCACATGTGGCCTCGAGGCTGTAGGTTCCCCACTTCTGCTAGCAAAGCTGATCCTTAGACACCTAAAACAGTTAAGTTCTGGTAGAACAATTCAATCTAGTTGGTTTGCTATAAAATGTCCCTAACTTTTTGGAGTAAGAATTCTTAAATTTCTTAAATTCTCATGGTGGGGGGCAGTAGGGGAACCAGTAGCCTAAAGAGGGAAGGTCAAGCATAGCAACAGTTTTAAGCCACCTCTTTATCCTCCATAGAACCATATGTAAACTTTATTATGCCTATACCATTATAGATCAACATATCTAAGAATGCCACCAAATAGGGGAACATGGCAAGCCCACTTGAGCAATTTCCTAAAGAGGCAGTTGTTTCAAATGGTGGGAATGCCAACATTCCCAGAAAAATAAACCAGGAATCATTTAGCATTGAGGGTTTGATTGAGGACATCTGGATAAGTACATCTTAGAATTAGGAGAGATGGTCAATTTAGTATATTTACTCAATGATGGGGAATATTTTAGATCTTGTAATTTCACTGTCATCACTTAGCTTCACAAAATAATTTTTTCCAAAGTTGCTTCTACGTCATAGGATAACATACTTAAGAGCTGGGAAGAATCTTTAAAGGGCATCATTGCCAATTTACAAATGAGGTAACTGAGGACCACAGAGATAAGTGATTTGCCAAGGGGAAAGAAGGCAGCAAATGGCAGAGCCTAGGGATAGGGCCTCTCATACCAGACTCTGGGCCCACTTCATTGTGCTGTGCTGTCTCCCAATCAGATCCAGAAGCTCTCTGAAAATCAGATGAACTAGAGAAGTCAGTCCCAAACAGGAAGGCCCATTCCACTTTCTTACTAACCTCTTCTTCCTCTGGTTTCCGCTTCTTCACCTTCTTAATATCTTCTGTTTTAATTTTCTTGGGTTTATAATCAGCCCTAGAGAATGAGAGGGGGGAAAAGAGAGTACTTAGGTACAAATCAATTGCTTTGTCTTTATTTCTCACCAAAAGAATGAAAGAAGGCCACCAGAGGGGTACGATGAAGATATAAGACCAAACAGATAGCAAGAAAGAGGCATGGTTTAAAATCAACTCTAAGCATTTATATTGAGCCTCTTACAGTCCTGTGCTAAATACTTTTTACAAATATTATCTCATTGGATCCTTACAACAGCCCTGTGAAGTAGATACTATAATAACACTCATTTTCCAGTTGATGAAACTAAGGCACATAGAGATTAAGTAACTTGCTTAGAATCCCAAAGCTAGTAAAGTATCTGAAGATGGAGCTGAAATCAGGTTTTCCTGACTCCAGGCCCAGTGCTCTCTACCCACTGGGCCACGTAGCTGCCTCTAGTCCAAGAAGAAGAAGAAGAAGTAGAAGTTGTCAAATGACAGTTTAGAAACTAATTATAACTCGACACACTGTGAAAACCTATTGTGAAAAGGAAAGTAACTTGTTCCCTTGTCGAATAAATACTGAATCCAGATGGATCTACTACTTCCCTCATTAAATCATTCTACCAGTCATTCAAGATAAGTGACAAAAAGGTATGAAAGTTAAAGCCTGAATCTTATGAATTTTCTTTAACAGATAATTGGGATCTAAATGCCAAAGTTGTAAAGCTGATTTTGGAAACTCTGTCCCCCATGCCTGGGCCACTATTCACTCCCCTCTCCTTTTCAATTCCTGGCTTTTTTCAAATTCCAACTAAAATCCCACCTTCTACAATCCCACCTTTTTTAGAGGTGGGAAGGCAAGGCAGTTGGGGTTAAGTGACTTGCCCAGTGTCACACAGCTAGCAGGTATTAAGTGTCGAGGCCATATTTGAACTCAGCTCCTCCTGACTCCAGGGCTGGTGCTCCACTCACTGCGCCACCTAGCCGCCCCCAAGGTGCTTTTCTTGATTGTCCTTAATGCTAGTGCCTTTCCTCTGTTATGTATCTTCCATTTATCCTGTCTATACTTTGTACACAGTTGTTTGCATATTGTTTTCTTTACCACACTATAGGCTCCTTAAGAGCAGAGACTCGTATGTGTGCTGGGGGAAAAGGGGGTGGTTTGCAGGGAAGGGGTGTTCTTTGTATCCTCAGTGCTTGATACGGTGTCTGGAACATAGTAGGTACTTAATAAATGCTTGCTTATGGAACTGGATGGCTGACTTTGACCCTAGATCTTCTTCAGCACCACAGCGAGCTCCTGGACCTATTTCCTCCTGCCTGTATCCTGTGAATCCATGCTCAATTTGTGGAAACACAGTAAGTAAGAGATAGGTAAATTTAAAAAGGAGCAATTAAAGTTCAACAATTTAGGTAAAGGAGAATGAGCTAGTCTGAAGTACAGAATGTTTGAATGAGTGTAATCCTGATAACTTCTGTATGGATCAAGTATCTATGCTAACTGAAACCTGACTTACAATGTGCTGATTCAAAGTAACTGTTTCTTGGGAAACTGCTTTAAGAAACAGTTTGGAATGGCACATATAATTAGTATATCAACTGGTTTTTAAGTAGTATTTCAAAGGTACTCAAAGTTTCTTCTGATCAGCAGTCTTAAATATCTTCAAGGTTATTCCTCTTTTGCACTGTCCATTTATGCTTAACAAACCTTTACTCCAAAGAAGGAAAACCATCTAATTTTATCCACTGAATCCAAATTCTGTCAAATTAACGAATTTCAAACTGTATACTATGACAATATTGTATTGACTCTTCTGGACAGCTACTCTCCAAACATGGAAGCAACCTCCTTCTCTACCCAATGGATCAAAAAGAGCATTACTCACTCATCATCCTCTCGAGGTCTCTTTAAAGGCTTGATATCTTCTTTAGGTGAAGCAAAATAACCATCATCATCTGGTTCATCTTTAATACGAGGTGGACTAAGGAGAGAAAGTTGATAGTCTTATTAGTAATTATTAGTAATACTAGAAATGTCTGAACTAAAGGTAGAAATCATCTTACTAAGAGAAAACTGTCAGTATGATGGGATCTTCATGTCCTCTGCTTCTACAACAGAAATAGATTAAACTCTCCCCTTGTTTTATGTATCCCATTAGATATATGAATTTATCTACACTTCCTAGAATGAAAGGCTGAGTCATCTCACTTGAGATCTGGACTGGTTATTCCCTTCCCTTGTGCATGAAAAGGTGTGACAAGCTGAAAACAAATGGAGCCCCTTCCCCATGGGCTGCCTACTCCTTCCAGACCAGGCTGGATGGATTCAGTGACCTCCTTCTATCACAAGGTTTGAGTGATCAGCCAGGTCACTGCCAGAGACACACTCCAAAAGGTCTTTGCATCTCTAAAGTAACTCTCCCAACATCTCACACATACTTAATAAGCAGCAGAACTAGCATTTAAACTTCTCCTGAACGTCTTCTGAGTTCAAAGTCAGTATTCCTTCTACTATACTATATAAAACACAGGTCTAAAATAGATAAACATTTCCAAAACTATTGCTTCTCCTTGTAAACAACTCTAATTCTAAGCTTTAATGACATTAGTTTTCAGAAACAAGATCAACACTTACACAAAGGAAAATGACATAGAATAGCTTCCTTTCTTATCAAAATTCTCCTTGTCAACTTTTATAGTTGTATGAGGTGAAATCACTACCCACATTCCTCAATGTCGAAAAGTTCCAGTTCTCCTTACCAGAATGAGACACCTCAATGTTTAGAAACCAGTCAAATGCATGCTGGATTCCAGGAAAGTCACAGGTAATAAAAACACATAGCATATACAAAACTACTCTGAAGGAAGTACTCCACTGGAAGGAGACTGGATTTTTTTTTTTTTTTTTGGCTTTTTGGAGGACAATTGGGGCTAAGTGACTTGCCCAATGTCACACGGCTAATTTTTGTGTTAAGTGTCTGAGTCCAGATTTGAACTCAGGTCCTCCTGACTCCAGGGCCAGTGCTCAATAGAGTGAATACACTGCACCTCCTAGCCTCCCCGAGACTGGATTATTCTTTTCAGAGAGAAGTACAGAAGACTACAGTTTTTTTAAAAGGAACTCTGGGTGTACTAATTTATCAGTGACAAAAGGGGACCATGTTTTAGAACTGAATAATCTTGTCATTACTAATTAGAAAATGTTAAAATCTGCAGCAAGACACTGGACCCAAAGAAGGCCGGTTATATTTCTAAGATAAGAATGTACTAGGAGCGTTTGACTTAAATTATGGGTCTATATTTCTCACAAAACAGTTCCAAATTATGCCTGAGGGAGGTACCTGTTATTCCTACTTAGAAGGGCTCAAGACTGACCATAAATTGTCCTAAAACTAAAAGTTGCAAATTTTAGGAGGCGAACTCACTTTGCTGGAAGCAGCAAAGGAATATCTATAGCCCTGTCCAACAAAATGAAGCCAACAATATAGGATTATTTTAGGGAATTTATGCCTTTGAGAAAAAAACTGGAGTCCTGGGAGAGAAGAGGTTGAGTACTTATCCATAAAACCAAAAAATTCCTGTACCCCCCCAGATTTATCTCTAAGTACCATATTGCCCCTAAACATATGGTTAAATGGAGATAGCAGATTAAGTCTATCTCCAGACCGTGCTTAAAAGTGACAAAGACTTGTCAATGAAATTCTTTTAAAGAAAGTGGAACACCTTAGTGGTGTCTCCTGTCACTGTTAGCAAAGAGAACAGAAGAAATCTTAGCTATGTGGTAATAAAGAATGGCTAGCATAGTAAGTAAGTAAGACAAAACGGAAGCTGATAATTGGCTTTAGTTCAATATATCCTTGCTGTGCTAGCCTAGTCTGTGAACATCCAAATTATGCCACACACACCCCGCCGCCATTCACTTCTGAAAAAATCTAGGCTCTAATCACTTCCTACCAGCCTTGCCCCCTCAAAATAAATGATTGGTACACTCATATTGCTACTTTCTTCCCAATGTTTGACAGGACAAGGGATCAATGTTGGCTCATTTTAAATTCTTCATCCACTGCAATCGTCAAGAAGACTAAGCCTGGCCGGTCTGTCCCTAGGCCCAATGGCCGCTAACATGGCAGTTAAACTAGTGGACACCAATATTGAAAGATAAATCAATGAAGCAGATTCCTTACCTGGAAAAACCATTTTCTTTCTCCTTCTTTATTTTTGCATCTCCAGATGGTCTTCCCTGTAAGGAAAACTGTATAAACTGATCAGTGTTCAAATGATTTGAGTTCAGGTGAATCTCTCACATAATCACAAATACCAACTTTGAAGACTTTAGGCTTCAGCTTTTCTTTTCATAAGGAACTTTCCAAGGCTATCTTAAAATGACAGAATTTTAGAGTTAGAAGAAACCTAGAGGGTCAGGTAATCCACTCTCCTTATTTTACAGATGAGTAAACTAAGGCTCACTGAGGTGGACTCAGAAAGCAGCAGAGCTGAGACTAGAACAGTGTCCCCTGGTCTTTCCGCTATATCCCTGTTCCCTGACTCCCGATTTTTCAGAATGGTAAAACATATAAATTCTCTATCAAAGAATCTGGCCTCATTATGATTTCAGAGGTTCAGAGGAGGAGTAAGAAATGAGAACCATGGAGAAAGTGGGAATAAAGATCAGAGGGTAGGGAGAATAGGATGCACTAATAAAACAAAAAAGTTTTAGATTTTAAGACATAAGAACCTTAAGTAGCCAAGTATTTCCCATGAACCAGTACAGTTAGTTGGGAAACACAAAACTATATCACACGTTTGGAAGGGAGTTTTGTTTCAGGCTAAGCTGAAGTCCAATTTAACAAGAAGGGTGGCTGCCTTCTCTTCTAAATGAAAATTTTAAACCTTTGAGTATAGATATGCCATTTCCCCCACCTTACAGAAATCACTGCGTCTCTCAATGATCTGCTATGTAGAGCAGGAAAAAATGGGGAGTGAGCCCCTATTTCCTATATTTTTTAAATTTAGCAGAACCAAACAGCCATACTGCTCTTCTCTCTCAATCTTCTAAGCTTGTCAGACACATTGAGTCTTTCAAAAAGTCTGTACAGTGTGTTCTATCCCCAGCCAGATGGGCAGAACCTCACTGAAAAAGTTTCATTTGGCTATAGGCTGGGTCTGTGAGCCTCTGACTAATCATGACGAAAAAACAAAAACAAAAAAAGCAAATAACCAGCAAGAACTTTCAACCTGCAAGTAATAGCAATGCTAAAAACAATGACGAATATTTGCATATTGCTTTAAAGTTTGCAAAGCATTTTACAAATATCATCTCATGTGATCCTTTCAATAATCCTGTGAGATAAGTGCCATTAGTATCTTCAACTAAGGCAGGAGACTTGCCCAGGGCCACACAGCCACTAAGTGTCTGATGAAGGATTTGCTTCTTGGCTCCAAACCCAGCACTCTACCCACTCTACCCATCTAGGCCATAATTTTGTTCATGCTTCTCATGAGTAGGCGACCATCTCCTCTGCCCAAAAATATACTTCACCTGAAAGAGAGTTTTATATCATTTAAATATAACTTATTTCAAGGGCTCCCCATAGTCTTAGTTTATCCACTGATTAACTGAAACGTTTCCAGGTAAGCAAAACAAAATAGTAAGACACTGATCTGCCCGGGAGAACCATGAACGGAATTGCTTTTGGGGGCTTAAAGACTATGATTTGCTTCTAAGTCTCAGGCAAAACTGCCTGGTTCAAGGATCAACACATTCTCTATTAAGACAGAAAATTCCTGTGTCGTTTGGCAACTTGCATTTCTTTTCCCACTGAAGAATAAGGTACCTTTTCTTCCTTTCGTTTCTCCTTGTCTCTATCTTTGTGTTTGTCTTTGTGTTTCTCTGAGCTGCCATCTTTGTGTTTGGTTTTCTCCTTTTCTCTGTGTTTCTTCTCTGAGGAATCTTTGTGCTCACTGAAAAAGACACACCGAGTTAGCCTGAAGCAGGGACCACAGGGGTTCATTTCACAGGATCATCTCACAAGATACACTGAGATAACATGAACCATGGAAACTCACAATCGCTTTATACAAACAGTCTTAGCACAAAGATCAAGTAGAAGCTTTTAGCCTTGTCTGAACTGATTATCTTTTCATTTCATTATTGAACAAAGCAACAAGACAGAGAAAGAGTGCCACTAATGATGTCAGGCTTAAAAACTTAAAGTGATCTGGAATTTACAAAGACAGTCTTTTACCAGAGCATTTCAATTCCCCCATACATGATAAAACAATGTGAACCTGAAATTGTCCATTAAAAAAATTACATGGAAGTATGTTTGGGGACTTCATCTCAGGCTTAGACTGACATGTAGCATGTATAAAAAGTAGTGAGTTCTTTAAGTGACCAGCAAGACACAGAGCCTCTTTCCAGTGAGCTCCAAGGAAGGAGAGGGAGGAAAAGATATAGATAGATCACAGTCTTCTCTTTTAAAAGGTCACTAATGCTCACTACAAATCAAACTTCGCTACCCCTGCCCTGGCAATGAGCCTTCCTTAGGCCTGCCACGTGAGGAGGTTTATATAAAACTTTGAAAAGTACTACATTATACAGTCCAAGAATGCAAAACCCATCTTGGATGAGCCTGCAAAATAGTTTCACAAGCTAATAACTTCAGTGCAAATTCAAGTGCCAGGGATTAGAAGCACTGATCCAGAATGTCAAGTCTGCTGGTGGCCAGGTCAGGCTGCTCTAGCCCCCCAGCTCTAGAAGCTGTACCATCTCCTGCTGATAAAAGAGTTAAGTATTTCACAGTATTTAAGGATCGATCCCCAGTTTTAGTCCATGGAAATATGGATGGGTTTTTTTTTTTGCCCCTTCAAACTGTAAACTTAATTATTATTTAACTGACCTGAACATTCACTAAGGGTCTCATTAGGTTATCATAATACAGTAAAGACAACATTTGGGGCCCAAAGAAGATTATAACCTAGGCGGAAAGAGAAGTTCAGTCACAGATCTTCCATTAATTAGCTATATGACTCTGTACAAGTCACTCCTCCTATTCTGACCCTGCTTGTAAAATGAAGGAACTGAGCTAAGCAATTTCTAGGTTCCCTTCAGTTTTGAAATTCTATTATTCTAAGCACTTAAAAAGGAGGAAAAAAACCCACTCTTCCTATCATGTGGTTCTTCCTCCCCTCCCCACCTCTCCAGTCCAAAGCAGTGAACAGTGATAACTGAAGAGCTGATCTGAATTTCACAGCCAAGGAAACAGAGATGAATAACTCACATTTATATAAAATGCTTTACAATTTACAAAGTGCTTTCCTCACAACTCTGGGAGGTAAGTTGGAGAAGAGAGGTTATAGCAGAATATACAAGTATAACTGTCTTCCTTTCAGAGAAGCACAGAGGGATTAAATGACTAGCCTAGATTATTAGCAAGCAGAAAGGCTGAGATTCAAGTCATAGTTCCCTGTACCCAAGGGGAGTGGCTCTTTCTACTATGCCACACTGTCTCCTAAATACTCAGCAAACTAAGTTCCAAGAAAAAAAGTTAAGCTGGTGGTGGGAGATTCAAGAGATGACATAGAGGGAGGAAAATCTCTAGTCACGTTTGGGCTTTGTTGATGATTTTCAAATACTTTCATTTATCTTCTGGTTCTTCCCCAGGGTGTCCTGGAGTCAATTTAAATCCACTCTAGGAACCATTTGTTAAATTTTCAATATGAGCACTCACATCTCAGAAACAACAAATGGTACAAACCAGGGCCTGATTGATTATTTTGTTGATTGTCTAGATATAAAAGTGATGGAGAAAACGTTAATAATGTACATTAGGCTTAAAAGAGTGTCTTGCACACGTTACTTCTGAGAACATTCTCAGAGTCAAGAATATTTACCATGGAGGGAGGAAACTGGGAGATCCAATAACAAAGGGACCAAGATTTGTTAGCTCATTTAAAGATTGTTATTTTGTTGCTGAAAATAAAATTTCAAGATCTCTAAGATAGTTTTCATCCTGCTCCTTCCACAAGAACTGCAAATAGACACTAGATCCCATAAGGCTCCCTCTTTCTTAAGTTCCACTCCACTTACTCTCTCTGACTTAATG
This sequence comes from Gymnobelideus leadbeateri, assembly GCA_011680675.1. NCBI lineage: Eukaryota > Metazoa > Chordata > Mammalia > Diprotodontia > Petauridae > Gymnobelideus > Gymnobelideus leadbeateri. The sequence goes on from WOXC01006136.1 coordinate 1,011,995, forward strand.
AAGCTAATTCTCCCAATGCTTGCCTGCTTTATTAGAACACAGGCAACAGCCATTTAACATTCAATTGCAATCAAAGTGTGCATAAGCACATGAGTGCAAACAGGCTACTGAAAAAAGACACAAAGCTTTTTTTCCCCCCAGTTTCCATTTGTTCACTAGTTACACCAGACAGCGGTCAAGTAAAAGAAGTAAAGAAATCACAAAAAACCCAATCTAGGATAATTTGTAATTAGGGTGTGAGGTGTCCTGTGACCCACCCCTCCCTTTCCCACACTCTCCAACATGAGTATTGAGTGGTTGGCGTACTTGGCCAAATACTTGGCCCCCAGGGGCCATAGCTAGGAACAAACGAGTAAAAGCTGTAGAAAAGACAAAATTTGTTCCAATACGAAAGAAATACTTCCCAACAAGCATAGAAGCCACAAGATGGAATAGACGGACTTGCCCAAAGGAGTGGTAAACTTATTTCAAGTCTTTTTTCTGCCTGTTCCCCATCCCTGTAATGTTCTCCAGTCTCACTTTCATCTCCTGGCTTCCTTGGCCTCCCTCAAGATTTAACTCAAATTCCACCTCCCATAAAAGGCCTTTCTCAGTCCCTGTCCTGCCATTGTCTTCCCTCTAAAGTGCTCTCCCACTTGCACTGTATATATCTTGGAGGTGCCCATTTGTAGACATGTCATCTCCTCATTAGGATGAGAGCTCCTTGAGGGGCAGGCACCATGTTTTTGCCTTTCTTTGTATCCTCAGAGCTTAGCACAGTATCTGGCAAACAGCAAGTAAGTGTAATAAATACTTACTTCGTTAACTTACTAGGCCAAGGTATAGGGGTAGTCTTGAATGAGCATTGGTCAAGGATATTGTGTAGGAGACTCCACTTGAAGTATGGATTGGATTAAATGACTTCTGCAGTTCTTTTCGAAGTTGGCTCTGTGATAAAGGTGCTGGCAGAAACAGTGAATCACAATGCTTCTTCCTTTCCTAACACTTCATCTGAGATTGAAAACCGCGCCCCAGCCAGAAGCATGCTCGTGGAGTTTTGGTAATGTGTCTCCTTTTGTCCAGTCTTTGCCCACAAAAGATGAAACCAGGAATTCACCTTTAGTGGGGAATTGTAAGATCAAAGCCACTGCCAGCAGACAGGGAATTAACTCCAAGGCAGGTAAATGCTTTAAAACAAATCTAATTTTCAACAAGGTTGAACAAGCAACCCCCTTCTTAACTTCCAAAGTATCAAGGGATTTATGATCAGTACAGAGCAGAATGAACACACAAATTCATCACTTTTTGGAGAGTCATGAATATTTGGTGAGACATCACCCTTTCCTAGCTAATTCTACCACTTGAGTTTACTAGATGCCACACACCTGAAAGATTCCAACGGCACTGAAGGTCATCTAAAGCCATTCTAAAACACAGTATTTTAGTAGGAAACATCAGGAAATCTAGAAACTTGCTTCCTTCCCTCAAAAAACCTCCCACTTGGGGCAGCTAGATGGTGCAGTGAGTAGAGTGTTGGCCCTGGAGTCAGATGGACCCGAGTTCGGATCCAGCCTCAGACACTTAACTCACACAAATAAAAACCCTAGCCGTGTGACCTTGGGCAGGATACTTAACCCCAACTGCCCTCCAAAAAAAAAAGAAAAAAAAAAACAAAAAACAAACTCCCCACTTGAGGGCGGAGCCAAGATGGCGGAGTAGAAACAGTCCAAGGCACTCTCCCCCCAGATCACCTCCAAACTATGTAAAAGGGGACTCTGAACAACTTCTGGAGCCCCAGCACCCACAGAACGACACAGAGAAGCTAACCCTCCGCTGAGGACAGCCCAGCAGCTCTGCAAGAAGGACCAGCACAGCACTCTGGGAGCCAGCAGCACAGTGCACGCAGAGAGCCAAGCCTGGGTCCCCGTGAGCCGTGGTTTTAGCCCCAGGGTGGCTGGGCCAGCAGCCGCCTGGAGGGACCCCAGGACACCAGCGGCTGTGGCAATTCCAGAATTGTCAACATAGACATGCCTAGGACAAAGTGAGAGGTTAGTGCCCTATGGACTTTGGGACCAGTATTTGGGGAACACATCAGCTTCCTCCCCTAGGGGATAGAAGCCACCGAGGAAACATGTCATTTTGCAGTTTTCAGTGGTAGCTCCAGCTCCTGGCCTGTGAACTGTAGGGAGATCCAGCAATCAGTCTTGGGGGGCAATTGCTCTTGCTATAACCTCCCTGGATCTGGATTGTGGTCTGGGGTGGAGGTCGTGGGGTGGGTATCCAGCTTGCCAGAAATGGAAGTTGTGAAGACCCTACACATTCGGGACGGAAGCTCCCCTGTCTGGTGGCAGAGTCCTACTGTGGCAACAAGCCCAAAAGTCAAGTAATTAAGTGGCAACATGCTAAGGCAAAGGAAACAAAATAAACAGAAAAATGAAACATTAGACTCCTATTTTGGGGGCAAAGAGGATCAAAGCATGGAACAGGAGGAGGACTGTGAGGTCAGAAGTCCTGCTCCAAAAGCCCCAGGGGAAAACATGAGCGGGTTGCAGGCCATAGAGGACCTTAAGAAGAACTTTAAAAATCAAATAAGAGAAGTGGAGGAAAAACTGGAAAAAGAAATGAGAAGGATGCAGGAAAAGTATGAAATGAGGGTCAACAGCCTGACTGAGGAAAACAACACCTTAAAAAATAGACTAACTCAAATGGCAAAGGAGGCCCAAAAGGGAAATGAGGAGAAGAATGCTTAAAAAGCCGAATTTGCCAGATGGAAAAGAATCTCAAAAGCTCAATGAGGAGATTCATTCCTTCAGAGTTAGACTGGAGCAAATGGAAGCTAATGACTTCATGAGAAATCAAGATTCTGTTAAGCAGATCCAAACAAATGAAAGAATAGAAGGCAATGTGAAATATCTCATGGGAAAAACCACTGACCAGGAAAATAGATCCAGGAGAGACAATTTAAAAATTATTGGACTACCTTGAAAGCCATGATCAAAGAAAGAACCTAGAAATCACCCTTCAAGAAATTCTCAAGGAAAATTGCCCTGATGTTTTAGACCCAGAGGGCAAAATAGAGGTTGAAAGAATCCACCCATCACCTCCTGAAAAAGATGCCAAAAGGAAAACTCCTAGGAATATTATAGCCAGGTTCCAGAATCCCCAGATCAAGGAGAAAATACTTCAAGCAGCCAGGAAGAAACAATTTCAATATTGTGGAAACACAATCAGAATAGCCCAGGACCTGGCAGCTTCTACACCGAGGGATCGAAGGGCATGGAATATGATATTCCAGAGGGCAAAAGAACTGGGAATGAACCCAAGGGTCACCTACCCAGCAAAACTGAGTATCTTGTTTCAGAGGAAAATATGGTCATTCAGTGGAATAGAGGACTTTCAAGCATTCTTGAGGAAAAAACCAGAGTTGAATAGAAAATTTGACATTCAGACACAAGAAGCAAGAGATGCCTGAGAAGGTAATCAGGGAAAAGAAATCAAAAGGAACTTATCAAAGTTGAGCTATTTACATTCCTATATGGAAAAACAATAACTGTGACTGATGAAACCTTTCTCAGTACGAAAATAATGGAAGAAGGGTGTATGGTTATATGAATACATACGTGAATGTGTGTTAAAAAAGCAAACAAACAAAAAAAAAACCCTCCCACTCTAGTTGGAATGCTTAAAAATATAAAAGGTTGATTTGGAAGGCAAGCACATTTTCAGAATGCCAATCAGGTCCTGCTACAGTTGAAAAAGGCTTAAATGGCAGATAATGGTATTCCCCAAACTTTCCTATTAGTTTCACTTTTTGATGGGATCCAAAATTACCCCCACCTACTCAGTATTATAAACCCAGAGGGAAAAAAACCTCCAAAACATTGGACTCCCAGCTGTGCACAGATGCTGTATGCTTGGCTCAGATTTCATTTCTGCCTGGAGGGCAAGATATACTGCACTAACAGAGAATGAGAAAGCCACACTCTAAGTGAAATAAATGAAGAGAAAGAAACTTAAAGACACCCTCCTAAAACGTTCGTGTTTACATACTGCTACAAGATCCAAGCACTGGGAAATAAATAAACCCCCAAACACATTCTACAAAACATAATATGGCTTCATAATTATGATGGTCAAATACTGAGGAATGGAGAAAAATAACCGTGACTTCTTCACTAGTCAACTGGGGGTGAGTGAGAAGGCAGGGATGAGGAGAAACAGTAATAAGGAAAGGGGAAGGAGAGGAGAAACATGTCCCCTTGCATCCACAGGAAGGAATGCATTATCTATGGGTTCATTTCAATACGACAAACATTTATTAAGCACCTACTGTGTACAAGGTACTGAGGATATTATAAAAACAAAAATGAAGACCTTTTACTTTCTACATTTCTCTACTTTTCTAGTCTTCTTACTTGCTTTTCCAGTCTTCTGACACCATATACTCTTCCACATACTCTGTGATCCAGTGAGCCAGGCCTCCTTGCTGTTCCTAGCCCAAGACACACTCCATATCTCTTGACTCTAGGGATGTTCACTGGCTCTCCCTTAATCCTAGAATTTTCCACCTTCTGGTTTCCCTGACTTTCTTTAAGCCCCAGCTAAAACCCTACCTTCTACAGGAAGGCTTTCCCAATCCCCTTAATTTTTGTGCTTTCCCTCTGTTAATTATCTCCATGTATCCCACACAGAGCCTGTTGGTACACAGTTGTTTGCAAGCTGTCTCCATCAGACTGCACTCCTTGAGAGCAGGGACTATCTTTTGCCTTCCTTTGTGTCCAGAGATCAGCACAGTGCCTGGTGCACAGTAAGAGCTTAAAGTATTTATGGACTAGCTGATAAGTCCTCCAGACCCTGATTTTAGTGACTAGCCAACACTAAAGGTGATCTAGATCACAGAAAGACAGAAGTAGCTCCTTATTATTCTGCCCAACTTGTTTTACCTACAGTTTTTGTAAGCTAAACTATTACATAAACGCGAGACATTATCATCCTTTACCTTAACAGCATGCAGTTGTCTTTGGTCTAACTCTAAATTGGCACAGAGATATCACAGAATTCTCTGAGAAGGTCAATGCCAAACCCTAGATACTGTTTTCTAGCAACCCTATTTGAGAGCAAGCATTCATTCATTCTGTACACGCTAACAGGGCACCTATTATGTAAATGTCATGGGGGATGGTGGGGAGGTGTGTGTGTTAGGGATGGATTAGAACAGAAAGCAAGATAAGACTACAAACAGGTAAAAAAAAAAAAACTAACAAATTCACTTGAAGGGCAAAGACAGATTCCTTTGGGCTTAAAGTGGACTCACTAGCAAAAGTATATACCACATTACTAAAAGATTGATTGCTTCTGAGCACTTTAGAAAGAAAAATAAAGATCACTGATTTAGAGCTGGAAAAGGATCTTAGAGGTCACCTAGTAGAACCCCTTGGACAGAGCTTTTACAGATGAGGAAACTGAGGCAGAGAAAGGTGAAGTGAATTGCTCAGGGTTATACTGTTAGTGTGCTTTCCACTGTACTGCTGAGGCTGAAACAGCCTAGAAGCTGTGCCAAAATGAGAAAGACGGTCCTGTTATTTGCAATTGCTCAGCCATCACCAAATCCTAGCAGCATGCATGGGGTAGTGGGTAGTATATTGGACTTGAAGTCAGTAAAGACTGTCTTCCAATCTTGCCTCAGACATTATGTGACCTTGGGCAAGTCCTTAAACATTTCTCAGTCTCAGTTTCCTCATATGAAAAATAGTGATATATGCATATATCATATATATAAGCAATATATAAAAAATTTAAATAATATAGTCTATTATTATTAATAGTCACATTCCTAAGTTCTTTCAAGACATTGGGTCAGGAGAATAGAGCTCATTTAGAACTATTATTTACTCTGTTTCTTTGCGTATCTTGAGCTCCAATTTACTTCAATTATTCTTGTCCTACTGTTTCGTCTAAAGTTTATTCTTCTTAAGAGACATGAATGTAAAACTGAAGTTAAATAATTCTACTTATAGCTCAGAATCCAATTCATATTTGAGCAGGAATATCCTTGACTGTTTTTTACTGTTAAGTGGTTATCCAACCACCACTTGAAGACTTCCAGGGATGGAGAATTACCCCCCAAGGCAGTTCATTTCAGTTTTTCCTTATATCAAGCCACAATAAGCCTTTGCAGGCAAGTAAGACAAATTTAATCCCTCTTCTGCATGACAGCCTTTCAAGTAGTTTTTAAAAAAGGTTTTAAAACCATAATAACTACCAACAAATTAAAATTTGTGAAACTGTATATAAACCATAAAATATAATCTATTTATAGTTAAAAGGAAGTCATATAAATTTAACAAAATCACATCTTTTGTTTGTATTCCTTCCCAATAGCTATTTCATCAGTGCACTCTTCAGAGTTTGCTATTATTTTAATTCAATTATAGTTAATGTATATGATGTTCTCATTTCTTCTTCACTCATCATTTTGAATGAATCGTTCCACATTTCTTTGTATTCTTCCTTATCTATCTTTTTACAGAACAACAGTATTCCATACCACTGAGATGCTATAGTTCATTTTGTTGTTCTCCAATCATTAAGCATACAAGCTTCCATTGGACATAATCTGTAGTTTCTCAATATCATAGATAAAATTTCTAAAAACACTTCTGCAAAACTGGGACTTTTATCCTCTTTAAAAACATGAAGATAGCCCTCTCCTCCTCCTTCTGCCAAAGCTTCTCTTATCCAAGGATAAATATCCCTTCCTCTTCAACAAATTCTTATATGACTTGGTTTCAAGGGTCTTTCTCTAGACCTGATTTAGCTTATCAATGTCCTTCCTAAATGACACCCTCAGAACTGAAGACACTACACAATCAACCAATAAGTATGTATTAAGTACCTACTATGTGCCAGGAACAGCACTAAAGTATTGAGGGTACAAGTACAAGGAATGAAACAATTCATACTCACAAGTTTACAATTTAATGAGGGAGACAGGTGAGTATATAAATATATACAGAATAAATGCAAAATAGTTTAATACAAGGAAATTATTCTACATGGAATCTGTCTAGGATCAGTCCTTCTGACATAATTCTTCTAGAACCATGCCTCTCTTTTCTTTCATCTAAAGTAGTTGCCCTTGCATCTATCTTCTAAGTCTTTAAAATTAGACTGAATTGATGAGTCCCCATTGCATTCCACATTGGTTTCTTTAGATGGCATCTCATGTCAGCCCAGTCAGGAAAATCTGTCTCTATCATTAGAAATCTGTGGCTGAGAATGGTATTCCTTTTAAGTCAACTTCCTCTAAGTACTCTTAAGTCAGGTAATCCTACCTATTCATTCTCCGAAAATCTTTGAAATCCATTCTCTCAAACACAGAATGTACCTAACAGAAAAGGTCTAACTGGCCCACCCTAATGTAAAACAAAGTAGTCACTTCCTCTTAGGATTCCTATTATTTCTACTCTAGCAATTAATTTCTTCTTCTTCATCAGAATCAAATTCCTTCATTGTTTCCTTTATATTTTGAGGGGGAAAATTATTTCTAAGAACATATAATCAGTTGCTTTTTCTGATTTTTAGCAGAGTGTTCCAACAGATGTTCTAATAATTGAAGTGCCCCAATGCTACTATATCAACCTTCTGTATCAGCTTTGTGATTTGCTTTTCATCTCAATATCTATTTATCCCTTCTACCCAGGCATGCTGCACTAAACTGCTTCTGTAACATCCCTTCTGTTTCTCTCTCCACTGATGCCCACCTAAATGTTTTTCACGAGGTTCCCCTCTCCAGTTTATTAATTTCCTCACAAGGGTACACAATCTTGATGCACAAACACTACCCCAGAGTCTTGTTCAGCAAATTTGTTCCTTTGCGAAAGAGTATACCTATCTGACACTGCATATTCACATTCCAGCAAGCCTCAGTTACATCTAGGAGGCTGAATCTGCTTGTTGTCAATTAATGTTGCTTCTCCACCCCAGGCTGTGGTCTTCTTCATGCCTCAAACATTCTCCCCCAAAGGCTTTCTTGCTGTCGGTAGCATTTTTCACAAGCCTCAGATAATTCTTTGCTTGAGCCTTCTACATTCTAGCATATGTGTTTGTCACACTTGTTTGTATTCCTTTTTTGTTACTTACCTCTACTTCCATCTTTTACCAAATTCCTTTCTGAATCTGAGCAAAAAATAAAATTCCCTATTAAGACACACCACTTTCAACCCCTTTTTGCCCTCACTGGACTTGTTTGCCATGTGACCTCAGAATTTCATCTGAGAGGCTCAAATCCCTCGATTTGCAACTGATCATGTACTCCTTTTAGAAATCAACTCCCCAATGAAATGTGCACACGTTTGATCATGCCTAGTGTCTCCCTTCTTAGCCATTCACAACTCGGCCAACAAGGTTACTTAAAAAAAATTCTTTGCAGATCTGGCAACAACAAAACACAAACCCTATTACAAAAACACATTCCCCAAGAATGGCTGAAAAAATTGTGGAATATTAAGGTAATAGATATCTGTATTGTTAAGGAAATGCCAAATGTGAAGAAGTGAGAGAAACCTGGGAAGGATTCGAGGAATTGTTATGGAGCAAAATAAGCAAGATCAAAAGAACTTTACATGATAACCACACTAAGTTAAAGAAACACAACGTTGAAAGACTTCAGAATGCCTGATAGTAACTAGTAACCAGTAACGACTTCAGAAGACTCATGATGAAACATACTCCTCTTCTATTGGTAGAAGGGGAAATAAAATAGAGATTCGGACTGAGACACATTTCTGGACACGGTCAATGCACTGATTTGTGTTGTTTGACTACTTATTACAAGAGAGGGAACAGTTACTGGGAAGGGATGTATATAAAAAAAAGTACAGCAATAAAACATAAAATAAACAAAAGAAAAGAGTTCAGACAGGGTCACAGAAACTGCATTTAAAACAATGCTTTTAAAGTCGAATAATTACTTTTAAAACAAACTATATGTAACATTTTCATACACATATACTTTTTTTGGTTTCATTTTGAATCTAAATGTTTGCTGATGATTAAGTTCATAATAAAAAATATAATTAAATCAAAATTTAGTTTGTTGGTCACCAACAGAAAGGTAAGACATGTCCTTAATATGAACAATGTGCTATTATCACTGTGACATTGTCATGCCCCGCCCTGCCACGCCCCCCACCCCACCCCACCTCCTGCTCCCTCCCAGCTTCCTATCAATTCTACAATACAACTGGTTAGAGTTCCATCTTCTGAGTTAGAATTAGGGCCGGAGCAGCAGCAGTTCCTCTTCTGCCTTCTGCAATTACAAACTTTTACCAGATCAAGTCACATTGTTATCAGCTCACAGCCAGAGGAAGTCACAGATCTGGAGCTGGAAGGGATCTTCAAAATCCAATCTCATTTTCTAGAAGAATGTACCGAGCCTCAGAGAGATGAAGTGACTTATCTGAGGTACAAGCAGTAAGGAGCAGAGCCAGCACGTGAACTTGGCTCCTATGACTCAGTTTACTGCTCTTTCCCTAGCACTATGCAATGTTCTTCCACACTCTGCTTTCTACAAGAGTCCCATTTCCTTCCCAACACTTTTATCTTGTTCTTGTGACTTTTTTTTTTTAAATCAGAAACAATCCGTTTCATCTATATGGCCAGGCACTCTGTAGTACATTCACAAAATACTTCTGATGCAGGTCACTGACTTTTCACAAAGAGACAGTCTTTGAGAGTTGCTGTGGATGAAAAATGTATCACCTTGTGGCCAAATAGTTACTGGTTCAGTCATTTTTCAGTCCTGTCTGACTCCTGACAAACCCATTTGAGGTTTTCTTGGCAAAGATACTGGAGTGGTCTGCCATTTCCTCCTTCAATTCATTTTACAGTCTGAGGAACTGAATTCAGCATACAGGGTTAAGTGACTTGCCCAGGGTCATGCAGCTAGTAAGTGTCTGAGGCCAGATTTGAATTCCTGAAGAGGAATCTTCTTGACTTTAGGCCCAATGTTTTATCCACTAGCTGCCCTAGGCCTCTTCAATTTAGTGAAAGTGACCTTCAGATAACAGACAATCTGTCTTTATACTCAAAAGATTTTACAGCTTATTAGAACCTTCTAGAATAGCCTTCAGGAACCCAGATTTACCATGGAGTTACAAGGTAGCAGTGTAAGATAATATAACATCTCCCTCTCCTCTTTTTATAGTGACCAAAATACCCTCTATTGTTCTTTCTTGTTTAGTAGAATTATGGATTTTCAGACAAATGGAAATATTTTCTTGGCAAACAAGTGAATTTATCACTGTGCTAATCAGATATGTTTCTTCTGAATAAGGCATTTGTATCTACTATAGCAAGATATATTACAATCATTAATTCTATCTCACCAAATCTTAGTAATTCCTATCTTCCTCTCCGTTATGTTAAAACCTCACACTCACTTGTTTGTTACCTGTGCTCTACACATTAGTATATAAACATCTGAAGTATCATCCCTACGTATCTCTACATAGCTTCCTTTTTCACCCAAGATCTTAAACTTCAATTGGAAAAACTGATAAAAACACTACCAGCATCCCCCAATCCTTCTGTTCCCTGTTGAGGACTTCATAATCCCTCTAGACCTTTTCTAGGGGCCCCACATGTCCTAAGAAAAGGCAAATGACTGATGAGTTTAATGAGTCTTAGTAATTTTCCATATCCCCACTACATTCCCACTCCCACTGATTGTGCCAAATACTTAAAGGAATATGACAGGGAAGAACAGGTGTAATTATGGATTTCCTTCAAAAGGATCTAGAGTTATGTACAGAAGGAAGTGGCAGGGTTGCTATAGTGGGAAATGCTGGATTTAAAGACAGAGGATCTAGGTTCAGACTCCAGCTTTGCTCCTTACTACCTGCACTGACTTTGTACTAATCACATCTCTGAGCCTAAATGTGCTCATCTATAGAATACAGGAATAGGATTAGATGACCCCTAAGGTCTCTGCCAGTGCTAAATCTATTTTCTTATGGTCTTAGACACAGGGTCAGAATAGGAAATTACATTTACATCCTCTTGTATGCTATTACTTTTAGAAAAGTTTCCTAAATCCAAGGAGCAAATATTTAATCTCAGTTCATAAAATATTCCTCCCCCCATCCTTATGAAGCAGACTTCAAAAAGGGATCTTGTCTCCCAACGTGCCCACATTTCTCACTCTGAAAGTACAGCTATGTACTGCCAAAGTAACCAAAAAGCTCAGCCCTCACTACCTCAAAGGACCAGCTTTCTTCTTTTTTTAGCTTCCCACAGACTTGTCATCTGTGACAAGTTCAAGACTTGGTGCTTGGAGTTGATGCACAAGCAGCATAAGTAAAATGAACCAAAGCCAGGCAAAAACAAAACATTCTCTCTCACGTGGTAGTCTTTTATGACCACTGTACCTCTCTCCTTTCAAAAAAAGAAGGGGAAGGATGGAGAACAAAACATTTTTCTTACATTTAGCAACATTTTTCCCCCAAATAAAAAATTTTTGATTTAGCATATGAAAAATGCAGCTCTTTGAGGTAGTTATTCTATCAGATGCCATTTTCCTCACTGAGTTTTGGTCTAGTAACCAGTTTATTCCTTATATTTACTCTCAAAAGATAGACATAAAATGGACCTCCTCAGGGAGGGAGGGAGAAGAGCATTAGTGAAGCTATTCTGAAAACTCATGCAAATAACTTGGGGGTCATTTGTCACAAACCACTGCCAATTTCTCCAAACCACTTTGGCTTGTAATGACCATAATCTGTGATAGTCTCTGTATTTTGTTTTCTTAAGAGTTGGGGGGGGGGGGGCAGCTTGGTGAAAAGAGCACCGGCCCTGGAGTCAGGAGGACCTACGTTCAAGTCTGGCCTCATACACTTAACACAAAAACTAGTTGTGTGACCTTGTGGGCAAATCACTTAACCCCAAGTGCCCTCCAAAAAGGAAAAAAAAAAGTTTTCGGGGATCAAATCACAAGTGAAATGAATGCCTCTGAATTGTCTAAATAAATAAATAAATGGCAGCAATTAGGAGGCAGTGGTGTCAAGAATAATTGTCCCTGGGGTTCATTACTTGCCATCTGTACCTCTGCCTTCCTAACTCTCTTTTATTTAGACTATGAAAATGAGCTGTACCAGGGGTGGCTAGGTGGCACAGTGAGTAAGTGCACCGGCCTCAGAGTTGGGATGACCCAAGATCGAAACCGGCCTCAGAAAATGAGCACCCACACATAAATCATGACTAGCCGTGTAACCTTGAGCAAGTTACTTAACCCCAATTGCTGAAAGAAAGAAAGAAAGAAAGAAAGAAAGAAAGAAAGAAAGAAAGAGAGAGAGAAAGAGAGAGAGAGAGAAAGAAAGAAAGAAAATGAGCTGTACCTTTGGGGACCATCTTGACGGTGGGCAGAATGACCAGAGGATGTTTGGGATTGCTGAACTGTTGCTTGACTATTGTTCAGTTGTTGCTGAACTTCCCCATGAACAAGTGAAGTGCTAGCATACTCTGCTGTGTACAGCCAAGATGGAGCTTTCAAGTATCTGATGTCCTGAGGCATCACCGGTGTAGCAGGAAGAACACTAGTTCTGGCATAAGAATATAGAGGTTCAAATTCTCTATCTGCTACTTGTTATCTGTACAACTCTGGGGAATGTTTGAACCTTTCTGGGCTCCTCTGTAAATGAACAAGTGGGACCAGATGATCTGGAAGTCTCTTCTGGGTATATTCAACTCAAGACTGGAAGCACATGTTTTAGAATAATATCTCATCCTCTCAGAAGGTGAATTTTGGGGAAAACATCTCAGGCAGAGTGTTTAAAAACTGTCCACATCCCAATATTCCTATAAATGTAAAGTCTTAAGCATTTGAAAATCTAATGAGAATCCACTGGATTTGTTTTGAGAAAGTGCAGGTATGTGCTCTTGAACTGTAAAGGAGATATTTTAAGTAAATTTTAGATCTTTAAGATGTGGGATCTGGGAAGTGTCAACAGTGCAGGTGTGGTGTCTAGGCAGCAGAACAGCATAAGAATCTCAAGGAAAAAGTCTGGAGAAACAGACAGAGGGAGACAAGACAATAAAAGGCCACAAAAGGTGAGGTAGAATAGAAGTACAAGCATCAGTGACAGAGTGAATGGAATATGAGGAGGTCAAACAGGGCTTGGTTGCAGAGCTTCTAACGTACACCAGACAGGGGTGAGAGTAGGAGATCAAGCTTTCTTAGGGATGGTAATCATGTCAAAGGGACCTGAGCAAGAAGTCAGAAGCAGACATGGAGCCCAAATAATCAAGAACTTCAGTTAAGGAGCAGTAAAGGAAGGGGGTGGCTAGAGAACTGCTCGATACTTCCAGCCCTGTATCAGCAATGGAATCAGAAAGGAGTCTGACTTCTGTCACAGCACATGCCAAACAGCTATTTTATTTTGTTCCTACCTTATCGTTCTGGGGATTAAAATACAACATGCTGCTGCTCCCTAGTGGAAAGAAAGGTGCCTCTTTGTGTGTGGCTCCCAAGTGAAAGCCAACAGAGACAGAAAGCCTAGGGCTGCAAAAGATTTTTAGCTACAGAAACATGCACCAATATGGCCAGATCCTGTGGAAGACTATTCCTCTTGTTAGCCACATAGCTGCACACCAGTCAGAGCAGCCAAATAAAGAGACTGTTGGGACTGGATTTAGCTTTAACATTCCACAAATGGACACGACAGATCTTAGAAGGAAACTTTAAGTGATGATAGATATTGTCAGGGGAGACTAAAACATCCTGTTGTTTCCCTTATCTGAAACAAAAATAAACCTTAAGAAACCATAAACTTACAAGAGCCAACCTGGGGCGGCTAGGTGGCTCAGTGAGTAAGAGCGCCAGCCTCGGAGTTGGGATGACCCGGGATGGGATCCGGCCTCAGAAAATGAGCACCCACACACAAATAATGACTAGCCATGTAACCTTGAGCAAGTTACTTAACCCCAATTGCTTTAAAAAAAAAAAAAAAAAGCCAACCTAGCCAATCACTTTGCTAAGAAATAAGATTAAGTTCACTGGTACATGAAAAAAGTATATTTGCTTGTGGCAAAAAGGTGCTTTGTCTGAGGTCAAAATTATGAGGAATTATGAAAAAAACCTTTTTTCTCATGTGAAGAGGCAGAGGGGAGGAAGGGAGCCAGCCAAAATTATTCACAAGTGAAAAGACATGGGGCTTAATTTTCCCAGTGCTTCCAGGTAAACAACCTAAACCTAAATGCTCTAATTACAGCAACCCCTTTACCTTTTACTTGATGAAACCCTCCGGTTATAGCTCCAACAATTTAAAGTCTGAGCAGGTCATAGCCCTGAATCTGCCTGAAAATGAAACTGGATACAAATAAGGAATGATATAAAGGACACTAACATCGAAATGTGTAACCCCTGCTATTTAGAAGGAGAAGGGAAGGCAGAAGGTACCAGGACTTTGCTAACAGGGCAGGGACAATCAGAGTGCAATTAAACTTCTAACTCAGAAGTCACTTCTGCCCTGCCCCTCATTCCAGTATAACTTGGAATAAATTACAAGAGGATGGCACACTGCAGTTCAATATTTAACGATAGTATGCTTTACATGTTTCGTTTTCCCTTCTTATTTTACATTTGTTGTAGGAACCAGAAAAATGAGCACTTTATTATACACGATCTTGTTTCTTTTACTCACTGTTTCATGCACATATTTCTCTATTCCCCACTTGAATGGTAAGCACCTTGCAGACAGATTGTTTCTTAAACTGAGATGCAACAAGGTACGGATATCAAATGTGCCTCAACACAAACTTTGACGATTTCTGGGGTCACAAGGTAACACTACTATAGTAGAGATATACTGGATTAGGTCCTCAGCAGCGTGGGTTCTAGTTTTAGCGCCTTCCTATCAATAACTAACAAGATACAGAACACTGGGCAAGTCACACCACTCTGTGATTCTGTTTCCTTATCTACTAATGAAGGCATTGAATTATATTCCTTTTCAGCTCTGAAATCCTATGATCCAAGTCAAGATGCACGGGCAGTGAAGAATATGAGACTGAAGAGGGATTGATGCCAGGGTAGACATACAGATTTGGAAGTCAATCACAAAGATATAGTATCATAGATTTAATTCTGATGGAGCAAAGAATAAGAGAAAAATAAATGGTCAGTGGCTGAACCTTACCAGATGCCCAGGTAAGAGGATGAAGACAGTCACAGAAGCCAAAGGAAAGTAGAATTAAGAAGGTGGGGGCGGCCAAAGGAGTCAGATGCAAAAGTCAAGGAGGATGAGAGAGGAAAGCGGACAAATTCTGCCCAGAGGGCAATGACTGGTGACCTTAATGAGAGCAGTTTCAGTAAAACAGTAAGGATGAAAGTCAGATTGTGCCAGATAAGGAGGGAGTGGCTGATGAGGGAAGAGAAGGTAGCAGGAGTAACCACTTATTGGAGGAATTTATTACAATGGGTAGGAGAGAGAGGAGCCAAAGATGACTCCAGTTTTAAGCCAGAGGCACTTTGGGAATCCGGGATTTCTGAGGAGAATGGGAGTTGCTTTTGAAGGTAGCCTGCCAACGGGGAGGTAACTATGACACACTGATCCGATACTGCACAGACTATAGTCTTCTCGCTAGAATGAAACTGAAGGCACTCAACCCCACAGCACACCACACGCTGTAAGATGAAAGAATTTCTTGGTATGGACAAAAGAGACAGTGTGAAGCAGTGCAAACTCCAAGGGACAAAGAGTAAGAAAAGTCGGGGTCAATCTGTCGCTAACTACGTCAGTCATCATGTCGCCTCGCTTGGGCCTAAGCTTAAGACGCAGGTCCGTACTACTGAACTGTAAAGGAGATATTTAAATAAATTTTAGAGTACCTAAGATGTGCTATCTGCGAACTGCCAGCAATGCAGGTACAAATCAGGGTCAGAAACAGAAAGGCTCTGGAGAAAGAGAGGGAGACCAGACAATTAAAGGTCACAAAATCCCACAAAAAGGTGGGGCAGAAAGAACAAATGCCGGTGGCAGAATGGAGTAAGCAGAGGTCAAACGCAGCCTGGAAGGAGAGCCTCTAGGGCCACTAGAGAGGGGAGAGCAGATCAGGGTTTCTTAAGGATACATGCCACTGGGGACAGTAGCCATAATGCCAAAAGGAACTTGAACAAGAAGGCAAGAGAGGACTTGGAGACCAGATAATCAAGAATTTCAACTAATGAGGAGTAAAGTAAAATGAGTCAGGATGACCTTTAAGGTCTAGAACCACCTATGAAATGGGGTGTGATGAGCACAGTACATGGTTTCACAGGCACCCAGGATGAGAAGAAGAAAGAACAATTTCTAATCAATGGTACAACAAAGATACTACTTCCCAGTAAAAGAGTAAAGATGTTCCTGTGGATCAGTCACAGAGTCAAGAATGGATTGAGAGGGGTGGCTAGGGAGGAGTCAGGAGGGCCTGAGTTCAAATCCAGCCTCTGACACTTAACACTTACTAGCTGTGTAACCTTGGCCAAGTCACTTAACCCCAACTGCCCTGCCTTCCCCCCTCCAAAAAACTAAAAAAAAAAAAAAAAAAAAGGATAGATTGAGAAATTAAATTCTCATTTGAAATCACCTATGACAAATAAGCTATGTTCACACTGTGGTTTTAAGGAAAGATCCCAGCAGCTTGCTAGGAAGCCCAGGGTGGGAGATGAGAACAGGTAAGGTGCTGCTACTATTGGGCACCCCATGCTTGAGGTTTCCACATATATTCTAAACACACCCCTGATGGCCACTGGAGCTGCTAATAGGCCTTTTCACTATGAACTACCAGACATCAAGTATTTACAGAGTGGTTACTGTGTGCTAAGCACTGTGGATTCAAAAAAAAAGCAAAAAGGGCAAAAACATGATCCCAGCCCCCAAGGAGTGGACATTCTAATGGGGAAGACAATATGCAAACAACCATGTATATATAAGATACATCTACCTAGCTAGAGATACAAATACAGATATATGTAAATGGAAGGTGTAACCTCAGTGGGAAGGCACTAGCAGTAGGAGTGACTGGGAAAGGTCATTTGCAGAAAGCATTACAGAAGGCCAGGGAAAAGAGCAGGCAGAGCGTTCTGGGCTTGGGGGACCAGCCACTGAAAAGGTATAGAGTTGCAAGATGGAGTACTGTGTATAAGGAACAGCAAGGAGACCAAGGTTTCTGGATCTTTACAATGCCCGGAGGGGAGTATAATCCTGGGAAGGTTGAAAAAGGCCAGATGGCCAAGTGCTTTAACCTCAGACAGAGGACTTTATATTTGATCCTACTGGAGTTTAATAAATAGAGGGAACGACTTGGTCAGATCTGTACTTTAAAAATGACTTTGAACAATCATTCTGGAAAACAATTTAGAACTATGCCCCAAAAGCTATTATATTGCGCCTACCCTTTAACCCAGTAATATCCCTACTAGGTCTATACCCCAAAGAGACTGAATAAAGAGGAAAATGAGCCATAGAAACAAAACTATTTATAGCAACTCTTTTTGTGATAGCAAAGAATTAGAAAATGAGGAGGTGTCTATCAACTGGAGAATGGCTGAACAAGTTATGATATGTGAATGTAAAGGAATACTATTACACTGTGAGAAATGGTGATTATTTCAGAGAAACTTGGGAAGACTGGTATGAACTTATGTAAAGTGAAATAAGCAGAACTAGAACAATTCACACAATAACAATCATACTATAAAGACAACTTTGAAAGACTTAGGAACTCTGGTCAATATAATAACTAACTACAATTCCAGGGGACTCATGATGAAACATGCCACATATATGAGAGACATATTTGGGGGAAGATTTACTTTACTCAAATATATATTGTAATGAATTTTGTTTTTCTTGTTTTCTCACTGGGGAAGCTGGAAGGACAATAATGTGGACTTTAAAATAAAATAAAACTGAATCTAAAAAAGAACCCTGTTATCTGACACCTTCCCATGTATTGTGCTTTTGACTTCTAAAAGCTACTAAAAGTGAATCTGCCAGTAGAAAAGTGTGTATATGTGTATATATATATATATATTTTTTCTATATAAGTATATAGAAAAGAGGAATCCTGTTACTACAGACATACCCCCAAAGATATCAAAGACCAAGGGAAAGGAATTAGATATGGAAAAATATTTATAGCAGCACTTCTTGTTACTCTGAAAGATGTCAGAACTCCAATCAAACCAGAGACCAATCACGACTTTGGAAGATGATGATGAAGCATGCTTCCCATTTTTAGACACGACCAGGTTGTTGATTTATTTTATACTTATTTGTTTCAAGGGAGGGCTTCTATGGGAAGCAGAGGGTATTAGTGGATAGTGACAGAGTTGCAAATAAATAAAATAAAGGAGTATCAATAAAATAAAAATACAGAGGAAAAAATAAGTCATTAAAGAGACAAATAGGACAAGTTTATTACCACTAAGTTTGTTAAGAACAAGCGATGTCCTTAAATATATACTTTGAAAATTGTGTGTAATCAAATTTGTATGTAATGAAATCTATGATCCTCTTCTTTGTATTCTGAAATGCTTCTGTTGATTATCGTTAAATGTGTGACACACTAACCTGTCCTACACCGCCTCCCCCCTAAAAAAAGAAAAAGGAAAATCATTTTGGTAGTCAGAGAATGAACTGCTGTACTTGAAATAGAGGGATCAACCAGAAAGCTCTTACAATAGTCTTCCTGGTGTGAAATGATGATGCCCTATCCCAAGGTGGCTTCTGTGTGAGTGGAGAGAAGGGGACTTATATGGGAGATGCTGTAAAGGTAGAAATGACAAACATTAGTAGGCAGTTTAGCTATGTGCAATGAGTCTATGTGAAGCTGAAGAAGATATTGAAGTAGTGAGCTTTGGTAAGTGAGAGGAAGGTGGTACCTTTCAGAGTAAGAAGGAATTTCAGAAGAGAAGAAATCTGGGGAAAAGATGATGAGCTCTGTTTTAGATATGTTGAGATTGAAATTGACTAAGGGATGTGCAGTTTGAGATATACAAAAGGCAACTGGTGAGTCAAAACGAGTTTATAAGAAAGATTAGGGCTGAATATATAGATCTAGGAATTATCCACAGAGGAATGAGAACTGAACTCATGAGAGCTGATATGGCTGCCAAGTGAAATAACATAATAAAGGGGAAAAGAGAAGGTCCAAGACAGAGAGGTCCAGGATAGAGTGCTGGATAGTCATGGTTAGTGGGTGTGGCCTGGATAAAAATCCAGTAAAGGAGACTGAGAAGGAGGTAATATAAGAGAGGAAGGAACAAGGTGATTGAAACCTAGAGAGAAGAGAGTATCAAGGAGAGTGTGATCAACAGAGCTAAAGCCTTTAGAGAGGTCAAGAAGGATGAAGCCAGAGAAAAGACCACCAGACTTTCTTTTTAATAGCCTTTAAATCCAATTTTGAAAGCGTCAGTCTCTCTTTCTAACAACTAGACCTTTACCCTGAAGCACTTCTATTTCAGATCTTATATCATACAATAAATGGATGAAACACAGAGAAGTCACCAGAAAAGTAAAACTGTTCCTGCCCTCAAGACATCTCCATCACATTTAAACAAATCTGGGGAATTTTAAGAGAGGGAAAGCAATCTCTCATTGCTCAAGGAATTTACTAAGAGTCTATTCATGTAAAACAAACAAAATGAAAAACAGTGACAAAGCAGGGACCAGAGCCCAAGTCTCTTAACACCTATTCTAATGTCTTCATGAGGTTTAGAATCTTACTGGGCCTCTATTTCCCTATCAGTATGTCAAATGGTAGTCAGATTAGGCAATATCCTTTTTGATGTTTAATTCCCTCTATTCTAGAGTGTGCAGGGCCAGGAAAGATCCAATCCTTCCATGGTCCCAAATCAAATGACATTTCAAAGGCAAAATGCTCAGGGTTCCTGGAAGACCAGTTAGATCTTGTTTTCAAAGAACTGTTCATCCTGAATGTTATAATGAATGTATGTTCTTTCTTTGAGAAAGGTAAAGACTTCACAGCATATATGTCCATTGTTCAAGGAAACTGACATCATAAGCAATGGCCTGGTACAGTTAGATAAGAACACTGCTATTCTAAGTAGTCAGTCAGCAGCATTTATTCAGGGTTTACTATGTGCCAACAAAGCAGAACTCTTATCATGGTCATCTTAAACAGCTACTCCAGAGTAAAGGGATAGCTGAGAATAAAACAGAACTCTGTTTATTTTTTACAACAGCACTACCTAAAATTCTCATGAAATTAGCACTCATGTAAGCTAAGACCTTGTCAACCAATTATCTAGACAGTGTTGCACTTACTGACAAAGATACTCTTACCTATTACTGTGCTTGGACTTTTCCCGGTCTTTTTCCTTGTCCTTCTTGTGCTCTTTGTGTCGGTGTTCTCGATCTTTGTGTTTATCTTTGTGTTTATGAGAATCTGCAAGCAGAGGAGGAGATGAGTCAGTCAAGGGAAGTCATTAGCTCTGGCCTGCTTGCGGGCCTTACTTATACTGGCTGGATTGTTACCCAGTACAGCTTAAGATCACAAAGACAGCATTAAATTTGCCTGACAGTGTTTATGCATAATTTCCCAAGAAGCTCAACAAGACATGGGCTTGCTCTCTCTGTAGCATGCAGCCTACACATGGGGCAAGAAGCAAGCCTCTAGGGAATGTGGCTTTGGTCCTCCACTCTTTTTTAATACCTAGCTTACTTTATCACTTACCCCACCCATTAAAATGCAAAAGAACCATTTCATGACATGTGGTTCAGTTATCTGTGTCTCTTGAGAAATCCAAATCTCTGAGGCTACCTACTTCCCCCCAAATCAGATAAGTAAGCTTTGCTCAAATAGTCTTAGTGTTTCCCTTTGTTTCAAAGAGGGTTCAATTTGAGGTGTAAATAGCACATGTAACCAGAAATGACTGGATATCTAAAAAAAGAAAAACAACCAAACCAAACCAAAACCCAAAAGGCATCACTAAAAACTTAATTTAAACGTGAAAATAAAAATCAACAAAATAAAAGAAATGAAAATAAAAGTAACAATAATAAAGTATTGGAAAAGGTAGGAAATACATTGGTGACAGAAACAATGACACTTCAATGCAGGGAGAAGGTGAAGCAATGCTTGCTACTGCATTTACTGAGCAGCTTTTAAGTCCTGTGCTGACTTGCCACTGGAATGGATGGCACCAGACAGTTTGCAATCCAAGATTTAAAGATGCAGATGGCTACATTTAACTCACACTATTGCCAATCAACAATTCAATAAACATTTATTAAGCACTTTCAATGAATAATAAGGCATGGGGGTGGGAGGAGGAAAACACATAGAAGGTGAAGCAGTTCCATACCCTCAAGGGTGCAGTTTGCAGTCAATTGAGGAGGAGACAAAAGTAAGTACCAAGCTTTTTTGGTTTGTTTGTTGTTTGGGGGTATTGGTTTTATTTTTCTTAAGAAAGGAAAAGCACTAACTGGAGGGATTAATCCAAAGCAACAAAGTATTTACTAAACTCCTGGCTATACAAAGAAAGCACAAAGCTGGGCTCTAGAGACATAAACAGAAAATGAAAAATTGTTAAGAGCCCTCAAGGAATTTAGATTCTCTACAAAAGGAAAACAATGTTTATACAGATTATCTAAGGAGAGGCTCTCAGATAAGGCTTTGGGGAAGATGTGGGGCTTGGGCTGAGAATGTCTAAGGTGGAATGTACTATTTGGGGAACAGAAAATACCCAAGTTTGACTAGAATATAGTGTATGAAAAAACAGTAGTAAAACAGCCCTGGAAAAGTAAATTGTCAGATTCAGAGAAAACCTGGAAAGACATTAAGAACTGATGCAGAGTGAAGACAGCAGAACCAGGAGAATAACTTATACAAGGACTACAACAAGGAATGCAAATTTGAAAGACAAGGACTAAACATGACTTCAAAACACCGTTGATGAAGCATGCTTCCAACAGGGAGGTGATGGAGCAGAGGTAAAAAGTAAGATACAGCGGCAGCTAGGTGGCTCGGTGAGTAGAGCATCGGCCCTGGAGTCAGAAAGACCTGAGTTCGGAATCGGCCTCAACACACACATACAAAAAACCCAGCCGTGTGACCTTGGGCAAGTTACTTAACTCCAAAAGCCCTCAAAAAAAAAAAAAAAAGGTAAGATGTACATTTTCAGGCACGGCCAGAGCAGAAATTAGTTTTGCTTGCCCTTTGTTACAAGGGAAAATTTGGGGGGTGGGGGTGGGGTTTGAATGTTAGTGGTTAGTGTCAATGATCTAAAAAAAAGACAAAAGAACACCAATAAAACATTTTAAAATATGCAAAAGAAAACAGAACACCAAGAGGACACAAAAGGCAACTGTTACTTCCTTGTAAACTTTAATGAACATGTGTTGGGGCATCAAGGTAGTCCCAATGGAAAGGAGAGAAAAGTTGGGAATCCAGATAGGCTACTGCCGCAAGAGTCCTGGTGAAAGGTGACAAGGGCTTTAAATAACCTGGTGGCTGTGTGAGCAGAGAGGAAATAAATTTGAGTTATATTGTGGGGATAGACTGGGTATAAGGAGTCAAGGAAAAAATTAAGGAAGAAGGTTGTAGATCTGTGTTTACAGGAAAGATGATGATGCTTCAAAGGGGGGGATTTGAGAGAGAAACAGAATTAAGAGGGAAGATAAGTGAGTTCTAATCTGAATATACTGGGTTTGAGGTGTCCAAGGAACAACCCCCAACTTCGGAAGGACCTCAAAAGCCACCTATCTAGTCCAACCCCCTTATTTTACAGATGAGGAAAACTGAGACCAAGAAAGATTAAGTGAGTTGTCCGAAGTCACACAGGTAAGTACATTGGAGGTGGAATTTGCACCCTGGTCCAAAAGACAGTTAGTTAATGTGGGACTGGGGCTTCATAGAGTCTGAGAGATCTGGGAGTCATTTGCATAGAGATAATCACTTTAACTCCTGGGAGCTGATAAGATCACCAAGAGAAAAGGTATAGAGGGCTGAGACTAGGGAGAAATTACAGATAGAAAAAAGCCTGGAAAGGAGCAATCAGGTAGGAATAGAATCACAACAGCAATGTCAAGAAAAGGCAAGGAAAGAGTATCCAGGAAGAGAGGCCAGTCAAGAGTGTCAAATGAGGCAGGCAGATCCTTGGTGGTCTTGGGGAGAGCAGCTTCATTCGAATGAACGGAAAGCTAGACCACAGAGGATGGCGAAACAAGTGAAGGCAACAGATGCAAATGGATTCTGGTAGTAGTTTCACTGTAAAAAGTAGGATGGCAGAGTCAAGTAAAGGCTTTTTAAGGATGGGAGAAGACCTGGGCAGATTTGTGGGCAACAGTAAAAGGGCCATTAGACAAAGAGAAATGAAAGATTTGGGGTGGACGGTGGAGACAAGAGGGGACAAGCTTCTACCTCACTAGAAGTGGGGGAGATCAAAGGCACAGGTAGAAGGACCATCTCTTTAGAAACTAGAGGAAAGGAAGAGAGAACAAGTAATGCATTTTAAGGTGTGGGGCAGGGGAGAAGCTAGAGCTCCTGGGAATCGCCTCTATTTTCTCTTTAAAGCAAGGTCCTCTGATGGTGGTGGCAGTGTAGGAGCTAAGAGAAGTTTTCAATCAACCACGAAGGGTAATGTAATAGGGTTAATTAGTGAAGAATAAAAAGATCCTCTGTGGAACTGTGAGTTGAGGTTAGATAATCACATTTTTAGCGGCCTCAGTCAGCAGTTGTGTGGGTCCATCTAGCAGAGTTAGGGGGCTCGAGTATAGGGGCGAAGGCAGATAGGCAAGAGTAGCAGAGTAGGGAGTTCATCAAAACAGGCCACAACAGACCGAGAGCAAGGGATCTGAAAGCAGAGGACAGCGTACGGATGAGCATACACTACAGTTAACAGGAAGGTCAAGACCACAAAAGGAGGAGATGATGGCCTGGGAACAAAAGGGAGAGATAGTGTTGAGTGGATGACACTGTCATAATAGCTGGCACAGAGAACTAGGTGGTAGAGCACCATTACACTGTGCATGCCTTGGGGACAGGGACTATCTTTCACATCTTTTTGTATCTCTAGT
This sequence comes from Gymnobelideus leadbeateri, assembly GCA_011680675.1. NCBI lineage: Eukaryota > Metazoa > Chordata > Mammalia > Diprotodontia > Petauridae > Gymnobelideus > Gymnobelideus leadbeateri. The sequence goes on from WOXC01006136.1 coordinate 1,036,054, forward strand.
GCTTGGCACAGTGCCTGACACATAGTAGGTGCTTAATAAATGTTTACCGTTTGACTAATGGGCACAGAGATAGAAGGAACTAAGTTCAAATCCTTACTAGCTACCTGACCCTAGGCTAGTTGCTTTGCCTCCATCAGTCTACTTCCTGATTTGCAAAATGGGGAAAATAATAAGGTTACAAACCATTAAGTACAGGTAAAGTGTGACATAAATGCTAGCTATTACTATAAGATGTTTAAAAATAATAGCTAGCATCTGTATAGTGCTTTTAAGGCATTGCAAAGAGTTTTACAAATCTTATTTCATTTGACTGTCACAACAAACCTGAGGCAGGTCTTTCAGTATCACCCCCACTTTATGGAAGAGTAAACTGAGGCTGAAAGAAGTTAAATGACTTGCTCATGGTCAGATTGCCAAAAGTGTCTGCCAAAGGACAGATTTTATTTAAGAAGCCCAGAAGACTGGTGAGAAATGGAAGCAGTAAGTAGGCTGTGATCAGAAAATAAATTTCCGAGTTTTATATGGATAAAATATTTTATGGAGAGAAACTAAAGGTGAAGGTCATAGAAGCTAAAGAGGTTAATGAACTGGGAGGCCAGGATGCTTGAGGAGACATCAACACATCTATCTGAAGTTGCCAAGTACAAGGGTGCTGCTGTCTTATCCTTCGTGCCTGAAGAGGATCGTGACATCAGGGAGTTGATGTTATGACATGCAAGTGAATTGGATTTAAGGGAGGGGTGCTGTGCAGAGTCACCAGCCTCACTCTCTCCTCCAGAGCCATCTGGGTCCAGTGGCCAGATATAGATCAGGATGACTGGAGATGGCCCAGGATGAGTAGGGGGTAAATACGACTGCTGAATTCCTTAAGAAAAGAGGGAAAATCCTCTTGAGGCTAGCAGATAACAGCAACAAGGATCTAGCTAGGGTGAGAGAGATGGAGTGAACCTCAGAGGAGGAAATGTAGATGTAGATGAGTGATGACAGCAGAGGGAGAAGCTGCAAGTGGCAAAGAAGAGCCACTCCTCTTGGCACAGTGCAGCAGAGGGAAAGGTAGATGAGAGAGCTAAGAACACAGTGCTTACACAGGGAGGTAGATGAGAGAGCTAAGAACACAGGGAGCCAGGTTTCTGTGCAGTTAGTCAGAAAGAGTGAGAAAAGGCCTAAGATGAAGAGAAATTTGTGAATAATGGAAGAGGGAGGGCACAATGGAAATCGAAGGCAAAACAGACCAAGGATAAGGATAACACTTAAGTGGATGGGTATGAACAAGTAGGTTGAGGTAATAGACAGGAGAAAGGGGTTTCTGCTTAGACAAGTGGCAACTTTGTTACAGGGATTAGAAAGGAAAAGGTGGACACTTGCTAGCCAATGAATGTGGATGAAGAACCATTTGGCTAGACTGGCAAGTTCTGATGATGACAGAAGGTAGGATAGATTTGTTTCCACTTAAACACCAGGGAAGATGGGAGATTTGGTCAGGTAACTAGCTAAGTCCCCAATTAATGAGGTTCCCAGATGTCTGACTGAAACTCACCTTTGGTGCCTGTTCCTTTGCCTCATTCCAAGATGTCTGTTAACACTTACCTATATGACCTTGGAAAAGTCACTTAACAGTTTCCTCCTCTGTTAAAATGAGGGGATTGAGGAATAGGTAGATGGCGCAGTGAATAGAGCACAGGCCCTGGAGTCAAGAGGACCTGAGTTCAAATGTGACCTCAAACACTCGACACTTAATTAGCTGTGTGGTCTTGGGCAAGTCACTTAACCCCAACTGCCTTGCCAAAATGAGGGAACTAGACTAGAAGAACTGAGAGGCCCCTTTAAGCTTTAGACCTACAACATTCTAAGATGGTAAGGAATTGATTTATAGACAGAATATTCCCTGTACATGGAACCACAGTATTTGAACTGAACTTTGAAGGAAACAAGGGATTCTAAGAGACAGAAGTGAATGAGTGTATTACAGGTATGGGGGGGGCAGCCCACACAAATGCATAGAGAGGGGAGTGGGCATACAGAGTACAGGGGACTTTGGGCCAGAGTATGTAAGGGGAGTGATCTGAATGGAATCTGGGAAAAGCCAGATCATGGGCAAGACTTTAAATGCCAAGAAGGGAAGGAACAAGCACTTAAGTGTCTCCTATGTGTGGGTACTATTCTAAGTGCTTTAAAATATATCTTACTTGATCTCCACAACAACCCTGGGGACTAGGTACTATCATCATTCCCATTTTACACTTGAGAACACTGAAGCTGACAGAAGTTAAGTGACTTGCCCAAGGTTATACAACTAGTGTCTGATGCTGAATTTGAACTCCAGTCTTCATGACTATAGTCCCAGCACTCTATCTACTCAGTCAAATAGAGAAGTTTGTGTTCTCTCCAAGAAGCAATAGGAAATCACTGAAAATCTGTGAGCAGGAAAATAGCAGGGTCAGAACTGTGGCGTCCATGTGGAAGATGCATTAGAGTTGCTATCCCCCTTACTAAAAACTCATATTGTGTTTCAGCTTTCAAAGTCTTTTCAGTCTGAATTTTTCTTAGTAACTGTGTTTTTATATACATTCTTGATAATTAATTTAAAAAATTAATAAAAATGCCATAGCACCCAGCACAGGAATGAGCAATGTTTGGGGCGCAGAGCTTTTTGATCTAGGCCATCCCAAACCCAGAGACTGTTCAACCCTGAGTCTAGGTGGATAACAAGTCAGAAGGTCCTAGAGCTATGTAGCCCACCAAACCAATATATGGACAAGGTGATTTGGGAGAGCAAGTCTAGCCATCTGGCATACCTTCTAGCCATCATAACATCAGTTAGCAATCAGAGTATGGTCCATATTTCTAGGGAGGCCTACCCCTCTGGTGCCCCCAAAGTGATGCTTGGCAGCAGAGCCAGAGCAAATAAAGCACCACAGCTCAGCTTACTGTCTGGCCTTGATTGTGGGTTGGATCCAGAACACAGATCACATCACTCAGCCATGCTATGATAACATAGGGATTACAGTAAAGTACGGACACACTGTTAAGAAGATATTGTCAAGCTTTTAAGGAGATTAATCTGACAAATGATAGCTTAATTATAGGAGAAAAGTGCTCTAAGTAACTAAAAACCATTAGACTCAAAATGAAAAGGAAGCTAAAGGTATGACAACAGACCAACTCCAAGTAGGTTTGAAGTAACCAGTTTCTCAATGAAAAATAATTCTGGAATTTCTCATAATGCCAAGGGTTTCAGGGATAGTCTTATTTCTCCTTCCTCTTCCCATGGAGCAACTATTCTAAACATGCAAAGCCACCTTCATGTCTCTTATTAAAAATGCATTTATATAGAAATATTTATGGTTGCATCTGGTTAGCTCTGTTGGTAGGTATTGGGTAAAACCTCAAATTCATTTATTCAAAAAAAAACCACTTTTAAGTGCCTACTATCAGCAGAACCAGTGTTCTGTGCTAGGAGAGATAAAAAGATGAGTGTGATAGATTTCCTGCTATCATGGAGTTTATCATTTAGTATAAGAAATCAGACTTAGCTACAAATGAGTGAAATACAAATAGAATGTGATTCCTCAGAGCACTCAGAGAAGCTCTCTACCGGCCCTGTTCATCATGTTTCTTAACAGTTCAGATGAAGATGTAGACAATACCACTTTTGTAATCTTGAATTTCACTTAACTTCTCTGGTCTTCAGTTCTTTCATCTTTATTAAGGTAAAGTGGGTAGACTAGGCCATCTAAAGATCCTTTAGTTTTAAGGTCCATGAGCCTATGGATTGACAGATTTATCAAAAAGATGACACAAAGTTAGCAGGAATAACTGAAGTGCTGGACAACTGGATAAAGAAACTAACAAGATCAAATTTAGCAGGCATGTGTAGAAAACACACATTTAAAAAACATTCCTTGAAGAGTACATATTTATCCTTTATAGTGAAATTCATTTAGTAAATTACCAAATGCATTGGAAGCAACTGTAATCTTTAAAAATTAGTCATTTACCTCCAGGTATTTTTAAAAATACATCATTATATTCAATTTCATTGGTTAAGAGAAATGATTAGAAATAAAAAGCTCTAATTCACTGTACTTTAGATCAATAAGAAACCCAGCTGACAAATAGGTCATGGTAATAAACTTCTCATTTTTTAAGCATTCAGAAATTCTGGATGAAGTCAATGTAGCCACTGATGAAACAGCAGGGTCAAAAATGCAATCTTGAAAATAGCTATTTGACTATGCACCTAAGGCAAATGATTATTTTATGTTAAAAAGCAGAAAAACTTGCTGACTTCTATTCTCTGCCATACTATGACAATTCCAAAAAGAAGAAGGGAAAGAGTAGAAAGTACTTTTTTGGGTGGGTGGGTGGGTGGGTGGGATAAGCAGTGCTAACAAGGTACTCAAGGGAAACAGACTTAGGTCCAGTGAGTACTTAACTAAACAGACAGAAGTAGGATAGACTAAAGAGAATTACTCACTGATTACCAAATGAACAAAACTAAAAAGGAAGGGGAGTAGAGACTACTTTTCATTTTAGGGAGGGGCACTGTGACTTTATATTACAAAGATGTAATGAATCTGTGTCAAAGGTAAAGAGAAATCAATCCTGAAGAGTTTGTCTTCAAAGTCCATGCAACTGTGGAAAATGGAGAGATGTATGGGAGACAAGAGAAGGATATGAGCTAGACAATAATCCAATTAATCAGAATTAAAACTGGTTGAACGGTTGAACTCAAAGAGTAGGCATTGATGGTCTGACACCAATTTGGAAGGCGGTATCTTGTGGAATGCTCTAGAAATGTCTGACTCTGTGTAGTATTTTACTTAGGATTGGCTAAAGACATGGTTGGCATAGCTTACCAGATTTTCAGATGACAGAAAGCCAGGAGAGATAACTAACAAAGTGAAGGACAATCCAGATCCAAAAAGATCTAGAATGTGGGCTAATTTTTTTTTTTTAAAGCAATTGGGGTTAAGTAACTTGCTCAAGATTACACGGCTCGTCATTATTTTTGCGTGGGTGCTCATTTTCTGAGGCCGGATCTGATCTCGGGTCATCCAAACTCCGAGGCCGGCGCTCTTACTCACTGTGCCACCTAGCCGCCCCTTTAGGGAAATTGGGGTTAAGTAACTTGCCCAAGGTTACACGGCTAGGTTTTTTTTTTGTTTGTTTGTATGGATTAAGTGTCAGAGGCCGGCTCCAAACTCAGGTCCTTCTGATTCCAGGGCCGGCGCTCTATTCACTGCGCCACCTAGCCGCCCCATGTGGGCTAATTCTAATAGCATGGCTTTTAATGGGGACATATGTCAAGGTTTACACTGGGGCACAAAAAATTAATTGCAGAGGACAAGATAGGAGAGGTAAGGTTAGGAAGCAGTTTATCTAAAAAAAGATCTGGAGATGGGAGGTTAGTGGACTATAACCTCAATGAATCAATATCCCCCAAAAGCTAACACAATTAGGTTGCATTAGGTACAGGACAGAGGGAGGCAAGAGTCCCACTCTACTCTGTCCTGGTCGGGTCATATCATGAGTGTTGGGTTCAGTTCTGGGCACCACATTTTAGAGAGAACACTGAGAAGCAGGAGAATGTCCATCTACAAAGGCAACCAGGGCAGTGAAAGACCCTGGAAATCACAAGACTCAGAGGGAACATGATAACTGTCAGCAAGGGCTATATTTGAAGGGCTGCTATGTGAAAGAAGTAATCTGTTCTGCTGGGCCCCAGAGGACAGAAGTAGGAACAATAAGTAGAAGCCCCAGTGAAATTTAGATTTGAAAAACTTCCTAACAAATAGTTCTCCAAAAGTAGAACAGGCTGTCTTGGGAGGCAGTAGCTTCCTCCTCATTGTAAATCTTTAAGCAAAGGATAAAAATCTTGTCAAGTAAGTTACAGAGGGGCTTCTTCAAGAAGGAGCTAGATTATGTGGTCTCAGAGATCTCTTCGAACTCAAATGACATGATTCTGAAATTGTCTTTTGAAGATGTGTGTGTGTGTGTGTGTACATACATGGAGACAGAAATGTATATATATATATATACACATTTATATATATATATATATATATATAAAAATATATATATCTCCATATGTCATACACACATATAGGCAGCTAGGTACATGCATATACAGAAATATTGTCTTTTGATATTGCTCTGATGGGTGCTTCCAAAACAGAGATGTGAATCCCGTAGTCTACATCTATTTCTATCCTTGAGGATCTCAAGCTAAATATGAAATGAATGACTACAACTACAATCAATGAATGGGATTCTAAAAAATGTATCACAATGCTGTTATATTTAGAACTATGTGACCTTTCTTAAAAATGCGGTAAGGATTTTTCCAAAGATGAATGTGTCTATATTAAACTAACAGATTGGTGCCAGCACCTTGGCCTCTTACCCTGGAAAATATTTCTGCCTTCCTGCCCAACTGCTCTAATTCGGCAGACGATCTTTTATAAAAAATGCTGGAAAGCAAGTCTTAAAGATTCTACAGCAAGGTTCTTTGGTTTCCAAGTGAAAGGTGGCACATATTAGAATGAAAGGGCATGCTAGCTTTATCTGACCGTGGATCCGGGAACTGGTATAAGATCCCTTAACACTTCGGGCTTGCTGGCAGAGCTGCTGCTTTCCCAAGTCCTTGTGTTGTGACCTACAGGATACCAGGCAAAACTGTCAGAGGAGTTGATAGGGGCAGAAATAAATTAGCATTATCCTTCAACCCGAGGAAACTGAAGGCAAATAAAGTGCTCCATTCCAGATTTACTACTAACTCCTTCAAAATGCACTCCTTTCACCACTGCACACTTAGCAAAATGGAGACAAACATAATGAAATTGAACAGAGGAGGCAACCTCATCCTAAGCAGACTCTATTCCAATTCATCCAAACTTGAGTTACTCTGAATTTGTTGAACGTCTTGCCTGGGGAGGTGGGGAGAGGAGTGTGTGGAAGGGCTCTGTGAGAGCACCTGCCTGGTGAAGACAGTCAGGACGAGATTTTTTAACTTCCTGGTAATGATGATAATAGAGAAAACCTTAAGAGCTAGTCAAGATTTGCAAAGCATTTCACATACAATCATCTCCTTTGACCTTCACAACAAACTTGTGTCTACAAGAATTACTTATTCCCATTTTACAGACGAGGAACTGAGGTTTAGTTTGGTGAAGTGAGCTGCCCATGGTCTCACAAGTACAGCTGTCAGAAGCAGGGTCTGAGGCCAAGTCTCTCCTGACCTCAAGTCTTGCCTCTTAACAGTCTATTTCAATCTTCATTTGTATAGACTGGTACTTGATAGACAAAAAGAATTCTCGATATATCCTACTTTTCATATGTCCCCCACCCCCACTCCACTCCAGTCAGCCCACGGTTTTGAACCTTCAATGGGACTTAGCACAAAATCAGCCTCTAAAGGCTCAACAAAATTTTCAGCCATTAAAAATGTGCCTTTAAAATAAAGATGTGTTAAAAGACACATTTTGCTTTATACAGCCTGTCTACTTTTAGTCCTAGCTCTGCCAGTAGTTAAAAGGCAGCTAAGCACAGCACAAAGTCCCACCATTTTTGCCTATCTGCATAGCTTAAACAAGACATGCCCCTCATCAATCATGCAAGTCAACAGAGTCAAAGTTCATCCTCTCCTTATTGCGCAGCATTAAAAATAAGTTTCCTGGTGATTGGGGAAAAAAGGTAGAATTGGTTCTTGCCAAGATGGTCATACTGGCACCGTTCTAAGACATAAACAAGCACTCAAATACAAGGCAATATTTCCACTAGATTGGATTTGTTTTTGAAGTCAATCAGCTCTGGCTTCCAAAAGAAATTTCAGAGACAAGTGGATGGATATGTTTACTGTAAGGCCTATATAAATATCAGCTATTATGAAGAGAAGCAAAGTGGAGTATGGTAGATAGAATAATGGAAGGCCAAGGTTCATCTTCTACCTATGACAACACTTTTGTGACTCAGGAAAAATCATTTCACCTGCAAGCCTCAATATCCTCATCAGCAAAATGAGTTTTGCAATTGCTACTTCACAATGTTGTTGGCTCAAATGAGATCCTATGTATAAAGTGCCATGCAAACTTTAAAGCATTATGTAAATGTCAGTTATTTACAATTCTCTGTCAAGATAAAAAGGGAAACACACAAAACATTTGAAGTAAAAGTCATTCTAGTTTTAGTAAAATTTGGTTCACTTGCTATAAAGGCCCTAAACATCTACCCAATCCAAAGATGTTAATTCAGCTGCTGCAAGTTTAGAAACCAAATACAATGTCAATCTTAAAAAGAACTAAGACCAAGAGTGGGGAACCTGTGGTCTGGAGGCCACGTGTTACCCTCTAGGTACTCAAGGGCAGTCCTTTGATTGAATCCAAACTTCACAGAACAAATCCCCATAATAAAAGGATTTGTTCTGTAAAACTTATGACACAGTCAAAAGGCCACACCGAGGACCTAGAAGGCCACATGTGGCCTCAAGGCTGCAGGTTCCCCACCTCTAAGACCATTTAGACTTAAAGCACAAGGTGAAAAGGGCCATATAACCAAGCACAGACCTGAGGAAATACAAATTCTATCAGTGGGAAGTCAAGATGTAACATTTACTAGCTATTCGTGTGTGTGTGTGTGTGTGTGTGTGTGTGTGTGTGTGTGTGAGAGAGAGAGAGAGAGACAGAGAGAGAGAGAGAGAGAGAGAGAGAGAGAGAGAGAGAGACAGAGACAGAGAGAGAGAGAGAGAGAGAGAGGAGAGAGGGAGAACCAATTTCTGTTGCTTATTGCTAAAAACATTTAAAAAATAAAGACAAAATCAGTACAGGAACAAATTGCATCAATTTATCAAATCAATCAAATAATGACTGAGATCCTACTAGGTTCAAGATCTTGTGTATCCTAAAACAAAAGGAATAGTCAGAGCAATGAAGCCACACAAAGGCAACTGAACAAAGATCAACAAATATTTATAAAGGGCCTACTGCGTGCCAGGCACTGTGCTAAGTCAGGGAATACAAAGAAAGGAAAAAATAATATCTACTGTCAAAGATTTTACAATCTAATGAGGGAAGATAATGTAACTATATATAAATATGTGCAAGATCAATTTAAACTAATCTCAGCGGAAAGCACTAGCATTCAGTGGGAAATGCTTCTTGCTGAAGTTAAGAATTTAGCTGAGACTTGAAGGAAGCCAGTCCTTGGGGCATTTACTCTCATGACACTCTGAGGTGAGAACAAGAGAACAGGAGAAAATTTCAGCAGTCATGGAAATGATAAAAAAGTCAAGGATTGAAGTTGTCGTGCAGCATCAGAAATTGAAATCCGTGTATGCCTGAAACTAAAAAAGTGCCGGGATGTAGCATGTGGACATCAGCCACTCAATGGCCTCCCTTCTGTATTTATTATCAAGTGCTAGGATTCACCCTAATGATAACCATACTAACGACAAACAATATTTTAAGGTTTACAGAGCACTTTCCTCACAACAATCCTTTTGAGATGGACTTCAAAGTTATCAGCATCTCCATTTTGCATATGGGAAAACAGGATCAGGAAGGTTAGATGATTTGCCCAGGGGCCCATATCTAGCATCAGGGCTGGACTTCAAGGCAAAGAAACACAGAATTTGGGAACTGGAAGAGTCATCAAAGATTGTCTAGTCCAAACCCATCATTTCACAGATGAAAGAAACTAAAGCCAAAGGTAAAGCAATGTGCCAAAGGTCAAAAGGAAAGAAGCGGAAGACTTAGGGTTCAAACTGAGGTCTTCTGACTCCCGTTTTGGTACTTTTTGTCTACTGTCCCCTATTGTCCATGTGGAGCACTTACTGGCGAGGAACACTATTTACTGGGCAAGAAGGGAAGAAATGCCTTTGGGCTTCTTACTCAAGTTCAAATGAAACATTTCTGAATATAACTTAACGAGGCTCACAGACCTGCCCAATCTATACTCAGAATTATCACCCATTTTCATTCAGTAAAACATACCTACTCCTCTGACCTTCCCTTGCTTGTTGTATGCCAAAGAGCGTGGTACTGTTATAGCAGCTGAGCCTAGAGAAAGGCTGATGGGAGGCGCTTGGGGCAAGTTCAGAGCCAGGCCGTCACCATGGAGATTCATTCAGGGGAGCCAAAGACAAGACTGCCAAAAGGGGAACTCCAGGAAACTAGGGAAACTCAAGGCAGGATACCAGCCATGGAAGAATCAGCAATAGGCAGTAACAGAATGTGAGGAATCTTGCAATGGTCAATATGTGGTCATTGTTTTACTCCCTGGGCTACTCCACAAGCTGCTCCATTAAAAAAAAATTATTAAAGAGGTCTCTCACAACAAAGTAAAACAACTAAACAAAGCAACATAAACAACCTCTCACAACAACATCTCATCTGAAAGTGCATGCAACGTGTTACATCTGTAGCACCTTCCATCTCTATATTTTTAAAAATAAATTTTAAAGAATGAATCTATTTTATTTCCCTCCTACCCCATTAAAAAGGGAAAAGAAAAACATTCCTTATAACAAATATGCATAGTCAAACAAAATAAATTCCCTCACTGACTGTCTACAAAAATATGTGCCTCATTCAGCACCCTAAATCTGTCACCTCCATCAGGAGATGGATAGCATGTTTCCTTACAGGTCACTTGGCGTCAGGGCTTATGCATATAACATGGGCTGAAAGGACACAGTTAAGTCTGTGAGGCAAGAGATTCTTGGGAAGTTCCCACATGAACTTCTCTGACCCATAGCTTCCCCTACCCCTGACCTAGGGACTGTAATTGCTACAATCTGGCTGGTCATAATCTCTGTAGCTGTGGTGATGGGGGCTGCTAAATTCTCAGGCCTTTGGGAGTGTCTTAGGGGGCTCAAGAAAAGAAGCAGATATGGTTCTGTGAGCCAGGCAGGGTGAACAGTGCATGACCACTGCCAGGAACTTATAGAAGGGAAATGATATGTGCCAGGGCCAGAGCAGATGACCCTGGGTTGAAATCCCATCTCTGATGCTTCCTACCAGTATGATCTTGGACAAGTCACTTAACTTTGGGGGCCTGTTTCCTATATTTCCATCTCTGTGGACAGATATAAACAGCCATATCTAAAATCAATACCTAGCTATATCTATAGATACTTATCTATAGATGTAAATAGCTATAAAACATGGGTGTTAGCCAGGATGGCCTCTGGTGTCCCTTCCACCTCCAGACCTATGGGCCTATAAGCTTAAGTTTAAAGCTGGGTCATCACCATGGTGATCTGTAAAGAGCAGCAAAGGAGTAACTAAGGAGAGGCTGCCAGTAAGGGAAATCCAGGAATCATCACCAGGGAAACTCAAGCCAGGGTACAAGGCACACAAGAATCAGTAATAAGGAAAAAGAATACAGGGGGAGGGGTGAGTGGGGAGAGAAAGACGCTTGCAATGCTCAGCAGGAGGGCTACTCTGGGGTCCTTTTTTGCATGTGCACTGCCTATGTTCACCTATGCTTCTGTAAATGCCCTGCAGCCTGGCTGGCACATTGCCCCACACAACCCGGGCACAGAGTGACAGCCTATAAGCAGGTACACAAAAACAAAGACTCAGTTTGACAAGCTTCAGAACCACAATTGCTCAGACCAAGGTTCATCCAGGTCCTAAGCATTGTTTACTAATGTTATGTTGGCTGAAAAGAAAAGGATTAAACATTTTTGGTCCTGAAAGATCAGACAGTATAATCCCATTGCTTTGGAGAAGAAACTGAGTTCAAGATATTGTGACTCACTCAAAGCCACCAACTAAATGGCAGAGTGAAGTCTGGCATAATCCAGGCATCCCAACTTCTAATGTCCATTACACTATACTAAACTTGAAACATAATTCAAAGTCATCTCCTCTGAATCCCACCTCACTTTCTCCTTTCTCCTCAGACTGCACAGAGCACTTTGATTTCTAATTCTCCAGTAGTGCATTCATCATGTAATATATACCATTATATATTGTAAGTATCTGTGTTGGTATCTCATTCCCCTACTGAACTGCAATGTCCTTTAAGGCAAGGATCATGTTTTATGCAAATTGTGTGTCTCCATCAGGGCCTACCACAGAGCAGATGTTCAATAAATGCTGTTTTGTTGCTGTGCAGTGAATACATATGACAGCCAAATTAGGATTTGAAATTATCTTCAAAAGGCTAAGAACCTTGGGTCCAAACTAACAAGATGAATTTTAATAGGGATAAATGTAAGGTACTACATTTAGATTCCTAAAACAATCCATCGACCATGTTCAAGGAAAAGGGGCCATGACAGCAGGATAACAACAGCGGTTCACATGAAAAAGACTCGGGACTATTTGTTGACCACAAACTCTATAAGCACCAACAGTGGAATGTATTTTTGGGCTGGCATATGGGCCACTATTGCAACAGCCACATCCTTCAACCTGACCTGACTCACATGAAGCTTTCTTCTCTCTTATCTATATCCAGGGTTGGTATGAAGAAGAGTAGCATTTTGGAAAAAGCACACAAAACTCTGGCCTACATTAAACTTAGCAGTTCCCATTAGCTTGGGATCCAAAAGAACCTCCAAGTCTTTTCCAGTGTATAAACAGCACCAGCCAATATCCTGGTGAGCAGTTTGATTTCAGCTAGGAGCTGGCTAATGCTGTTGCCAAGTTTGTTCCATTTTCGATTGGGACTAAGGTCAAGTCAGCCCCAAGCAGGAATTTGTAACATGCTATTAAGGAGGAAAACTATAAGGAACTGAGTCACACCCATGGCACAGAAATCAAATCACTTCCTCATCTTTCAAAGTTCACACTGTGATGCAAAAGTTGTTGGAACTCAAGAGTGATTACAGCCATGTACAGGAGTGTGCCCTTTGCTTCCTTGTAAACAAATACACACTATTCTCTGGCCAAAAAAAAGTTGTCAGAGCATTCACAGGATTAAGTTCTTCAAGGGACCTTAAGAGATCATTTTAGTCTAATCCTATAATGAAGAACTGAGAGGCCCAGACAAGTTAAGGGATCTCCCCAAGGTCATACAGGTAGTAAGTGGCAGAAATGGTATTTGGATATGGCTCTAGATCAATTGGTTCTGTCTAGCCCTTCCCCATCTTCCAAATCGGTCCCTCTCAAAAAGCCCCAAATGTTTTGTTTGTTTGTTTGTTTTGTGAGGCAATCAGGGTTAATCGACTTTCCCAGGGCCACACACCCAACAAATAGCAAGCGTCTGAGGCCAAATTTGAACTCAGGGCCTCCTGACTCCAGGGTTAGTGTTCTATCTACTGTGTCACCTAGCTGCCCCTCCCAAGTGTTTCAACACTAGGTGCATCTATGTAACAGGATGAATTTTCTCAAACCTAACCTTAAGTCTGTTGTGTACAGTTCAAGTATAATGACTGGGCTGGATATAGAAAGAGTTATTAAAGTATAAGCTGACACTTCCGAATAGGTCCCTTGAAGAACTTAGTTTAAGTAATAATTAGTATTAATAATAATGAACAGAATAATATAGCAGAAAGAGAGCTGGATTTGGACCTCAAAAGTTCCCGTTTTTGCCACTGACTATAGTGTGACCTTGGGCAAGTCATTTCATTCTCTTTAAACCTCAGCTTTCCTTATGTGTAAAATTAAGATGATAATCACCTCCTTCACAGAAGACCACTAGAGAGCTTGAATACTCTAGAAATATAAGCTATGATTATTACAACTAACAGGATCAGAGATCTAAACCTGGAAGGCATCTATCTCAGGTCACTGGGTTTAAACCCCTCATTTTACAGAAGAAACTGAGGCCAGCCCAGAAGGGCTAAGTGATGTGCTCAACTAACCTCCTCCTGATTTTCTAAAGGCTCCATCAGTGGAGTCAAAAAGCTCTGGCAGGTCCTTCCATGCTGGGGGTTCCCCCGACCCCCTGGTTTTGAACGCAGATTCAGTGCTGGATCATGCATCTGACACCTGGGGGCTGGCTTAACTAAACGTGGAGGTAGCCAGCAGCAGAAGTGACTCATGACTACTTTAAGGCATAGGGGGGTTACAGTTTGTGCTCAAACAGATGAAGCCTTGGATGTCTCCGTTTGCTAGTCTCCCAGTTTTCTTCCCCACCCCCTACCCCCTTTCTGGCTAATCTCCTTGAAAAAAAGTATCTATACTGGGTGCCACCATTTCCTTCTCCTCTCACTCTTTTCTTTTTTTTGGAGGGCAGTTGGGGTTAAGTGACTTGCCCAAGGTCACACGGCTAGGTTTGTGTTTGTGTGTGCGTTAAGTGTCTGAGGCCAGACCTGAACCCAGGTCCTTCTGACTCCAGGGCTGGCGCTCTACTCACTGCGCCACCTAGCCGCCCCCCCTCTCACTCTTTTCTAAACCTTTTGCAATCTGGCTTGTGACTTTTTAATTGAACTTGTTCTCTACCAATGATTTCTTAGGTGTCAAATTTAGTAACCTTTTTAAAAAATATCCTCCATTCTTCCTGACCCCTACTGTAGCATCTGACGCAGTTGATAATCTCTTCCTGGGCACTTCTATCAAGCTGCCTTTGACAGATCTTCAGCCACATCATGCCCTCTACCTGTGACGTGTTCCTCAAATCTGTCCTGGGCCTTCTTCTTTCTCTTTATATTCTCACATTTGGTGATCTCATCAACTCCCATGAGGTCTATTATTGTTACAATACCGATGAATCTTAGATCCATGTATACAGTCCTAGTCCTTCTTGTCAGTTTCAGGCCTGCATTACCAATGGCCTACTAATCTTTTGCACTGGATGTCCTGTAGGCATCTCAATAACATATCCAAATCTAAACTCATTATCTGTCCCCTCTAATCTACCCTTCTTCCAAATATCCCTATTATTATCAGAGGGCACCACCACCCTCCTAGTCACTCAATGTTATCCTTGACATCTTATTTACTAACTCCACATTTAATCCATTTCCAAATATTCTCTTTTCTGCCACTACAACATCTCCTGTTAAAGAACATTCTTCTCTCTACTCTACTCTACTCCCCTTTCCCTTCTTCTCCTCATCACTTCCACGGCCACTGCCCTAGTTGAGGCCATTATTAATTCTTGCCAAGATAATTACAGTAGTCTTTTAATTGGTTCCCTGCCTCAAGTCTTCCCAAATTCTTCATATTCATTGTTCTTATGGTGCAATAATATTGCATTATATTCATGTACTACAATTTGTTTAGTCATTGCCCAATTGATGAACACCCACTTTGTTTCCAGTTCTTTGCTATCAAATAAGTTCAGCATTAGATTAACAAAGGCCACATTGCTACCAAAGAAGTAGACTATGCCTGGTATGTTTTACAACTAAGGAAGCTCATTCCAAAGCAGATAAAGAGCTGGTCTTATTAGATAAAGGCTAGCAGCAGTTGTGATCAGCAAAATAAGAGCATTTATTTTGTCCTCAAAAAAAGATGACCAAAGGAGCAAAGCAAAATGTGCCATGTCTCTGGTTGGGTGTCCTACCTTGACCCATCTGAATCTGGGCTTCAGAAGAACCCTAACCTGATTTTTAAAGGGAAAAAGAGTTTGCCCCCTGTTCTTTTCCATATTTGCTACAGCTAAGGCAGAAGATCAGGAAGCTAGATTAATATCCTTCTTAGTCCCAAACTTAAAAATCTGTTTCCCATTGCCTGTAAGATTCCCCAACAATATTTTACAATGTTTCCAAGTGAAAAGATTGATAGAATTCCAAGGTTTAATTAGTCTCTTGACATTTGGTCCATGGCTCCTAAAGTGTCCTAGAACTAAATACCGTTTCTGGTGAAAATAACGTTTTGCTTACCTGGGATTTTTTTTTTTTTAATAGGGAGAAATTTGCTTGGAAAGCACCCTTAAGAAGATGTTAGCGGGGCGGCGCAGTGAATAGAGCGCCGGCCCTGGAATCAGAAGGACCTGAGTTCGGAGCCGGCCTCCAACACTTAATCCGCACAAACAAAAAAAAACCTAGCCGTGTAACCTTGGGCAAGTTACTTAACCCGAATTGCCCTAAAGGGGCGACTAGGTGGAGCAGTGAGTAAGAGCGCCGGCCTCGGAGTTGGGATGACCCGAGATCAGATCCGGCCTCAGAAAATGAGCACCCACGCATAAATAATGACTAGCCGTGTAACCTTGAACAAGTTACTTAACCCCAATTGCTTTTAAAAAATTAAAAAATTAAAAAAAAATAAAAAAAGAAGATGTTAGCATTTTGGAGTTTTAAATGATCAACTTCGTTCAATTAGTCCAACAAATATTTCTTATGTACTGTGCTTTGCACATGACAGGCTATACCACTAAAACCAAGGCAGGAGTGCAGGGGGATGGAGGTGGATGGTTCATAACCAGTATAATCTGAATGAATAAGATGCCACCAACACCCAATTTCTTACAATATTTTCTTAAGAAGGGAAACCTCTTTGAAGAAACTTGGATTTTCTCAATATTCAGCCTATAACGACCATTTTCTCTTAACTACTTTGGAAATCTCCCATATCCCTCTACTACTACCTTAACTACTTTGGAAATCTCCCATATCCCTCTCTGCCTCAACTGCACATGCACACAGAAACGCACTAAAGAGTTTGCAGTCTCTAAGAATGTTTGCTTTTAAGAAGTCAAACAGCAGCTTCTATTCACATCAGGCCCATGTGTAGCTCAATGAACTAGACATGAATGCTAGTGAAATTGAGAGCCCCAGACTCTCCCCACTGAACGGAGTCATAATTAAAAATCACACATAGATTAAATTGTACACTATACATAAAATCCATACATAAAATTTGATAATGCCACAATTATCATTTACAAAATCTTTGTAAAATCCTCAGATGATGGAAACCCAAAACTCTTAAATGCAACAGATTTGCATTAGAGATATAGCAGAGGCAATCTTTTAAAATCTTTTAAGCAGCCCTCATTTTATCTCATTGAGGTCCACTGCTCATAACAGACAATAGTTTTCTTCAAAAACATCTTTCAAATCTGTTCATTCTAGACCAGGAATAATATAATATAATATAATATAATATAATATAATATAATATAATATAATATAATATAATATAATATAATATAATATAATATAATATAATATAATATATAACATAATTAATAAATACTGTGTCACAATAAGTTTTAAATGAACTGTGTAAGCTAAATATAAAAGGTTGTAGCAAAAAACTGGAAGTCCATCAACTGGGAACAGATGAACAGACTGACATATGGATGTTAGATGTTATGGAATAGATTTATGTTCTAAGAAATTAACCAATATAAAGAATTCAGAGAAATTTGTAAAGACCTGTATGAACAGATTCAGAGTAAATTCAGTAGTAAAGTAAATTCAGGAGAGTAACATACACAATGACTACAATATTATAAACAAAAAGAAAAACAGTAAGCTGAACTCTGAGGAACTGTAATAAACAATCTTGATCTGAAAGAACAGCTTGCCGGTATGTACCTCCCCTTCCTTCATTAGGCAGCTGGGAGATGAT
Source organism: Gymnobelideus leadbeateri (assembly GCA_011680675.1). Taxonomy (NCBI): domain Eukaryota; kingdom Metazoa; phylum Chordata; class Mammalia; order Diprotodontia; family Petauridae; genus Gymnobelideus; species Gymnobelideus leadbeateri. Next base: position 1,053,525 of record WOXC01006136.1, read on the forward strand.
GAATATGGAACACATAAAATGTCAGACATGGTAACTGGGTCGGTTGGTTTTATTTACATTTTTTTTCTTTGTTACAAGAGAATTCTCAATGGAAAGTATATCATGAAATGGCTAACAGAAAAACAAAATGCGTCAAGAAAACTTATTTTTAAAGTCATTTAAAATATCCACTAACATAGTCTGAAAGGCTATAGAAATGTGACAGGGTGGTACAGTAGAAGGAACACTGAACTTGGAATCTTGGAAATGAACTGGAATGTCTATTTCTTAGAACCACAGTTTCCTTATCTACAAAATGAAGACAAAATGTATCTACTACTTGGCTCACAGAGCTTACCGTAAGGGTCAAGTAAGCTATAAAACATTTTATAATGTAAAACTCTATTGTGAGTTATTGTTTGAAGTGTCTGAAGGCTTATTAGCAAACATGATACTTTTGAGATCGTAACTTTGTTCTGAAATAGCAGTAGCCAAGGAGCCCAATGCCAAATGCTCTCCACAAGGGGATTATCATACACTATGGCAGCTAATCCACAAGTGCTTTGTATAGGCTTAACCAAATGGATATTTACAGCTATTCCTCTATCCTGGTTAGGGGATAGGCCTGCCAAAATAACCAGTGTGCCATACAGATCTAGACTTCAGTTTCAGAGATCAGAGGGTTAACTGAGACTGCTTTCTCTATGCCTTTACAACCCTGGGATTGCCTTAATCCATCTTTTCAGTTCCTTCCTGTCCATGGTCTATTTTCTACCCTTCACTGCCTTTACTCTCACCCTAGCCAACAGTTCATTCTTTTAAACACTGACCCTAACAGCTTCTCTTTCTACCTCAAATGATTCCTTTTTTTCCTTTTTTTTAAAGAGAGTAACACAACAAAACTAAAAGAGTTGATGTGGTCACTGAGTCATAATCAATAGTTTCAACGTTATATAGAGAATGGTTACTACCATTCTGAAGACTGCAGACACATTTAAAGCTGGATGATGGCTGCTCACTTATTCGGCAAGAGCTAAATGCCAGCCCAAAAAAGTCAATTCTATTCAATAGTTACAATGAGATGTAGTGGGGGCAATAAATTTTGAAGGAATTATAATCTCTTGGGTTTAAGATACTATTTTCAGATTCCTCTACTAACCAGGAAGAGCCACTGCAGTGATGACAATTCACCTATAGTTTGTGTTAATAAAATAAAACATTCGAAGAGTTTGTAGTCGGACAACATGATTCACCTATCAAACTGCCTGCAAAAATAAAGCCCATCCAACTGGTAGGAGATTGTTTTAAAACTGAGGGAAGAGGAATTCTGAATATACCAACTTTCATCCTCACTGCTATTGAGCCTGGAAAACATTCTGGTACCATATTAGCAAGCTTTATTAGTAAATTCTAAAATTGCTGTTGGAAATGAGGATTGTGATTTACCAAATCTAGGGAGAACAGTTCTTTCCTATATCCTAGGCCAGTTACAAAGTCACTAAGTTTGGCCCAGTGATAGCACTACCAGGCATATACCCTAGGGAAATTTTGTTTATTTTTCTCATAAGAGTCTGCTTACTGGAAGCATTTTATTTTATATTACCTAAAAAGATTCAGAAAGAGAAAAAGGCAATATACAAAATCTACAAAAATATGTACAGCAGCTTTCTTTTTTTGGTGGTAAAAACTGAAAGCTAGAGAGGCTCCCACCAACTGGGGGTAAGACTGAACAAATTATGGTATATAAATAATTATGCCCTAAGAAGTTACAAAAGCAGGGCGGCTAGGTGGCGCAGCGAGTAGAGCGCTGGCCCTGAAGTCAGAAGGACCTGAGTTCCGATCGGGCCTCAGACACAATGCACACACAAACAAAAACCTAGCCACGTGACCTTGGGCAAGTTACTTAATCCCAATTGCCATCCAAAAAGCAAAAAAAAAAAAAAAAAGTTACAAAAGCAATGGTTTCAGGGGCAGCTAGCTGACACAGTGGATAGAGCACTGGCCCTGGAGCCAGTAGGACCTGAGTTCAAATTCAGCCTCAGACACTTGACACTTACTAGCTGTGTAAACAAGTCACTTAACCCTGCTTGCTTCTGGAAAAAAAGGGGTGGGGGGAGGGAAATGTAGTTTCCAAGAAACTTTGTTAGACATGTTAACTAGTGCAGGGTGAAGTCAGAAGAAGCAGGAAAACAATTTATATATTAAAAAAACAAAAGAAAACAACTCTCATCAAAGTAATGGATCGTCCATTAATTCCTAAACACCTATATAAGGAGGCACGCTACCCATACTCGATCCTCCCCACCCCCAAGACAGAGAGGTGACAGACTCTGCATGCATAACAAAACGTTTTTGGATTTGAACAATATGGAATTAGTTTTTTCTGGCCTATACAGATTTGTTACAAGGATTTTGGTTTTCTTTTTTTTTCAAGTGGGGATAATAGAAAGGAGAGGGCATTAAGTTAGGGGTAGCGTTCCCCTTCCATCCAAATGAGAAGGGAAGGCCAGGAGGAAAAACAGACAAGCAGGCCAATTTAAAAAGTTAAATGTTAAAAAACCCTCTTTTTGTTTTATAGCATATCTAGAAATGCTCGTTTTATTTAGCGTTTAAATTCCGCGTAATTGTTTCTTTTTAATGTGCACAAATTCTTTGGCAAAACAGAGACTGGGGAAGCTGGGGGACCTAGTGAAATAATGCATAATTTTTCATATCCACTTAGCTTTTAACATGATTTCCCAAGGAACATATACATTTACCACACGTAAATAAATGTGCCAACACTGTATAATGTTGAAGTGGAAGTGAGAAGCCCTGTCTGAGTTGCAGGCTTGCCTCTGCTAGTGTATGGCATGGATCTGGGAAGGTCACTTAACCTTTCTAGGTCAAGGTTCCTTGACTGTAAAACAGAAGGGGAGCTGAGACAGAGAGGGTCAGACAACTATGATTCTCTTCAGCTGTGAGAAGAAATGATGATTGGCTCATGATTAGAAGAAAGTTGAGGTATATCATAATACACTGATAAAAGTCATATGGGAGGAAACTGTGATTGTGCTGGAAATCTCAGGGTAATACCAGACAGACCCCCAGGGAAATGGGCCTCATCCCCAAATTCTCTCAGCAACAGCTCAGCAGGTGATAGTAAATCAGGTGCTGCAGATTGCATTTTCAATTCCTAGTGCAATATAGCAGAATCTACTTTTCTTAAAAGGCAGGTTGAGACTACTAAATCAGGCCCAGGTGAAGATATTAAAGTCCTCAGCTATGAAAAGGCAGGCATTTCCCACTGTAGATTATGTGTGAGTGCTAAAAAAAAAAAAAAATCGGCTTGTGGGGAGGAAGCCACTTTGGGGAGAAAAGCTGAAGAGAAAGTAATACCATCCTTTACTCAGAAAGAAGCCTGCATGCAAGTCTGTTGGAAGGTGAATGGGAAGGAGCAATTCCAGCTGCCAGGCATTGGAACAGAGCCAGAAAATCTTTTGTTTAGATGAGTATTTGGGTGAGTAAAGCTCTATGCTAAGGAAAGCAGGTGACCCTTCGCAGGGGACCCAGAGAGGAAAGAGTAAGAATCTAGAATAAAGGCAGTCCCAGTCTGAAAAAGGCAAAAAAGCTTAGTGCAGTCTTTCACATCAGAAAGATACATAGATCCAAAGGCTTTCTTTCTGTCTTGGACCAGGGGCCTAGTTGAGCTACTAAAACTACTTTAAAACTTTAAAACTTCCTCAAATGAATCCAATAGTCCCTTATCAGTCAAGCAAATTAGCACTAGTTGAACAGTTCAAGAGGGACAAGTCAACCATGAGTCAGTCTAAGTGGCTGTTTCCCAGTTCCAGTCTATGTTTTTCTGACACAGGCACTGCTATGTTCTCAAATCCCCAACCACTGCCTTCCCCTGCTTTATAGTATATACCTTGTAGACCAGGGGGCTAGCAAACTACAGCTTGGGGCCAAATCTGGCCTGCTGCCAATTTTTATGTAAAAGCAGAGCAGGCTGGATAGTGTCCACCCGGACGTAGACTGCCCACCCCTGCTCTGGATGACTCCTTCACCTTCTTCTGCTCTGCTAGAGTTTCCCTGGGACTGAGCACCTGAAGGGCAAGTCATAACGTCTTTTTCCTCCTTTGAGCTCTCTTGGACAACACCCTAAACCTGTCTCCTATAATCTCTGCCATTAAAGCACTCCCTTAAATTCCACTTAACCCAACACTATTTGGGAAATATGGCCAATTCCTCCTAGCTTTTTCCTAAATACAAAATGCAATATTATCCCCTATTTCCTCCAAAGTGATTGGGCTGACAGATTCTGAAAAGGTGCCTCCCCTACATCAAGGTAAGACTATGCAGTAATCCACTGTGAGCCTGAAATGTTATGTTCACTGCTGCTGCTGTTGCAGCTGTTTTACTGAGTCATCAAGTTAGTTTATCACTTTCTTTTCCTTTAATTAAGTGGGGCCAATAAGCACTTGGCTCACCACCACTGAGAACATAGGTAAGAGACAAGTGCAATAAAACCCAAATACCCAGGCTTTCCCTAGCCTTCTCTAGGAATGGCAAATGACCAAAAGCTACTGTTAAAAGAAGGCAAATTCCCATTTATACAGTTTTCTGTACATATTCAGCCCAGTCTCCTTTATTTACTACATCATTCTCAACATGGAGAAATTATGCCTGTCATGTAGCACTTTGGGTCACTTATAAAATACCTTCTCAATTAAAGGACTAGACTGTTCAAAGTGAGGCACCAAGAAGAAAAGGGAACATTTTAGAGACTTAATCATCAAGGACTTTCTAGTTAATCTTCAGTTTAACAAAATATTCCAGCAGGGAAGCCTGAGGCTTTATTATTCCTGGACTTTCTTAGCTCTTTGAAGGCACTGGCTCCCAGCAAAGATCAGGAAGGGTTTTTTGAGAACATAAACAGGAAAATACTCAATGGTCGATGACATATCTGAATGTAAAAACATCTTTAATGAGAAAGTTTGCATACCTAAATTTAGTTAAAACGCATCAAATACTACACCTCAGTGGAAAAATTAATGTACTGTTTGACCCTCTCAATGATTAAGAAGTCTGGAATTGTAAATCAAGCCCGTTCTACAACAGGGACTGAGCCCCCCCACCCCGTAGCTCATCACCCTGGCCTGGAGTCCTATTGCTTTGGGCAGCCCTATGGTCAGTCAGGTGGAGACTAACATCCCCCCTGCTGGGTTGCTGCATTAGACTATCCCATTTAGACTTGAGCCTGTAAGTAACAGAGAGACTGGAGATCTCAGGGGGAGCAGAATTTCAAAGGGCAGAAAAAAACAGATGAAAATGTATGCTTAAGTCTGTAAACAGCAAGGTAGATCAAGGTAGAATCAGTGACTTTTCCCCATCCACACTTCTCTTTAAGGAAGTATGTAGAATGAACTGCATTTAAGAAACTGAGTGCTTTTAATGAGCCTGCTGAGAGGCAGAATGGTGGAGTGAATAGAACTGACCGCAAAAACAACCAAAAACACCTGAGGTCAAGTCCTATTCTGACACACACTGGCTGTGTGACCTTGGGCAAGTCACTTAACCTCTCAAGTGCGCTAGTCAGTGAGGAAGAGAACCAAGGGAGGGTGGTGTCCTGAAAACCTAGAGAGAGAATAGAATCAAGGAGGAAAAGGGTGATCAACAGCAACCAAGATTGCAGAGAGGTCAAGGAGACTGAGAATTAAGAAAAGGACACTGGGCTTGGCAATGAAGATATCATTGGTAACTTCGGAAAGGAGAGTTTGGGTGGAATGATGAGATTGGAAGCTGAAGAGCAAGGGAGTGTTGAAAGGAGAGAAAGTGGAGGCACCTATTGTAAACAATCTTTTCAAGGAGCTCAGTCACAAGGGGAAAAGAGCTATACAGAAGACTGCAAAGACGGAAGAATCAGGTGAGGGCTTTTTGAGGAAGGGGCGAATGGGTATGTTTGTGAGCAGTAGAGAAGGAACCAGAAGATGGGGAGAGACTGAAAATAAGTGATAATGGAGATCCACCCCCCACCTGTCTTGGAGGGCAGGCTGGAAAAGGATTCCTTGAACAAGGAGAGGGGTTACTCTGGGTAAGGAGTAAGGCTATTTTATCATCTGAAACAGAGCTGAAGGAGCAGAAGGCACCTGACTGACAGGAGATAAGGAAGAGGGAGTTCACAGCGAATGGCCTCAATTTTTTCTGTAAAATCTGAGGCGAGATTCTCAGCTGAGGGGGTGTAGGGAGAGAGTCTTAGGAGGCTTGAGGAGGGATGAAAAGGTTTATAAGAGCCACTGTGGAGAATGGGATGGTGAGCTAAGGTTATGTAACATAAATCTGTAGTGGACTGAGGCAGAACAGTTGAGTGATTTTTCTCATTTAATAGCAAGTATAGAGGAGCAAAGATGGGATGGCAGGAACAATCCAAGGTTGAGATTTAGCAGAGCAGAATCAGTGAAATAAGGGGGCCAGAGAACTGAGAGAAAAGGATCATATAGTGGAGAGCTGAACTAGTTCATCAAGGTGTCAAGACAGAGAAAAGAGTAGAGAGTGGCTAATGAAGGGGAGATGACCTGGGAGACAATCGATGAATCAAGGCATTGGAGGTCACAATATGAAGAAGTAGGGTTTGATAAGGAAGGCAAAAAGAAAGGTGGAGAGCCAACTAACTGATTATGGCCAGATTTCAGAATTCTTGAGCATGGAGGTAATGTATTTGTGGGTAATGGCAAATTCAGAGGTATGATCATCTGTGAGGCTGAAGTAGGATGGAGGAACATGTTGGGGGAAGTGAGTAAGTTGAGGATCTGAGTTATTAGAGTGTTTTTGAGGGAGAACTAATATGTATTCTGAAGTTTCCTAGTATTAAGGGCAGGAGTTGGGAAAGAGAAATTGTAAAGCAGTTACTGAACTCTTTGAGGAGGGGAATGACCTGGAGATATGCAGACAACAGCTCTCAAGATTTTGATTGTCTGGTAGTGATGAATAGCATGAACTTGAAAGGAGAAGAAGTTAACTGCATAATGGAGGTAGGGAAAGAACTTGGAAGTGGCAACTGAGAACAAAGCCTAACAAAGACTATTCCAATGCTCCACCTCAACCAGCAAGTAGAGGGAAATAAATAAAAGCACAACCAGTAATCCAAAAGGGTGGTTAGGGGGGCTGTGTCATCAATGAGGAGCAAGGTTTCAGTAATAGCTAGAAGATGGAAGGAGAAGGAAAGGAAAAGATTTAGGATGAAGTGAAATTTATTACTTACGGAAAAGGCATTCCAGACAGCACGGTGGGAGGGTGTGGGGGTTGAAGGATTGAGGGGGATGGGAATAAAGAATCAGATGGCGAGATGAGGAATGGGGTTTAGATTAAGACTTACAGGGGTTCAGAATCAATGGGATATACAGAGTATGATCAGGTGTAAAAACATTCATCAGTGAGTAGAAGGTCCTTTTCCCAAGGGAAGCTGGAGACAAGTACAGTACAAAGGGGACCGCACAGGGTCAAATGGTTGGCCCTATCTCACTACTCCCCTTTTCTCCAAAGCCTGAAGATAGCACAGCAGCTAAATCACTATTGATTAGAGAAATGCAAATCAAAACAACCCTGAGGTACCACATCTCACTGGCCAGACTGGCTAAGATGACAAAACAGGAAAATGGTAAATGCTGGAGAGGATGTGGAAAAATTGGAACACTAATGCATTGCTGGTGGAGTTACGAACTGATTCAACCACTCTGGAGAGCAATCTGGAACTATGCCCAAAGAGCTATAAATAATCTCATACCCTTCGACCCAGCAATACCACTTCTGGGGTTGTATCCCAAACAGATCATAGAAGTAAGAGGAAGATCCATATGTACACAAATATTTATAGCAGCTCTTTTTGTGGTGACAAAGAACTGGAAATTAAGGGGGTGCCCATCAACTGGGGAATGGCTAAACAAGTTGTGGTATATGAATGTAATGGAATACTATTGTGCTATGAGAAACAAGGAGCAGATGGACTTCATATTTACCTGGAGAGACTTATACACGCTGATGCTGAGTGAGTAGAGCAGAAACCAGGAGAAAATTTGTACACAATTATAGACACAACACATGTGTGACAACCAACTTTGATAGACTGGACTCTTCTCAGCAGTGTAAGGTCATAGGACAACTCCAAGACTCATGATGGAAAGAAATGTCTACATTTAGAGAAAGAACAGAATTCAAATGCAGATTGAAGCAAACTACCTGCTGTCTTTCTCTTTCTTGTTTGGTTTTGTTTCCTCTTTCCCATTGTTCATTCCATCAGTTATAATCCTTCTTTACAACCTGACTAATGTCTAATGTGAAAGTATTTGCAGATCCTGTACTTGATTGTATGCTGCCATGGAGGGAGGAGGGGGAGAAAATTTGAAACTCAAGGGATTGTGGAACTGAATCTTGTAAACTAAACGTAGACAAACTAATAAAGAATTTTACCAATCAAAAAAATGGCATAGCAGGAGATAGACATCTTACTTTCTACATATTTATTTTTCCCTCTATAGACAGGCAAAGCAGGTGAAAGAAAGTCTCAGGTCAAAGGAAAGGTTCTTCCTCTTTGTACCAGATTCTCCTCATCGTGTCTGGGAGATGATGCTGGCAGCAGCAAGAGGAGGAAGTTGCCTTCTGTTGGCACAGATCCAAGTTGGCCCAGCTGGGTCCCTTGCTGCCTTCGGGGTACATACAAAGACTGAAGGTTTGGCTCTTCTTCTCACCTGAGGCTAGGGATCAGGCAGAAAGTCATAGACTACCTGGGCTGTCATATGTTACAATAAAAATTGCATACAAGCAGAATACAGCATAAAACAAGAGATAGGCTGGTCGTATATCGTAGTTGAGGGACAATAGACAACAGCCAGCATGCTCCATTGGTAATCATCTAAATGTTAAAACCTACAGGAAGATTTCTAGCTTGTTAAATGGACCCCTACTAGAGATCCATGGAAGGGCACTGACAAAGATCTCGATAACAATGAATGGGTTGTGATTCTCTTTCTGAGAGAGTTCCCAATCCATGAGAACAAATCTAAAGAATGCTCCAAGTCTAAGCAGATGAAGTAAACTGTCAGAGTAACGCTAAAGCTTGTCTACATGCTATGGCCTTTAGCCTGTAGTTCAGTATCCTCAGAACAGTTACAAAACCGTAAATTTCAATAAAATACCAGATCCATGGAACAAGTTAGAATCTTAAGCCCTGGAAGGTTCTTTAAAGGCGATCTAGTCTAATTCGACAATGTTTGAATGTAAAGTAGAATCTAAGTTCCTTAAAGGCATGAACTGGTTAATTTTCACCATTATATCTACCCCCCACTGCATCTGGCATTGTGCCTAGCACAGAGCAGGCACTTAAATGCTTATTAACTTGGGGCAGTTTCTTCCATTAGACAGTTCTGCTTTCTGAAGCCACACTTTGAAGTCCTTCGTGTACACCAAATTATGGTGTGGAAGGAAACCTTGGCTGTGTAGTCCAACCTATCTATGCCTGCAGCATGAGTCTCCTCTTAAAACAATGACTTAAACTCAGGTCAAACTGCAGGTTTTACAAAAGCTACTGGTTTTTATTTCATGTACCATTCATAACCCTTTCCCTTGGGCTTTAAATGCAGCAGGCTAGAGAACAGACAAAACCTGGTTACACTCTAGAAGCAAACTTGACTTTCAAAGAAATCTTTCACAACACAAGGTCTGGGTGTAAGCCCTGCCGAAGACACTTGCAAAATAGTAAATACTGGAGTCAAGAACTAAACTTAAAACCAAGGCAAATTCCTTCATATTTAAGGGAGAAAAAGTGGGAATTACAGAGCTGGAAGGGTCCTTAGAAATTCCCTATGTTTAACCCCTGCATTTGACAGAGATGGCTTCTGCAAAACAAGATCTGGATGAGAATAGGAAGGGAACAGTTTACCCAAAGGAGTCCCATTTTAGTAGCAAAGCAGGACTAAAACCTAATTCTCCTGAATTGTACTCTACTGTATTTCATGAACACATCCAAAGTTCAATTCTACAACCATTTATTAATGGTCTATTAGATGAAGGCAAATCTGAAGTGTTTGGGGTTTTAATTTGTTTTGGGAGACTAGATCTCCCTGACTCAGGTAGCTCCCAGATCCATGGAGTGTCCCTCTGGTGCCAGACATAGTCCAAATATCCTTTCAACTTGGTCCTAATACATCACTGATTCACTAGTCTCAGCCTTCCCAAGCCTGCTTCAGGAGATCATGGGTATGCACCCTCACGCCAAGCAAAATGCCCAGTAAATCTGAAATTTAAAAGGTAATTACTCATATAGCAAGTTATTTTAAGAATAACAATCGACCTCAACTTTGAGAATAGTTTATATCTATATGGCTTTTCCTAGATCACAAAGTGCTTTCCTCCAAAATCTGAGAGCAATAATATTGGTAGTATCCATTTTACAGATGAAGAAACTTAAGGCTCAGAGAAGTTGCTGCTTGCCCAAGGTCACATGAGATAGATCTCAGAGCCAGGTATTCTGACTCGGTGTAAGGTTCTTTCTTCCATACCACAGGAGATTGGCCTATTTTGCAGGGGCCATAAAGAAACCAGGCTTCAGTGTCTTTCAATCTCCTTCTCTTTACCCAGGGTAAATCAGTACAGTTTCAGTGCACATATACTACCCTACATAATTTATAGAATAATCACTTGGAATTTACAGCAAGAGAAAAAAAAAGTTTAAAATGAGTTCAATGTTTAAAACCCTCGACCAAATCTGAGGATTTTCTTTTTAGTCTATCATCTGGTATTAGTTACACAGGACAAAGCCCTATAAGGTGGGCACTTGTATTTCATGTATTTCCTTTTGGCAATGAATCATGCTTTCACAAGGACCTCTCCATCCTGCAAAACCTCCTTTCCCAGGAGGTCGAACTTAAAAAGAAAAGAGGACTTGTCTAACCTGAAAATGAGTCTTCTTAGGCAAGCTAAATTAGAGCAGGCCCATTCCTGCAGCTGTGAAGGTGAGCCCATTCACATATTTTCATGGACTTGTGCTAGTAACAGAGAGCTGGAAACTGCCTGTTTCAACTTAATAGGAATCTCTCGTTCATTATCATCTAGGCAGTCTCTAAGCTTTAGGTTAACATCTTTGTGTGGCCAGGAAAAGAAATTCAAAATGTGACAAAATACTACAACAGACCCCTGCCACTAACCCTTGGTCCCACCCTAAGCTTCATTTTCTCCCCCATAACTTCATTATCAAAAGCTCCTTGAAAGCTTATCACAATAGGAGATAAATGCTTCAGACATATAGGGGTGTGTATCTTTGTTGAGGGGGTGGGGGGGACCGCAGCAGCAACATATTGTCTGATTCTTCCCTAGAAATTTCACTATTTGACTTGTATGGGATTAGACATGTAACAGAGCTGGAGAGCAGCTAACTCAACCTGTCTATAGGAACACAACACAAAAGCCCTTTTAATGATTAAAATAGATTCTGTCTCCTGAAATTCTTTACCATCCCTGAGACGGAACAATGAGTTAATTCAAACACTGCATATTTGGAAACACTCTGTAGGATAAAACACCAAGTAAAAGTCCAAGTGTTACAGAAATGTGCCCCTGTCACAACTCTCATTCTTCTGGAAGAAGCAATTTCAATCATTAGGCTGAACAGCTGCTGTAATCTCACGCAAATACAAAACCTGTCCAGAAATGTCTAAATGAAAATTACCTCAATTAAACCAGCCAACCCTCAATGTGAAAGCGGGCAGGGTCAGGGGGGGAAGAAGGGCAAAGTATTGCATTATGTTATAAGACCCTTTAAAAGGTGAGGACTAAATAGAGGCAGCACCGTCAAGGGCAAACTCTCTGGTTTAGTTAGAAGCCCTGGATTCAAATCCCAGCTTTATGCTTAACAGCTGACATTTATATAGCACTTTTAAGTTGTGACTCTTATTTTGGTTTCAGTTTACTCACCTTTAAAGTGAGGACTGCACTTTAGATTAGAACCAACAAAGGTTCCTTTCTGGCTCATGAATGGGGGGAAAGAGCTGAATCTGAACATCTGCCTCTATCCAAATATACCACTTCAGACTGTAATAATGGTTCAAGGCAAGCCTTAGCTAACTATAAAAAGCCTTTCCTTTAATTTTTTTAATAGCCTTGGAGGCTATTCGATCTAACTTAAAAAAATTACACATGGATATTTCATTCTCCAGTCTTTAACCAGCTCTATTATTAGTCTTTTATGGTTTATTTTTATTTATTTTTTGGTCTGGGCCTCTGATTAAAATCCTGGTGAGAAAACTCTCTCCGTCTAAGCAGATCTGAAGCTTGTAATCTTATAGTTGTCTGGGTCATTGAGAGGTAGAATGACTGACACAGAGTCACACAGCCGTCAGAGGAAAAACCTCTCTGCTACTCTAAGACAGGCAGCCACAGATTACGGATATCTGCATGAAAACACTTGTTCAGGCCCTACCCCTACCCCCTAATCCTCAGGTGACATCAGAATTAATTGGCCAGTTAAATGTGATTATTACAAAGATTGCAGTTCTAAGGAGGCAGAGGGTCAAACATCAACATAGGCAGACAAACACTTTGGGTGTTATTTAGGTAAATGTGCCTCAGAAGGAGAGAACTGGAAAACACTTCCACTTAAGTGCCAAGGAGAAAAAAACAAACCTTTGTAAAAGGCTCCTCTGAGTATCCCAAATGTGACGTAGTTGTTGGCCTACTTCCTAAATCCTATAAGAGTTTAGCAGCTTGGATTTAAAAAACAAACAAAACCCCTCGAAGTGATACCTTACCCAAAAGAAGCAGCACAGTAAAATGTGCATCATAGGACTTTGTTGTATCTACCACAAACTAATGGAGCAGAGGGGGAAAAATAACCATGTACAAGATGCCCTAGAAATACTACACTTACATTAACTACTACAAGATGAATCTTGCACCAGGTTCTAAAGGTAAGAGACTGGCCCTACCCAAAAGAAGTTTCTTTCCTGGAGGAAAAGATGGCTCAAGAAGAATATGGCTGAGTGTCATGTAAATAGTAGAAAGTGCTTAATAAATAAATATCCGCTGAATTAAAAGAGTCCAAACAAGTAAAAGATTAGTTTTGGAAGACTGGACCAACTAAGGGATGGTGTAGAGGAGAACAATGGTGGGACACAAGCTTTTTTTTTTTTTTTTTACTTTTTTGGACAGGGGAGGGCAGGGCAATTGGGATTAGGTGACTTGCCCAAGGTCACATGGCTAGAGTTAAGTGTCTGAGGTCACATTTGAATTCAGGTCCTCCTGACTCCAGGGATGGTGCTCTCTATTCACTGCACCACCTACCCACCCCAGCACAAGTATATTTTAATGATGAGTAGGGCTCTGATTGACAGAGAGGGACATTTCAGGCAAGAACAGCAAGAGTATCAAAGATGCAGGTGGACTACACCAACCAGCTGGAACCAGAAGGTTTCTATTGAGTAGCAGTAGGAGAAAAGGTGGAAAGGAGAATCATAAAATGTCAGTGTGCCAAGGTCAGATTGGTAAATCTAGTGGACTTCTCCCTTTCTATCCTCAGTTTCCTCTCTGACTTCTTTCTTTCTAGCATTCTGACAGGGATCACCCTCTTCCTTGGCTAAGGCAATCCTTATGGGTCTTTGTAATGGAAATGCAGATTTAAAGATCTTCCCTGCCCCTAGCTTAAGTGCACCTGGAGCCTGTGGTGGGAGGCTTGTTTTTCAGGGAAGCCCACACCTTGATACTTTGTGATTGGGCAGTGGGTCAAGGAGGTTGTTACAATCTCTGAGCTAGGAGAAGACTATATAAACCCTGATGAGAGGCTTTGCTTTGGGGCTCACTTTGAGAAGTGTTGTGTGATTTGACCAGATGAGACTCTGGGAAGCCGTTGTTGAGAGCCCCCCGGCTTTGAAAACCCAGATGTTGATGCTTCCCTCTCTGGTAACTGTGATTTGGTATTGAATAATGTTGGGACAGTTTGGAAGCCTGTCTGTTTGATTTGTAAGTTCTGTAACTCTGAAGTTTGGGGTGCTGACCTTTTCCCCTGAACTAGGTAATGTATGTTTGTTTGATTAAAGTAAGCTTGTTAACCCGTTTTGAGTTGCTTTCCTTTTGAAAAGCAGATTTAAGAACCTGTGTTGGCAGCTACCCTGGGGATATTGGGGTGCTTGCTGCTACAAAATGGCGACGAGGGATGGGATCTGCTGAGTAAAAGGAAAGTATGGGGGCTGGGATAATTGTTTGTTTCCCAGTTGTGGTAGCTGTGATTCTGTGGAGCCATGGAGCAGGAGAGAAAGACCTGCATGCTGACTTCACTGAGCTGAGAGCAGGAATGGTGAGCTGCCTGCATGGAGACCTGTGGAGAAGCCTGGAGCTGCTGCCTTCTGCTGGAGGAGAAGGAACCCAGGAGTTTGGAGTTCAGCCACAGGACAAGATAAGGACTGTGTGGCAAAGCAGGGGCACTGAATGTGTTTCCTTGCTGCATCCCACAGTTTGGGACCCAGGGGGAGGATGGACTTGTGACTGGTGGGTGGGGTGAAGTGCCATGGACCCCAAGGACCCCACTTTGGTTTTGTTGCCCAGCTCCCTCTCTGGACTTGGAAGCTGGGGATGGAGCAGTGTGAGGGGAAGGACACCGCCCCCCTCCCAAGAGTACTTTATGTGATAATGCTTTTTATTTTGTGAATTGATGTGAAAATGCAATGTACTTTGTTTAAGACCCAGTGGCCACTTTGGTAACTTTAAACGTACCTTGAAAATATGACTTAAGGGATGGTTAGTGATAATTGAAATGTAAATTGTCTATGCTATGGGCATCCTTAGTAAGACTTTACTGAATAAGGTACTGGTTGTACTTTGAGATATTGTTACAGATAAGAGACTAATTGAGTTAATCAAGACTTTGCCCCATGAGTGGAAGACTTGTACTTTGAAAACTGATGTAACTGATTGAGTTAACTTAAGAGTGACTATTTTTTGATTTTACTGATAAGTGAGATTATATTGTGATTTTCTTATGTACCTGGAAAATGTGACCTAAGAGATGTTTAGTGCTAATTCAAATGTAAATTGTATATGCTATGGGCATGAAAGATCTTGGGGCCGAATGTAATGGAAATGCAAATTTAAAGATCTTCCCTGCCCCTAGCTTAAGTGCACCTGGAGCCAGTGGTGGGAGGATTGTTTTTTAGGAAAGTCCACACCTTGATACTTTGTGATTGGGCAGTGGGTCCAGAAGGTTGTTACATTCTCTGAGCCAGGAGAAGGCTATATAAACTCTGATGAGAGGCTTTGCCTTGGGGCTCACTTTGAGAAGTGTTGTGTGATTTGACCAGATGAGACTCTGGGAAGCCGTTGTTGAGAGCCCCCCGGCTTTGAAAACCCAGATGTTGATGCTTCCCTCTCTGGTAACTGATTTGGTATTGATGCATGTAATGTTGGGACAGTTTGGAAGCCTGTCTGTTTGATCTGTAAGTGCTGTAACTCTGAAGTTCGGGGTGCTGACCTTTTTCCCCTGAACTAGGTAATGTATGTTTGTTTGATTAAAGTAAGCTTGTTAACCCATTTTGAGTTGCTTTCCTTTTGAAAAGCAGATCTAAGAACCTGTGTTGGCAGTCACCCTGGGGATGTTGGGGTGCTTGCTGCTACAGTCTTCTCTTTGACCACTATTCTAATATTTTTGCTAACTCTTCATCTTTTTTCTGCAACTGAAATGTGAGTATTCTCCAGGGTTATCTCATTGGCTAGCCTTTCACTCTCTTCTTTGGTGATCCCATAGCTTTAATTATCATCCAAACCTCTATCTCCACACTCTATTTCTGCTTGGAGTCCTAGTGTCAGATTCCCAACTATCTGCTGACTACCAATGAAATGGCCAGCTGCTACCTTAAATCATATTCAAAACTGAATTCATCTTGCTTTCCCCCCAAAAACCTGTCCTCCTATATAACTGTAAATTGATGACATTACCATCCTTCCAGTCACCACGATGAACAACTTCACAATCTTTGACTCCTGTCAATTCTCCCTCCACCATATCTCCAATCTGTCCCTTCCCTTCCACACCCCCGGCAACCATCCTAGTTCAAGCTCTAGTCACTTAAAGTTTTTTTTTAACTAGTCTATTTCCCTCCAGTCTATCTCCAATTCATCCTTCACAATGCTGTTTCACCACAGTCCCTGAATCTGTCAGTGGCTCTCCATTGCCTCTCAAATCAAATACAAATTCATGACCCAGGCATTCAAGGCCCTTCAATCTGATTACAACCCACCTTTATATACAGATGTATACGACTCCCCTTTCACATTATTATTTTTCAACCAAACCATTCTGCTCCTTGTCCTTTTCTCACCCTCTCCAGTCTATGCCTTTGTTCATTCCTCGAACTGTAATTATTAGCGCCCACCCAAACACTGTTTAAGTGCCTTCCTCCTAGATTCAACTCTGGGAGAAGATAGTATCTCTACCATTCCTTCCCTGACCCTCCCAGCCCAAAGTCTCCCTCACCAGATTTCTCACAACAGACTTGCCTATTGTCCTTATATGCACTCAGCATTCTAGTACCAGCTTTTTTTTCTACATATCTCCTCCCTTCCCTCCCATAAAATCTAAGCTCCCAGGAGATTAGTCTGTCAGGTCATTTGTATATACAGCACCTTGCACATGGTAGGTAACTCGAATGAATGTTGCAAAGGATCTTAGATCCAGTCTATCCCCCTCATTTCATACATTATTGTAGTCAGAAACTTGTTTTACTTCAGGTTTTTTTTTAAAGAAGTAGTAAAAAAAGACACAAATTAAGAGACCAAGTTAGAAAGTGAACCTGAAATGTTTATCTAGAATATCCTTTCATTCAAGTCAAACATTTTATTAAACATCAGAGGTCAAGGTATTAGGAACACAATAACGAAAATAATGTTCCCTGCCTTCTAGAGGGACATGAATAATATATAACCTTATAAAGCACTTTAAGTTTTATTTTAAAAGTTTTTCCTAGGGGCGGCTAGGTGGCACAGTGAATAGAGCGCCGGCCCTGGAGTCAGAAGGACCTGAGTTCAGAGCCGGCCTCCGACTTAATCCACACAAACAAAAACCTAGCCGTGTAACCTTGAGCAAGTTACTTAACCCCAATTGCTTTAAAAAAAAAAAAGTTTTTCCTCAACCCTGTGGAGCTGAAAAAGAGAACATGATGTTCCCATCTTGTAGCTAAGGTACCTGAGGGTCTGTGAGATTAAACGACTGGCCCACAGCCACATCTTGTCAGATCTAGAATTCAAACATAGGCCTCCCAGGTCCATTACAGTAGTCTTTCCACAATGCTATACTGAGTAAAACCTGAAAACAGCAAAGGAGATATCCAGACAAGTTCTAAGTCCAAGGAAGGACAACCTAAGTTGCTACAGAAGGAATTCAGGGAAGGCTTCTTGAGAAGCAGCAGCAAGCTGGGTCTTGAAAAGAATTTCAGCAAAGATAAGGAAGGGAAAGTTTTGCAGTTCTATATGACTAAGAAAGCAGAAGACAGGATCTGATCATGGAACAATTAGTACAGTTTGGCCAGAATAAAGAATGCATGAAGGGGAATGATGTGAAATAATGCTAGAAAGGTCATTCAGATGTAATCCAGACTCAGACTACAAACAATGTTTAAGGGTTTGCAATTTATTCTATATGAAACAAACCAGTGAAGGCTCTTTTAGCAAGAAAGTGACAATCAAGTCTGTGTATTACCAAGATCAATTTGACAGTTGTAGGAAGGATGGATTGGTGGAAATAAGGAATACTAGAAGTAAGGTGACCAATTAGTTAATACTACAGGTAAGAGGTAATAAGGGTTTAATATAGAGTACAGCAGGTCAGAAGCAAGATTACAGAAATAGAAGGGATGGAGGGACAGGCCATGGAGGGGGAGACAGATAGCTTTTTAACCTGGATTACTTGAAGGATGCTAGATTATAAACCTAAACACCATTAAACTAGATCTTCCAGCTCCCTCTATCCCCCAGTATCCCAGATTAAGAGATATCTGCTTCTTTAGAGCATTTCTAATGCAAAAGACCTAAAATTTTTCCCTTTAACATAATATAGGGGGAAGGACTGCCAGACTCCAGTCAGACTTAGGGCTGAATCCTGGTTCTGACACAAAACTAGCTATATGACCACAGGCAAGTCTCTTTATTTCTCAGCATGTTTGTTTCTGTAAATGGGGATAACACTTACTACTACCTAAATCACAGGTCTGTTTTGAGGAAAGTATTATGGAAATGGAAGAAATTATTCACTCCAAAGGGATTAGAATAAGCATGAAAAAAAAAAACAATTAAAAACAAATAGGAGACACATAGGCTAGCCTGGCCAATTCCTGTTTGTACCTGGCCTGTACCCACAAGGATCTATACTTTTAGACAGGCCAGAAGAATCAAACTTTTTTTTTTAACTGTTTTCCAAATTTAATAAATATCTGGCTGCCCTAAGGTAAGTCTACACAGCTTTATGACTACAAAGGTGAGCCAATTTTCTTCTTCTGGCTAGTTCCATTAAAATCGGCAGCAATTCCAGAGTTTGACCAGAGTAAGTGTTCAAACCAGGCTTCTGAAAAAGTCCTGCCAAAGTTTCTCAGTTGAACTTAGCAAAAATCACCAATACTTTGTGGCTACTCCTATAAAAAGGCTTGTCTAAGAAAGAAGAAGTGATTGGCTCAAAATCTGAAGCATTAGGAAAATCAAATCAACAAAATCCTACTCCCTATAACCCACAGTACTTTGATCTATACAGGCCCATCTAACTAAGCCTTTAGATCCTGGTGGGTCAGGAAGGGTTAACCTTTAAATATTAAAAATTTTCATTTATTATTCTACACTGCTGTTTCCTGGTACTTTCAAGTGGTGATTCTAATCTTAATTTTTATAGCCTCTGTGGCTCAATCTGTCCACACAGTAGAATGTTATTTTTACTGTAACCTATTCTTGATTTCAGACACTTCAGTTTGGGAATTTAGCAATTTTCCTAATAAAGGGATATCTGGTCCTGATGTTCTCTGTAAATAGTAGGTACTTCTGATCAGCCTGCTAAAATTCAAGGGGGAACTGACTAAACCCCCCCTGAAGGGGTCAGGATGCCTGACCTTTATGTACAAAGATGATTTAAAAAAAAAAAACCCTAATTCTTGCAACTTGTTAAAGTTTAGCTGATGGTAGGCAGTAGAACACTTCCCCCTCACTCTCTTTCTTTTTAGTCTTCCCACTCCTTTGAATATACCAATTGGTACAAAGTAAGGATGGGTGTTTCACAAGAAAATGCTGTATAAGAAGGCACAGCACCTGGGCACCCTAGCAAAGAATTAATTGCTTCGGAACGCTAATAGATCACACAGTATACAGTTCAGACTGTTCTTCTGAAGAAACTTTTGTAGTAATAAGAACAAGAGGCTTAAAAATCCAATGGAAGCTTTTCTCTTGAAAAATGTTCTCTTTGCAACACTGTTAGCCCTAAACTGAAACTGATAGAAAGTAGCTCCCACCAAAAGAACCCACTCACTATTAGCACAGCAGCTAGAGCAACCAGAATGAGAGGCCAATTTAAACACACACAGTACCCTAAAATAAATGTCGACTCCCAGCTTATTATTGGTATACTACAGTTGACGAAATGCAAAAACACTGCAGCCTCTGTTAATTCTAAAACCATGAAAACCTGCTAATGCAGGAAGTTACTCTAAAAAGGCAACTTGTTTTTTTTACTTAAATAGAAATATCAATTTAAGCTTTCCAAATAGATCTAAGTCTCCCACACTGATCCATAACACTCTAAAATTTTCAGAAGTAGTTATCTACCAGAAAGACAACAAAAAATGGAGAAATTACATTTGGCTTATGGAAGTCAGTTATACAAATTCCAACACTGTAAAAGACTTGATAGCTACAGCAGGTCCAGACTTCAACTCTTCTCAATGGCCACCTCAAATATGTAAGCAAGTATCATATTTAATGTGTCAAACAGTTTAAAAGTGAATGCTTAAACAATTCTTTTACGACTCCAGTTTAATTCTATTTGAAAAGGGTTTTTGAGGAAGAGTCCTAAAGGACAAGGTCAATGTCTCGAGCAACTGAAAACTGGCATAATACGAGACAAAATTGAGGCATCTTCAATCATGTAGCTGTCCTGCCTTGGTGCTTACACCAGCAGTTCCAAACTCAAATATAAAGCAGGGACACTCTACAATATATAAGGATCCCAGAAGACTGAACATTGACACAGAAAACCACATACTGACATTAACTATGTTGTCTTGCATTTTTAAACTTTATTTTGTTAAATATTTCCCAATTACATTTTAATCTAGTTCGTCAGGAAGCACTCAGGAGTGTCATGGGCTGTTGCTGTTTGACACCTCTGGTTTACAGCACACGATAAGAATTCTGTATTTGAAGAAGGTTCTTAAAAATGCCAAATTTGTCTACAAACCCTGATTTTGCTACATATTTTTCCCTGACAGTATATTTCTTATGCTGTTTCTTGTCCTTAAGATTTTCCATTTTAAACGGAAATACTACTTTGTAAGCTCTACTTCCATCGTCTGCATAAATTTGCTAGCCATATTTCAAATTAATAACTTTTTTCATCAATTACTCTGTAAGAGACCATTGGCTCAGTCCAATCTCACTCAAACTAGGGAATAATAAGGTTTTCACAGATACATAGTCTGGTTATTCTGGGCTCTCTTTAAGCAGATCTTCCTGAGAAACTTAAATTCAAGTCAATTAGCTATTATGGGACAGCTAGAATTTTGAACCATAAGTGAAACTTTGGCTGAACATAAAGATAATTAAGACACTTATTTCCCTCAATGGTGAAAATTATATGGAGCTATTCTTCTACACTGATCTAAGCTCTCACTTTAAATCTGCTTTAAGGGTCTGACATTTGAATGTTAAAAATAAACTGGCAGGAAGTTATTAGTTGGGCCATCAAAAAAACTATTTGCATTAAGATTTGAATACATAAATAAAAGAATTTGGGGTGTGCTCAACACAGTAGGCTCTCATCCTGCTAGTTAAGAATTTTTATAATGTCTTTTCATATATAGCCTCAGCTGTCAAAAAGAAACCTTTAGAGAATTTCATGATAAAAACAAGTCTCCTTCACAACTCAAATAATGAGAACTTGGCATTTCATTCATAAAATATCTGTAACCCAAAGCTCTAGGCGGCTTAGCAGAAAATCCATAGAGTTCTATTAAAAATCTGCAAATTAGCTGTAAAATAGACTCCCCTAACTTTGTTCCAAGTGGACAACTGCTTCAAAGGTAATTGCCACCTTTACCAAAAGCACCCAGTTTGATAACCTTTAGGACTCCTTCAGGACTCCCCCTAGCAGTTATGCTCACTGTCCAAACTGTGGGTGGTTGTGGTATTTGTTGTTTGAGGCAGGGGCAAGTTTGAGGTTTTCTGGCCACCTGTAATGGTCTATTCCAACAACAAAATGATCTTTAAAGAAACAACTAATGATCGATTGTCAATAGCAAAAAAAAAAAACAAAAACACAACCCAAACCCCAATAACCTTTGACAGGAAATTAACTACACAGATGGAAAATGAGAACGCAGCAAAATAATAATGATAAAAAAAACCCTGAAATTGAAATGCAAATATAGTTTTACGTTTCTCGTGGGCTTTTATTTATCTCTTGTATAAGATTACAGAAAGAACCTGTAACTGATTTAGCCTGGGAATTCCCTGCTCCAGGATCTTTATCCTTGGATAAAATCTAAATTCCAAATTGCTTACTGACAAAGGCTGATCTAAACTCAGTCTTCCTTACTCCCAAGTCCAGCAGCCTATCCCCATGGCATAATGCTCCCAATATGGAATTAAGCTAACAATTTTACAAATGGACTCTACCCAACAGCACCTGTAATATTATTATTTTAAGTAACTCCCCTTATTGCCAAATAGTCATATCTTCCTCATTATTTTTTACCTGTCTCCTGAGCAACAAGTTAGGGCAACTTATCTACCACTGGCTATTCTCATCAAGTGCCTCATCAGCAGCCCTCAAAAATTGCCTCTATAAGAAAGCACCTTAGGGGCCTCGAGGTGGTGCAGTGAATAGAGCGCCGGCCCTGGAGTCAGAAGGACCTGAGTTCGGAGCCAGCCTCAAGACACAATCTACACAAACAAAAACCTAGCCGTGTAACCTTGGGCAAGTTACTTAACCCCAATTGCCCTAAGGGGCGGCTAGGTGGCGCAGTGAGTAAGAGCACCGGCCTCGGAGTTGGGATGACCCGAGATCAGATCCGGCCTCAGAAAATGAGCACCCACGCATAAATAATGACTAGCCGTGTAACCTTGAGCAAGTTACTTAACCCCAATTGCTTTAAAAAAAAAAAAAGCACCTTAGAGATTCTCCTTATCCAATTCTTTCTCCTTTTGTAAAAAAGAAAACTGAAGCCCAGAGAAAGTGACCCAAGTAATGTTGGTGGAGAGGTGCAACAGCTGTACAGTAAACAGTGCTGGGATTCCTGGCTTTTTATCTCCAAATCCAGTACTTCTAACTACACCATGAATTGGTTTTCTTTTCTTTTCTTTTTTGGAGAGGGGAAGGTAGGGCAATTGGGGTTAAGTGACTTACCCAAGGTCACAAGGCTTGTGTTAAGTGTTTGAGGCCAGATTTAAACTCAGGTCCTCCTGACTCCAGGGCTGGTGCTCTATTCACTGAGCCACCTAGCCACCCCAGCCTGAGTTAGTTTTCCACGTATTAAAGACACAATCCTACTTGATCTGAACAAGAATAGCTCATTTTTGTGCTGGTGCTTTGGACTTCACAAAGTGCTTTACTTCTAATCAACCTGTGGGGTGGGTAGTATAAGTGTTATTTCCCATTTTACAAAGGAGGGAGTGGTTTCCCAAGGTCACCATGTCAATAAAGCAGCAGAGCCAGGATTCTGATGAAGCCTTCTGGAAGGCAGTTCTGTGCTCCTGTCACACCATTCGGCATCTTTTATTACAACAAAAATTCACTCACATAGAAAGAAAGGGAAATGAGGTTCACATTCTAGCCCCGTGTAGAAACAGGGCAAGTTAAAACATTTTACCTAACTTGCTTCTCAAGACTATAAAAATTTGGAAAGGAATCACTACAAATAGGTCAAAATGCCATTTTAAGATGCATTTAACTCTAACTGGACTTCCTAATGACTTCCCAACGATCTTGGGGAAGAACATTGGTTCTAGAGTCAGAGTATGGCTCCAAAGTCTACCCCTGACACTATCTGGCTGATCCTAGGAAAGTCACTCAACTGCCTGGGCTCTGGTTCTCACTTGTAAAATGAAGCCTTGAACCAGAAGGCCTCTGGAGACCCTTCAAACTCAAGAGCTAAGATGGTATGACCTCCGGATGTTAATAAATAAGTAAATAAAGACTATAGCATTACAGTCACTAATTTAAGTGATAGACCTAGAATAACTTTTACTAAGATCTGAGGGGTAAGGTAGTGGGTGTATGGAAGATCAATGAAAGGGTAAGAATCAATCAGGCTTTAGCTTCAAAATAAGCAGAATGAGAGTCCCACAGTTCCTGAGGCAGAGACAGCTGAGAAAGGAGGCCATTCCCCCAATGAGAAACTGACTCCTGTAACTGAGTTTCTTGTTATTTCAAATTCTTTTACAACTACCTTGAAACACTTATTTTTGCGCTGTCATTCTCCAAAGGTCAAGTGAGGTTGGGAAGGGGTATGTGTAAAGCTTACGTCCTGTGGGATGTTCAGGAGATTACTCCAAGCAATTGATCTCAAAATGTGATCTATGTACCCCAAATACTTTAGGTGAATCAGCAGATGAGCCAAGAATGGTATGGTATGCATTGATGAGGTAATTATTAGTCAACACAGTAA
The DNA here is from genome assembly GCA_011680675.1 of Gymnobelideus leadbeateri. Taxonomy (NCBI): domain Eukaryota; kingdom Metazoa; phylum Chordata; class Mammalia; order Diprotodontia; family Petauridae; genus Gymnobelideus; species Gymnobelideus leadbeateri. The sequence goes on from WOXC01006136.1 coordinate 1,077,377, forward strand.
CTGAGAGAGTCAAGACATTTTTTCTTTTAGCATATTGCTGCTGAAAACACTAATCCCAACAAACTGAAGGTCGATTAAGAACACTCTGACCTAAGGTGAGCTGAAAGAAGTAACATGAAGTTTTGCTAAAGGAAATATTATGGACCTTGGAATATGAAGAGCTGTAATGGACCTTAGATCACTTAATAAAGTCCCTGCATTCTACAGAAGAAATGGAAGCCCTAGGAATTAATTCAAGGACATAGAGTCAGTTAGTAGCTGAGAGAGAACTAAAGTCTAGTTTTTCTGACCCCAAAGTGAGTGTTTTTTCTACTGCCCAACTGCTTGTGACACATGAATCTTTCTCTTTAACACATGCCGGTATGCAATGCGTCTTCATCCACCTCCTTCCCCTAAACTCCTCCTAGTTCCCTTTTCCTTTGCATTGTGAAGTGACACAAAGAAGTTAAGAGTAGAACAAGCTGGAGGTGTTTGTTTTCCTATAAAACTTAGGAAACCTAATTGGTCTTAATCAAAGCAGTACTCCAACCAAAAAAACCCATTACTCTGGACTGAACTAGAGTTTTGATCTAAGACTTCATCTTCTTAATATTAGTGTCTTGTTATATGGGTACAAAATGCCCAAGTGACATTTGTAGTCAAGATGTTTATAATGAATAATAGCAGCACTAAGATTTCACCTTTCACCTATCCTATTAGTGGCAAAGTATAGCTTGGTATGTATTTGAACTCCTATATAATAAAACTGAAAAAGCATTTAAAAATCTAGTTCTGTACTCAACAGCTTCCCTAGATCACAGTCCACAGTTACTGGGTCATCCATCATCTGGGTAACGTTGGGGTTAAGACAAAATAATGTCTATGTTATGGAAAACTACTTATCTGGGACCTTGGTCTGCATAGCCACTGACAAAGATTTCGTCACCAAGTATGGAAAATGTGGTACCATCATTCTGTTACACTAGTTCTGTATCAGAACCAAAAAGGAGAATTCAAATCTCCAATAGCCCTGATCCAACAGACACCCTTTGGTGGTAGTATCTGGGTATTCCTCCAGAATGCTTACAAATTCACTTCCTTTTATTCCCAAAGAGGACAGACCATAAATAACTTCAGGAGCTCAGAAAGAAATTACTCACCTAGAGGAATCACCCTCACATCAATCTGGGTCTGGTACAGAATAATGAAACTTCTTTTCAACAAAGGAAGGAAATTTTCAAAGCTGCCAACTATTTTGAAAAGTTATACATAAGGACCAAGTGACAAAACTATTAACACGTACATAAAAAGATGTTGGACAGATCGGTGATGAGCTCTTTATGACAACAACATGAAAACAGGAATTTTTTTTTTTAATTAGGAACAAAAGATGGAAACCCAGGCCAGAAACACACTCTTTTATCTTTAAATAAACTGGAGGGGGAAACTTCTACCTCTTCACTTAAAAAACTATAAGCATACAAAACATTAATGACATTCCTGAATGTCACAGGCATTTGAATGATGACAGTTCACCCTCTGATAGGGTAATTCAGCTTGACAACCTTCATCTGATCTATTTACTCAATAAACCTCAGCTATACTATGACTTTCTCCTCCTTTAGCTTCATTCCTAAGTGTCTGAAAACTACTCTGGTAAAGTAGATCTTGATTAAAGTTTTCTTTTCTATCTTTCACAAATATACAAATGAAAAAGCACTTCAAAATCAGACATACTTGCAAAAATGAGCAATCTCTATCCAGAAAAAAGTCACACCTACAGTAACATAGCAGCTAACTGGTAAGATAGCCAAAAGCTTTAACCCCGCCCCCCAACTAAAATCACCCCCCCACCCCCGTCCCATTTAATTTCATTTTTCACTCACTAGTCTATCAGCACAGAACTTCTCCCTCCTTCCTCCTCCCCTCAAATACCAAAACGGGGTGGGTATGATGCTGCCACCTGTGCTATTTAGGACCAGTGATATTTAAATTTCATTCTACTGCTACTTGTCTCCCCCACATCTGAGACCAGATTGGAAAATGTTTCAAAGATAGCCTATTAAATAAAGGTGACTGGTTTCGTAAAGAACCAAATTGTGAAGAATATCTGTTCACAAGTTACCAGTGACACCTTATATAAACTGGTGGTATGGTAGGAAAATATGCAAGACTTGGAGGTAGAAAACTAATCTGCACTTCAAAGGTTCCTCTGCCACTTACTATCTGTGTGACTACTTTGGGCAAGTTACTTAACCTCTAACCTCCACATCTGCAAAATGATGACTTCATGTTGGACTTCTCTAAATCTAAATGCTAAGATTTCAAACAGATTCCTAACATTTACTTGATTCAGGCTTCTCCCCCTCTCAATTTTGTCCAATTCTAAATAAAAAATCCTAGAAATTGGTACTGCGAAACCTACTAGCAAAAATAATTATCCCTTGCCTCCCTCTGAGGGATATGCCAATGAATAACTATACAACTAAGACACTACTAGAAATACACAGAATTTGAACCAAAGGCTAAACACAACTGATTGTTTGGAGTCTAAATACAGAGTTTATTGGGATGGCATTGGTCTTTTGAATGACTCATCACCAAGCCCCTCTGATATCCATATTTCCCCTCCTAAATCCTACATTTCCATTGGTTTATTCAAATTGGAAATAAAATCAATAATAAGTTAAGGGAAGGCTCTTGGGAAAGGGGAGATATACAGGGAGAAACCTAAGTGTTGTAAAACAAAAAGTATCACTAAAAACTCATTTTCAAAAAGAAACTTAAGTTCTCCAAATAATCTTAGAATTTTATTGTTACCATTAAAGTTCCACATGCGAAAAATGCAGTCCTTCATAAAAACCAAAAAAGTCTAGGGACAAAAAAATTAATTTTCCCTCTTGTAGTTAGAATAATAAATCCCTTTATATCTGGAGAGCACCTTTCAAAGGTCTATTATCTAGTATTATCTAATATTATCTTATCTCGGAATCAACAGAACCCTATGAGGAAGGTGAGTAGGCCAGAGTAGGTAATGATTCAGAGAGATTATTTTCTGAGGTCACACATCTATAAAGTGGTAAGGCAAGGTCTAGAACCCAAGCCTCCTGATTCAGGCTCTTTAAACTAAAACAAACTGTTAAACAGAGCTTGCATATGTGTGTGTACACCCGTACATACACACACACACACACACACACACACACACACAATAAAACACAATATCAAGCCTCTTATGAATTCAATCAATCTCCTTGAATTTAACATGTACAACAACATTATAATCTGAAGAACTAAAAAAGCAAACACTGCCAAACAATACACTGAAATCACTCCCCACACTTTAAAACAGGCACCTCTGGCATAGAACGTACATGTTAATAAATCATGTGTGCTAAATAAAGATCATCTAACATAAGCTATAAGACCATAATTACATAAATTATAAGGTGATCAGGGCATCAGACTAACAACAGGTTTTGCAAAACAAAATTCTATCCAGTTAAGAATATCCCAAGACTGGAGAGGACCTGAGCTTTAGATGCCCAGCTTTTGGATGGGCAGGTCAAGAGTCCTTGATCCTTTTCCAGAAGGGCACTAAATCAATATGACCTGACAAAATATATGAATCTTGTGATTCAAGTCTTCACAATTCTACTTCACCAGTGGAAATTACCTTTATTAAGGCAGCCATACAAATAGCTACTTGCCCAGTTCAATCACAATTATGTCCTTTCTCACTTATTTTATTGCCTATATACTAAGTCATTGAATAGAATACGAGTAAAATTCTGTGGCCTAGAACTATGTTTTCTAAGTTGAATTAGCTAAAAACAAATTTTAAAAGCCATTTGATTTTAGATACAGCCAAATCCCAATTTTCCAAAGGACTAGGTGAACAGGCCCCTAAATGCTGCTTTCATTTTGGCTACTGTATTGTTTGTTTCCTAGCCTGTCTGCTGTAGGAAGAAGTCAAACCCAAATGTAGCCTGGGTCTGTGGGTTAGAATGAAATTTTCTATTATCTATGTTGTCTCTCTTTATCCCAGACACTCAAAAATTGGCTAAACTGAGAAACTCACCTGCACTAGCCCAACAGCAACTATACTGTTTTCCCCTTTTTAAGAAAACCCAGTTTTTAAAATCTCCTGGGGTTTCTTGAGGCAGTATGACATAGGAGATAAAGCACTGGCCCCGAGCAGAGTTTGAATTAGACTGACACCTACCCAGCCATATGTCCATATGCAAGGCACTGAACCGCTCGGATTTTGAGTTTCTTCATATGGAAAAAGAGGCTAATAATAGCACTTACCTCAAAGGTGCTATTGGATGAGTCAAGTAAGACAACCTACATAGAGAACTTTACACACACCTTACACTGATACCTAAATGTCAGTAGTTATTATTTATTGTTATATTATTATCATCAAATCCAAGACAGGTCTAAATTTGTGAGATCTGGTAGATTTGGAAATTCAGAAAAGTACCTTTAAAGTGGAGTGTGCCGACTCCTAACAACTTCCTAATACCCAAAGGACCAGCAGAATTCTTGCAATAGAAATGGAAATGACACTGTTACCTGATACCTAATAGCAGTTCTCAAACTTTTAACTTGAAGGACTTCTTTACAATCTTAAAAACTGGGGACCTCCCTGCAAATAGCTTTTGTTTATGTAAGCTATACCTGTCAATATTTACCATACTTAAAATTAAAACATCTTTGTATTATTATGAAAATAGTTTTGACCTCATGGACCCATCGAAAAGATCACTTAGGGGTGCCCAGAACACACTGAGAACTACTGCCTAAGTAGATGCAAATACCAGGTCCCACTATTCTTTACCTTAAAAACATGGTCAAGGAATTTAGAAACAAGGGGAAAAATGGACTCAGAGCAGAAGGCTGCATCCAGCTGCCTGTCTCTGCCATTAGCACAGAAATAAAAGTAACTATTAGCATCAAGTACAATTTGTACTTAATTCCTTCCATCCAAATCTAATCCATTAAGCTACCTGGGATCAACACCACAGGATGTCAAATCATGAACAAATAGCATTATCTACAATAAACATGATGTCAAAATATTTTACTTTGCTATATGACAGTGTATCTAAATATCAGTGATCAGTTGGGGGGTAGGGGTGGAGCAGTGTGACAATTCTAGGTCTCCTGAAGTAATATAAAATCATTAGTGGCCAGGAACTATTCAGTTCAACATAACCTCCACACCATTTTCACAAAATAATAAAATGGCTAATATGTGGACACTTCCCTAGCACTTAGTAAGTCTTTGCAAGTAGGAGAGTGAAAGATGTTTTAATATCTTAAATACCTGAAGTCTTATTTTACAGTAAACCTCTTAAAAGAACAATAATGCCTTTCATAAATAAGAGATTCTTTTTGGCAGCCAAAAACAGTCCAGAGAATAAAATATGTGAGTTCCAATCTCAACATGAACCACAACAATAAACCTAAAGTACAAGCAGTTTAGGGTGGGATGGAATTCATTTTTATACCTGATGGGGTGAAGGGGAAGAGAGTGGGTGTGATCCAAGTTATAAGTATAAACTTACACCGTCTAATTCACAAATAAGGCTAAGTCCACTCCTAATAAAGATCAACTTAAACTTGTCTAATTCAAAGACCAAGATTAAGACAACTACATTCATGTAATTGGACTTTGATGTTTCCCTTAGAAAAAACAAAACAGTGTATAACTTTCTCAGGTAGTCAGATAATTCCTAGCTACCTAGTTAGCACTTGATAATGTCAGAAGTAGATTGTTAACACTACCATACTTCCTTTGGACTACACAGCAAAGAGAACATATCCTGAATTGAAAGTTTGGAGTTTGGAGTGAGTTTGGGATCCAAAACCAAAAAGAATCCTTTGCTCAAGATGCAGCAGACAACAGAAAACATAAAACTGTTATGTCACCAAATCTTCCCCTGCAACCTTTTCTAAACCTCCTCAAGTATTCATAGCACTCTTGACACAGCAACTAAATGCATACCTCCTCCTAGTAAAGAAAATCTGTCTGCACTGAGATAGAGCTTGGCCTTTGCAATCATAACAGCAAAGACTGTATGCAGACTTGAATTAGAAATTGCTAGGACTACAATCAGCATACCCAGCACACAATTTACCTTGGAAAAAAACAGACTATTTCCCATGTGCAATCTATCTTTAGAGCTACTTGTGAAGGACCTTTAAACCATTCTGAAAACCTTGTTCTAAATACTAGATACATGCTTGCTCACCCCCAGCTTCTCAGCCCAAGGACTTTTCTCCACACTAGAAGAACCTCAAGGATTCCAAAATAGAAGATTAGAATTTCCATGAGTCCTATATCCATCCAACTTCTCTATTATTACACCCCAATTAAAAAATGTTAAAGAGACAACTTACAATTTTGTTTTTGATTATTGTCTTCTGGGAGGCTAAGTCTCCCTTTTCAGACTGCTTTTCTCTCTAGCCCTTAAAGGTCTGGCTTAAATGGATAGTAAAGAAATTCTTAGTCCTCTTATAATTCTCTCCCAGTAGGGAACAGTCTTCTACTCAATGCCCCATTTCACTGCTGCACAAGACTGTTTCAAACTAAGCAGGCCAACATGATGGACTGCTTAGTACAAGATCCAAAAACTCAGCAGAAGCCTCTTACCACTGAAGTGGCTAAACCCAGGCTAAATTGAGCAGGATTTTATACTTATTGAAGATATGTATAAGGCCAAGGCTAATCAGTGGAAACTGACAAAATGCTATATAGCGCACATCTTTCTCCATTTGATTTCCCTCTTTACAAAGGTGTGCAAGAATGAACCATTCTTTTATTGGGAAGGAAAAATTCCCTCTTAGGTGGAAGTGGTGGAAGCAATAAACTAATGCATTAACTTTTCAGAAAAGGGTTAGAAAGCAACTAACATAAAGAGAAAGCAAGATATCCCTCAGCTCCTGAAAGTATGTGGTTGTTATGTAGTCCCAAAGAAAAAGAAATGGATAAATAGGTTTACAGATGCTTAGGGCTGAGGCGAAAGTATCTGCCACATCTGACTATAGAGAAACAAAATCTCTCACAATTCCAAAGACAGGTCATGGAGAACCTTTCATCATTTTGAGGCTGGACTTCAAAATACTTTTGAAAGGCCTCTAATCCACAAAGACAAGCTTTACCCACACGTGCTAATTGTCTATAAGTACTTACTAGAATAAAACAATTTCTAAGCTTGCTTATTCCACCCAGGGCAAGCAACTTACAAACTTTTTGGAAGGGAGCTATATTATCAGAGCACATCTTCTTCCCCCTCTTTGTTCAGAGCTCTCAAAAAATGATGCTCCACAGATGATGTATTTAGTTTTAGATATAATATCACAATCTCTATGCAAGGTAAAAAGGTAATATAGATCTTATAGAAAAGACAAAGCAACAGTTGCAAAACTGACCTTTCATTTTAGAGGGAGGAATGGAAACAAACCAGATGCAGAAGGAGAATGAAAAAAAATTTAAGCTTCTTAAAAAAAGAAAGGAAGAAAAAACCCAAACTCTCCCCTGTCTCTCTCCTTTCTAGAAAGGACGGTGATTTATAGGGCTTTTCTCTGCAGAAAGCTCCTCCTGGGCAGCTCTAGGAAGGAGCCGAGGGAGGGAGAGAAAGAGACACAGACACAGAAAGAAGAGGAGAGAGAAAAAGAAAATGGCGCAGAGACTAAGTCCTGACTGTCGACAAGGCGACTTTCCAGGGGGGAATCCGGGCCCGGAAAGGCTCCCAGGCGCCGGCTTGGCGGGGATCGGGGGCCTCGGAGGCCCCCTCTAGGGCGGGCCGTGGTCCCCGGGGGGCCAGGAGCCCCGCAAAGGGGCGGTCGGGGCGGCTCGATGGGAACAATGGGGCCGGTGAGCGAGGAGCCGGGACTTAGTCTCTGGGACGCCATGTCTGTCCTTTCCCATCCGCAGCCGGGGAGAACCGGGCGGCGCGGGCGGGCCTCTCCCCACACCCCCGGGGCAGGGGGCCCGGCTCGGGCCCGGGGCGCACACTCACCATTCACTCGGAAATCCGCATCGATCTGTGGGGATGGAAAGGAGAGGAAATCAAGCCACCAATAAATAAGACACACGGGGTCGGGGGGAGGGGGGGGCGGGAGTAGAGAGAGGAGACTCTGGCGGGGGGGAGGGGGGAGCACAAGGGGCTATGACACCCCCCCCTCACCGGGAGGGGAGCAGAAAGCCGGGCACGGTGGGGAGGGGGCTCGCCCTTTCAAACTTTAACTTCCCGGCATTTCCAGCCCGCCGCCTCCAGGGCGCCCCCCCTCCTGCTCCTGCCAGAGCGGATCCCCCAAAGCAAGAACCCCCTCCCCTCCAACACACACTCCCCAGACCCTCCACGTCCCGGGGTGTAGAAGGGGGGAACCTGTCATCTCCCCTGGCTGCCAAACGTCAAAGATGGAAGGGAGCGGAGGGAGCGTCCGGGGGAGGCAGGCCCGGCTCTGGGGGGAAGAGGGAAGTGGGAAGCCGGCTCTAAGAGAAGCCGGGCCCAGGGGCGCCAGGAAGCCGGGCCCCGGGGCGGGGGCGGAGGAGCCGGGGGCAGCGGGGCCCGGGGACTCGGGGCATCGGGAGCAGCCGGGCGGGGGGATCAGGGAGATCCGGAGGCCGGCTTACCTGGGAGTCGTTGTGCAGTTGATCCCCGCTCATGTCGGACGTAGCCGCGGCACCGGGGGAGTGGGAAGGGAGCGGAGGAGGGAGGCACAGACCGCTCGGACCCTGGCCTTGGGTAAGAAGATCAGGCCCCGGAGCAAAGGAGGCGGCGGCGGCGGCGGCAGAGGGCGAGTGAGGCCGAGGAATCAGCGACAGCAGCGGGAATGGCGGCGTCGGCGGCAGCAGCAGCGGCGGCAGCGGCAGCGGCAGACACTGGGGAGGGAATGAAGCTCCGAGGAGTTGTGTAACAGACTAAGTTCGCATTTCTTCCCACTGCGCCTGCGCGGCCGCTTTTAAAGAGGACCCGGCGAGAGGGAGGGGGGAGGAGGCGAAACAGGAAGGGAGGGGGGAGCACGGTAGGAGGGAGAAAGAAGAAGAAAACCCAGCAGCCCTTAGGGAAACTGGCTAGGCTGGGAGAGAACCCGCCTCTCGCTACTCAAACGGCTGGCTCTGATTTGCATCTCAAGCCACGCCCCACGTCGAGACAACCCCAACCACCCCACCCAGCGCGAGCTTCATTTGCATAAGGAACTCCTCCTTCCCCCTGTCGCCCAGTGTCCTGGCTCTTCTCCTTCTGCTCTCCTCCCCCACCTCCTCAACCCTGTTCTCGGAACCCGAGCCCGCCGGCAGCACAGGGCTAGCAATTGAAGGGGATCCTTACGTCTGCAACCCCAGGCTCCGCGTAGTGCGCAGGCGCTTCTGGACACTCTGGGGCCTCCGGAGTTGCTGGGCGTCTACAACGTGGTTGGGTTTTAAAGGCGGACAGCCTTAAGCAACAGTAGGCAGCAGTTGGGGAGCTTTTGAACCTTCCTGAATTTTAAGTGTTAAATTTGCAGTTCACTCTTAACACACACCCAATACTTGAGTCCAAACAGTATCTTCCCTCTGTGCTGTAAATGAGAGGTTTGAACTGAGGATCTCTAAGGCCCCCTCCCAGGAGCTAAATCCCATAATCCTATCCTCCCCCGCACTCACTGCCTGGGCATTCCCGTAGAAGTGAAAGGAAACACAGTCCTAACCTCTTATTTTACAAATGAGAAAATCGAGGCTTAACAACAGACTTGTCCAAGGTCACATAGCCAGCCCCTGGCCAAAGCTGGACTTCAAAATGCGGGTTTCTTGACTCCTCTTTCTATGCCTAGTAAGGAAAATGTTAGGACTGTATCTTCACGTCATCAATTTAGGCAAGCTCTCTCCAGCTTTCAATTCCTATGATTAGGTACTTCATTCATTGCTAATTGATTTAAGTTTCTCCTCTAGCTAGAAGAGTGGCAGAGGAAATGGAGATGTCCACAGGTGGTTTCCCTGAGGCCTGGTGACCTTGGTCAATCTAGGTAGTAGTTATAGGATGCCCAACCCTTATAAGGACTTAACTACTTAAACACACACACACACACACACACACACACACACACACACACACACACACACACACACACAAACCTCTTTCAGTGGAAAAGTAATGGATTGTAGGTTCAGAAGGAGGAATGCATGAATGTGTGTATTCAGATGGCTTATGTATTTTGATTAACTGTGCTTTATTACAAAGGAGGGTTATATTCAAAGTGTTGGGGGAGGGATAAAAGGAGTAATTGGGAAATTATAACAATGTAAAAAAAAATCAACAAGATTGCCCTCTGATACACTCTAGTAGAAATATCTCCAGGACTGGGAGTCAGGAAAGCAGAAGCCCTTTGTTGTTGCTGAGTCATTCAGTGGTGTGCAACTCTTCATGACCCCTTTTGAGGTTTTTTTGGCAAAGATTTTATACATAAGGAACTGGGGCAAACAGGGTTAAGTGACTTGCCCAGGGTCACCCAGCTAGTAAGTGTCTGAAGCTAGATTTGAACTCATGAAGATGAGACTTCCTCACTCCAGACCTGGTATTCTATCTACTGTGCCATCTAGTTGCCCTTTCTATCTTTAAATAGTATTAAAATTTAAATAGTACTTAAGAATACTGTTTGTTATATGGGATGGCTCTCTGGAAAGGGAGAGAGGGAGAGATGCTAGAGGAAACTATGGTAATATAAAAAAATTAACATTTTAAAAAAAGATATAATGTAAAGTAGGGCCATAAATGTTCAAACTGTCACCAGATTCATTATTTTTTATTGATTATTGTCAAAAATAAATGGTTTTTTGTTTGTTTTTTTACAAATGGCAAGAGCCTATTTTAATTGGATTTCTTTCTATGTAAGTATTTTCCTATTTCAGTGAATGTTCCACAGACCTGGAAGAAAGGGCAAAATGAAAATATTTGAACAAGAATTGGCAAATATCCAACCTTAACATGGAAAAGCCAAATCTGAAAGTACGCTGAGCCATACTATAGTAGTCCTTGACCATGGCAATAATAAGCCCAGGGGGCCCCTGAAGAGTAGAAGGAAGGAAGAAAGGAATGAACTAAGGAATGAAAGAGCATTTGTTTAGTTAACTATGTTCTAACCTCTGGGGATACAAATCCAAAAGCAAAGAAAGTCCCTAGCCTCATGAAGCTTACATTCTAACAAGAGGAGACAACATATATAGGGGAGAAGTGGCCAGAGAGAACTTTGGCCCAGAAAGTTACAGGAATAGTGAGTAGGTCATAGAGAAATAGATTGACATACCCCTTCCAGGAACAATGGTAGAGGTGATTTGATCATGGTTCATGATTTGATAAACTGGAAAGGAAAGAAAGATGGAGATCATACTTACTAAGCATGACCTAGTAGCCAGTTACAGTGGATTGGTTAAGGCAGTTGCCAGTAGGGACAAGAGTGCTCCAAGGCAGAAGTTCTGTAATTGAAACTATGTAGGGTATGGTCTCAGGAGGCAAGGCTGTTGGTGAGGCTAGTGGGCTGACCCAGGAATAGGGAAATGATCAATAGATAGGGTACCTTTCAGCTTGTGTGTCTTTCCTCAGATTATTTGATATTCCTGGACTGTCCTCTCCCACTGTTGAATCCTTTAAAGAGGAACTCAAATTCAACCTTCTCCAGGAAGTTTTCTCTAGGCTCCTGGTCAATAAATTACTATCTTTTTCAGACCTCATAAAATACTTCATTTTTTTATCTCTCTAATATTCTCATTATGGATCATAGTTTGTTACATGTATGAATTTGTATCTTAATCCCTTATAAGAACTCTAAACTACATGAAAGCAGGACTTTGTCTTCTCTAGATTTTGTCTCTTCTCTCCTTCCCCCACCCTACCACCTAACCTAGTGTTCTACACATAAGTGCTTACTAAATGTTTGCTGAAATGAATGAATGAATATGGATGGGGTCTCTTTTGCTAAATCTCTTCATGTATTACTATATCCACAGGGCAGAAAACTAATATTTTTTTACTTGCTTGGTAGATTAAGGAAGAATTGTAAATATGTATTTACAATTAAAATATTTCCACACTCAATCACATCTCATTTCCCCTCAGGGATAGCAATGATGCTGGCTGGCAGCCTAGTGGAATGGAAAATATATTGGAATAGGAGCCAGAAGAATAGGGTTCTAGTACCAACCTTGCCAATTAACTGTGTCACTCAGGGCAAATCAGTGTACCTCTCTGAGACTTGGTTTCCTCATCTATAAAATGGAGTTAATCATCATAGGCCATAGATTTGTTGTAGCAACATTTCTGCTTACTTATTATGAGGCTCCAACAAAAGCATGGTTGGAAATGGATTTTGTAATTGGAAAAGGCTAATATTAGATCTTTGGTGAACTACAAATTCAAGTTCTTCTTCCCTTCTATTTCTTAGATCTTTTCTCAGAGCTCTGCGTAAGAGAATTTTTTTGTGTGTATTTGGGTTTTGGTTTCTCTTCCTCTTTCCACTAGTAATATTGTAAGTTTCTACTTGTTACATTTTATATCATATTTGAGAGATTGTAATGCTATTTTTCTGGCTTCAAATTCCCTGTTTTCCTCCCTTCTTTGATTCACAAAATATTAGACCTGGAAAGTTCCTTATATATCACCTAGTCCACTCCCCCTGCATTTTACAGATGAGAAAACTGAGACTTAGAAAGGGGAAGCAATTCACCCCTATTCCACTTCACAACTATAGAGAGCCAGAGCTAGGTCTTTTGACTTCAAATTCAGTGTACTTTCCACTATACTGTCTTTTCTTTTTAAAAAGAATTAATTTATTTACTTTCAGTTTTCAACATTCACTTCCATAGGATTTTGAGTTTTAAATTTTCTCCCTTTCCCCAAGATAGCATGCAATCTGATATAAGCTCTATTTATACATTCATATTAAACATATTTTCACATTAATCATAATGTAAAGAAGAATTAGAACTACTGCAAGGAACCAGGAGAAAGAAGAAACAAAACAACAAAAGAAAAGGGGAGCAAATAGTCTGCTTCCATCTGCACTCAGACTCCAAAGTTCTTTCTCTGGATGTGGATAGCATTTTCCACTGTGAGTCTTTTGGAGTTGTCTTAGATCCTTGTGTTGCTGAGAAGAGCTAATATACTGTCTTTTCTGCCTTATTCTTATCTCAAGTTCTGTGCTATGCACCTTCCTCTGGTACCCTCCTTTCACCTCCAATGCTATTAATACCAACTCACTTTTCTATATCGATTCAAGGTTCTTCTTGGCTGGATGACCCTGGGTAAGACTATACGTTGCAGATAAGGAGCCTACATTTCTAGTCCAGAAACTCTCTACTTCAATGAAACCCTAGGTCCAATCAGTAGCCCTGGCCCTTCAAGGTTTACAAAGTTCTTTCCTCACAGCCACCTTTTGTTGTTAGGTAGTACTTCAATGCATTTGTAATAATGCTGTGTAATTGTTATTCCCTTGCTCAAAAATCTCAAATGGCTGTCTGGTGTTTCTAGGATAAAATAGAAGAATACAAATTTCTCTGTTGTTGGGCATTGAAAGTCCTTTACAATGTGACTCCTGCCTACCTTTCCAAGCTTATTGTACATTATCCCTTTCATACAATTAATGGTCTAGCCAAACTGCTTTCCTTGTAGTTCCTCATTCATTACACCTCCCATTTTCTATCTTGCATTGGCTGCCCCCATGTCTGGAATATATTTCTTCCTCATTGATGCCTCTTAAAATCCCTAGCTTCCTTCAAAGCTCAGCTAAGCACCAATTCTATAGAGATCTTCCCTGACCCTTTCAGCTGTTAGTGCACTTCCATCCAGCTCCACTTCCAACTCCCCCTCCTCAAATTACCTTGTATTGACTTTGCGCTTGGGATTTCCTTATATGGCTGTGTATTATTTCTCCTGATAGAATGTAAACTCCTTGAGAGCTGAGACTGTTTTATTCTTTGCCTTTGTATCCTTAGCACCTAGCACAGCACCTGGTACTTAATAAATGCTTGTAGAAATGTACTCCCTCCAAAATGATATGGCTCGAAACCCAGCTAAACATTCTCACCTTGTGTGATTTTTGTCCAAATCCTCCCTTCAATCTTCTATAGGGAATCTACCCAACCGGAGAGAGGTCTTCTTCTAGGTCTTTTATTTTTATTCTTTTTTAATTCTGAAAAATTTAAATACCCTCCAAAATGGATCATTTTCATATACACAGCAGAACAGTGGCCAGTGCAGGATTTGAGCTGTCCCTCTGTCATCTCTCGTTACATGATCCGATAACTTTTCCAGTCATCCGAGTAGTATAAGTTTAATACCCCTGTTATGATAATTTAGAGCCGAGAGGGCTATATAGTTGCCCCCCAGGACCATTCATTTCTCCTCTTTGACTTCAGGGAGGTTAATACCTCGGTGCTCCCCAATTAGGAAAGATTCCTAAAACCTAGAGAGAAGTTGAGTTCTCTGTTAGACCTTACACTTATAAATATTTCTAGGTTATGGATGGTTTCTTTGTAGTTGAGGCAAAATTCAGATTATTGGAAGCATTTGGGTAGAGACAGTAGACTGAATTATAGTGTAGCACCAGGAAGAAAAGGTGGAGAAAGAGCAAGACTTTTCTTGGGACTTCCATCAGCTGGTTCCTCTTTTCAATCTCTCCATGATGACTGTAGATCCAAGAACTCTCCTTAATTTCTCTCTTCTCTGCCAGAACACAGAACCCCCTTTGCTCCATGCTTGCTCCAACCTCTTAAATCTCAACCCTCAGAAAATCTTCTTTCCTAATTCTGAGATAGCTTAAGGCAGTCTCTCACATAATGGCTTCCACTCAGGAGGGAGAACAGGCCTTCTTTGCACTCAATTCTGATGGTTGGATTCAATTAAAAAAAAAAAGTTTGCTCCTAGTCAAGGCATCTGAGCCACATGGGATGATTTCTACTCCATCTTTATATAAGTATCATTATTACCATTTTAAAAGTGAGGGAACTGAGTCTCAGAGAAGTGGACTGACTTGGCCAGTGTCACACAGCTAGAAAATGACAAAACCAGAAGTAAAATGCAGACATCCTGTCCATTTTATTACTCAGTTTGACAACCACTTATTATTTCTCCATTCACACACCAATCACCCTGGTTGGTGGTGACCATCACCCTCCTACTCAAAAATCTTCAGTGTTTCTCTTTTTCCACTAGGATAAAATCCATCCTTCTCAGTCAGTCATTCAATGCCCTCTATAATCTGACTTCAGGTCACTTTCTCAGGCTTATTTCATACTACTTCCCTTCACTCATTCTTATGCTTCAGCAAAACTGGCCAGCTTGCTATTCCCCAAATAGGACATTCCATTTCCTTCTCCAGTGTTTTGGCCTAAATTGTCCACCATGGCCATAATATACTTCATGCTCATATGGGCAACTGGGTAGCACAGTGGAGAGAGTGCCACACCTGAACTCAGGAAAACCCAAGTTCAAATCCAGCCTCAGATACTTCCCAGCTTCGTGACCCTGAACAAACCACTTAACCTCAATTTGCCTCCATTTCCTGATCTGTAAAATGGGGGTGATGATAGCACTTAGCTCCCAGGGTTGTTGTAAGGATAAGATGAAATCATAACTGTAAAGTGCTTAGCATAGAGCCTGGCAAATAGCAAGTACTACCTAAATGTTAGCTATTATTCAGATTATATCTGCCCTCTTAGAACATTGTCCTTCTTTCAGGGTTCCTGTTTGAAACCTTTCCTGATTCCTCCTAGTTTGTGTTCTCTCTATCCTAAACTTACCTTTTTATGTTCTTTTCTGCATCTGTGTTTATAGCCTCAGACCATAAGTAAGCTTTTTGAATGCAGGGATTGTGCTTGTGTGCCTGTGTTTTTGTGTGTGTTCAGTTTCTGTCTTGTTTAACCCACACCTACCACAAAGCCTTGCACTCAGCACACGTAATAAATGTCTGTGGAATAAAATCCAAGTACCTGACACCCAGCAGGTCCCTTCGCTCAGCACTGGGAGAGGCACAAAGATGTCAGACAGGGCCCTTGCCCTCATGCAGCTCCTAGCCTCCCTTCCAGAGGTGCTAGCTATAAGACGGGCAGGATATGAGAAGTGCTAGAAGGCAGTGAACAAATAAAGCCCTCTGCCACTCTCTGCTCCTTGCAGACCTCTTGAGGAGTCTAGCACACGGGATTCGTCTTTATTCCTTGGCTCTTTCCCTGGTACTTATTTTTCCCAGATGTTCTCCCTGTCTTCCTCCCTTCCTCCCCGCCCCCCCCACCTGAGACCAGGGCAATTCCTGTCGAGGCTGGCCTGCCTCTCTCAGCAGGAGTCCTTTCCTCACAGCCCCTTGCTTGCTAGCTTGCTTCTCCAGCCGATCTTATGGTCTATTTTCTTATTTCCTTTGGTGGAGGTGGGGGCTGGTTAGCACCATCTGAAATCCATCATCTGTATTTCCACCAGTCCCTCCTCCCCCTTCTCAAGCAGCCCAGTTGGCTTCCCTGCATTCTTTCAGGGGGGCAGTTGTTAACAGCTCAGCAGTTTCATTTCCCCTTTTGCTTGGGTGGGGGTGGGGAGAGGGTAAGGCTGGAGACGGTCCAGCCATACCTGCCTTTTACTTAGTATGGCCCAATCTTGGGCCACTGGCATCAGAGACAAACACAGAACCCTTCTTTGAGGGAGCAAGAAGAGCTCTTATCTCTGTAATACTTTCCAATTTGTAGAAGACTTTCTTCCTATGAGAGATATCCCCATTTTCCAGAGGAGCTAACTGAGTTTTACTAAAGGTGACTTAGCTCATATTTGACAAAGCCATGATTCAAATAAATCCTGTCTCTGAGTCCAATGCTTGTGTCTGTTAATTATTATATTAGTAAAAAAAATAACTTTTTAATAAAAGACTATTTGTTATGGGTGTTGAAACAGGATTCCTATTCAGGAAGGTGTTGGAGCAGAAGACCTCTAATGCCTTTTCCAACTTGGAGACTTAGGGATCAGCAAAGTTAAAGTAACTTGCCTGAGGTCAAACCAGAACTCATTTCTCTTTGCACCTCTTTTCCAGGCTAAACAATCCCAGTTCCTTCTACTGTTTGTTCCCTGGCATGATCACTGTCCTCTAGTTGCTCTCCAGCTTCCTGATCTCCTTCCTAAAATGTGGCACCCAAGGTTGAACATAGAAGTAGTTTAACTAGAGCAGTACAGTACAGATCACACAGCAGGGCCTCTTGCTTCCCTTAGCCTCCCATACACTCACTAATTTGGCTGCAACTTCATACTATTGACCAGACAGCTAGGTGGTGCAGTGGATAGAGCAACCAGGCCTGGAGTCAGGAAGACCTGAGTTCAAATGTGGCCTCAGACATGTACTAACACTAGGACCCTGGACAAGCCACTTAACCCTGTTTAACTCAGTTTCCTCATCTGTAAAAATGAACTGGAGAAGGAAATGGCAAACCACTCCAATATCTTTGCTAAGAAAACCCCAAAAGGAAGAGAGTCAGATATGACTGAAAAAATGGTGCAACAACACTCTTGACTGGTATTGCACTCAAAATACTCTAAAAGCCCCTGGAGTCTAGGGGTAGGGAACATGTGGCCTTCTAGGTCCTCAAGTGTGGCCTTTTGACTGAATCCAAACTTCACAGAATAAATTCCTTAAGAGCCTCACTCAAAAGGCCATAGTTGAGGACTGAGAGGGCTACATGTGACTTGGAGGCCAAAGGTTTCCCACCCCTGACTAAGACAATTCCAAAAGATTCATGATGGAAAATGCTATCCACATCCAGAGAAAACTCTGGAGTCTGAATGCAGATCAAAGCAGACTATTTTCACTTTTTTTGTTTTTTTTTCTCTCTCTATTTTTACCTTTTGTTCTAATTCTTCTTATATAACATTACTAATGTGGAAATATTTAATATGATTGTACATATATATCCTATATCAGATTGGTTGCCAACTTGGGGAGGGGGGAGGGGGGAGGGGGGAGGGAGAAAAAATTTGCAACACAAAAGTGAATGCTGAAAACTGTCTTTACATGTAACTTGAAAAAACAAAATCCTTTTAACTGGGGGGAAAAGACTTAGTTGAAATCCCAGTCTCTGTAGGAGGCCACTGCTAGCCACCTCCCTCTTCTACTACATTCCATGTACGACGAATGTATTTTGTATGCTATTTTCATGTTGTCTCCTTCCATTAGAATATGAGCTCCTAGAAGGCAGGGAACATTTTTTTTTTGCCTTTCTTTATATCCCTACTGCTTAACCTAGTGCCTGGCACATAGAAAATGTTTAATAAATGCTTGTTGACGGCCTGATTTACTAAATTGCATCTTTTTAGCTCTCAACTTCCCCATCTTTAAACGGGAAATAAGCCTTGTAATACCATCTAACAGCATTGTTTGGAGGGGGGGAAGCACTCTGTAGATCATAAAATGTTTTAGAAGTGGCAGCTCTTATTACCCATAATAACTTGCTCTTTCCATAAACTAAAAACACCTGGCAGTTTGTTCATTCTTTCTTCCTTTTGCCATAGTCCTATTTCCCAAGTATTCCCTAGCCCAAAGCCCAAACAGCTTTGCCACTTTAACTGGGGCTGTTAATACCTTATAATGTTTTCTTTATCCACTACTTCATTCCTAGAGAGAAAGAACAGTCTTTTGTCTGGATCTGATCCCTGGAGTCACCATGAGGTCTGCCAGCCATGCTGGCCTATTTTCTCTTGATGCATTCTCCAAAAATTTTATTTCTCAGCTGGCCTAAAGAGCACATTAATTTCCTATCTTCTAGGAATCTTAATTTTGGCAAATCTGTTTGTTCTGTTGGGCCATCTCTGATGAATTGGTAACTTGGGTCCCCATCATAATCTCTGTGTGGTCAACTGAAGGGGCCCTCTTGCTAGCCTCTTCCTAACCCAGAAACTGCAGATTTTGCTCCTTTCTTCCTTCTCACCTCGTTTGATGACCCTTGAGGAAGAAAACAAAAATGTAATAAGTCAATAGTACTTACTTCCATTCTCTTCTCCCCTTTCTTCCCTGTCTTGATTCTACCACTGAATTCTCTTGTCCTTCTTTTTAAGAGTTCCCATTCACAAATATCCTTCACTTTGGCCTGGACTGTAGCAGTTACACTAGTGAGTTGCCCCCTTTCTCATGTTTTTCATTAGGTTCTTTAAGACCTGTGCCCACTAACAACTATCCCAATGTTTCTCTCTTATCATATCAGTCCTCTAGTCAAAAGCCTTTTTTGTTGCAAGTTGAAAAAAGAATAAACTTGACATTGAAGGCCCTTCACAATCTTACTCCAACTTACCTCTCTAGTCTTTTTATTTATTTATTTATTTTTTTGGAGGGCAATCAGGGTTAAGTAACTTGCCCAAGGTCATAGGTTTTTGTTTGTGTTAAGTATCGAGGCGGATCCAAACTCAGATCCTTCTGATTCTAGGGCTGGCGCTCTACTCACTGCACCACCTAGCCACCCCATCTCTCCAGTCTTATTCAACTCCCTTTCATGCATTCTTTGTTCAAACTTTGGTCAAACTGGACTCCTCTCTGTCTCTAGTTCTTGGCTTGCCCTCTCCTGTTTCTGGACCTTCACTCATTCAGTCATTCCTGAAATGATCCCCTCCCTTTTCTCTGTTGAAATGACTTTCTTCTTTCTAGGCATATCTCAAAAGTTACAACCTCCAGGAAATCTTCTCTGACCCCTCCCCAGGCAAAAGTGATTTCTTTTTCCCCAAGCATCTTGGAGTACTTTCCCTGGGGTCCTCTGCACTTACCTCAGTCTTCCTTGTGTCAGTTATTTGTGTACATTTCTAAAGACCAAAGATTTAGAGGCACAAGAGACTGTACAAGTGTATAGGTCGCTAACAGTCAATCAGTAAACATTTATTAAATGATTACTATATTCAGTTGGTAAACATTTATTAAGCACCTATAATGTGCTGGGTGTGCTAAGTACGAAGGATTGGAATATCATAAAAAGAAAGGCAATCCCCTCCTAACTGATCTTTTGGCCTACATCCTCTCATGAACAGACTTAACTGCCAGTGTTTTCACATCACTCATTCCCTTCCTTAGAGTCCAGTGACTTCCCATAGACCAAATTTTCAGAGACGAAATCGTACCTCTGCAGCCTGCTGCACTTCATTGACTCGTAGCCATAGCATATACATGGATTTTAGTGATGTATCACTCCCATGATAGCCTTATGGATATGGTGAAGAAAAGTGAGTTAGAGGATAGTGTACTTAGGTGCATTCTTTATTAGTTAAATCATCATCACTAAAGGGTACTGGCTAACAGATTGGTCTCAAACTTGAGAGGTGTCTAGTGATAGACCTCGAGAATTCCTTGTTCTATGCACCATTTTTACCAATGGTAGATTTAGCCATAGATGGCTGCCTAATCAAATTTGTGGGTGGCACAAAACTGAGAGGGTAGCTAATACATTGGATGATTGAATCAGACTCCAGAAAGAACTAATCATGGGCTGATTTAAACACAATGAGATTATAAAGGATTAAGTTTGAAGTTTCACACCTAGTTTCAGCAGGGGGAGGCCTAACATTTTAGCAAGTAGTTGAAAAAGACCTGAGAGTTTTTGTGGACGAAAGATCATTATGAGTCAGCGATATGACAGGGCAACCAAAAAGTTAATGCAACCTAAGATTAAGATGTTTAAGACCCGAATAAAGATGGCGATAGTCCCATTGTATTCTGCCCTTTTCAGTCCAAACTGGAGTTTGGTGTTCCATTTTGGGTGCCATGTTCTAGGAAGAATGTAACCATCTGGACAGGTCCAGGAAAAGGCAAGTACAATGTGAGGGGTCTCAAAACCATGCCCCATGCTGTCTGAGAAACAGCTGAAAGAATTAGGAATTTTTAGCCTGGAATAAATTAAGAGGCTTTGAGGAGCGGGGGTAGGGACATGATCACCAGCTTCTGGTTGTAATATAGGAGAAGGATGAGATGTATTTTTTGTAGGACTCTAGGTCAGGCAATCAGTCAATCAACATGTTTTTATTGACTGTTTATCATATGCCAGGTAGGCACTGTGCTGTGGGGAAATAGGATCAATGGGTGAACGTTATAGCTAGAAAGATTTCAGATCAATATAGGAAAGACTTTCCCAATGAATAGAATTGGCTGCTTCAGGAGGTATCCAACACTTGACACTGAAGGTATTTTAGCAGAGACTGGACAGGATGAGGACCTGTCAGAGATACTATAAAGGCAATTGGATGAGATGACCTCTAAGCCCCTGGAGCCTTTGAGATCCTGGTCAAAGCTCTTCATCCTCTAGTCTCGCCTCATCTTCCCATCACCCTCCTCTCCAACCTCAGACTCATCAGCTGTTGCTGAACACACCCTCATTCCTTCTGTCTCAGAGCTCCCCTTGCCACGTGGATCTTCCCAGTATGTCTTCCTCATTTCCCTTTGTCGACCTCTGTCATGACTTCAGGACCAAGATCGAGACTCCCTCAAGGAGTTGTTCCTGTCAGAGCCCACCCCATTCCGACCACTCCTTTCCATCAGTTAGTTCTCTTAGCAGTAGGTGTGACACAGAACATCCAAGTTCAGACCTGCTGAAGAACCCAGCAGCTCAGCTCACACCTGGAGGCCCAAGGAAGAGTCATTCAAAGTCAATAGAAGTGAAAACAGCTGTTTGGGATGCAAATAAAAGCCACCTTCGCCCGAGACCGAAGCACGGGGAAGCAAACAATGAAATTCATTAAAATACTTATGGGACCACCTGGCTCTGGGTTCTTTGAGGAGTTAAAGAGGCAGAAAAAGGCCTCAGGACTAATTCTCACTTGGAGTGGGGGTTTGTTTATTTTAGTTTCCATTGTCTTGAGTGGGACTGAGTCCTAAACTCTGGAACTGTCCTAAGTATATTTGCAAAGGGCAATTTTCCCCAAGGGTCTTAGTGCAGTAAGAACTAAGGTGAGTTTTGCTGCAGCTTCCAAAGAATTTATCAAGGATTAATTATTCTTGAGCTATGTCAAGTGCCTAAGAGGCATTTGTGGTTAGGGGACTGGTATAGTAGCTTAGAAGATCAATTTCTGTGTTGAGA
This sequence comes from Gymnobelideus leadbeateri, assembly GCA_011680675.1. Lineage (NCBI taxonomy): Eukaryota > Metazoa > Chordata > Mammalia > Diprotodontia > Petauridae > Gymnobelideus > Gymnobelideus leadbeateri. Next base: position 1,099,416 of record WOXC01006136.1, read on the forward strand.
AGATGTAGGATCAAGCCCTTTCAGTCACACATGCTGACTCTGAGATTGCAGGCAAATTAACCTCTTCATGCTTCAGGCAACTTTCTGAGACCAAGTTACTTCAGACTGGTTGATTTCCATTGGTAGATAAAGTTTTCACAATGGGGGTTTTCCATACTAGTAAAATCACCTACTTCTCTCTCTTCCTCCCTCCTCCCCACAAAATAATTATAGTTAGCTATTTCATTTGATCCTCACAGCAACTCTGGGAGGAATGTTCAATTATACCCATTCTATAGATGAAAAACTGGAAAGAAAGGCTAAGGGTTAAGTTAAATTATGGTTAAGACTTGCCCAGGGTCAGACAACTAGTAGATGTCTGAAGCAGAATTTGAACTCGGGTGTCCTTGACTCTATCATTCTATTCTAGCAGGTCTCCCTCCTCTATGGCAGAGCTGAGAACCATCATGCTGATCTTGGAGACAGGAAACTTTGGTTCAAATACTGGCTCTGCCACTTTTACTGAGCCTCAGTTTACTCATTTGTAAAATGAAGGTGTGGGACCCGAAGGCCTCTAATGTCCCTTTTGACTCTAAACCTATGATCCTATGATATAGACAGGATGATTCTATCACTGGGTGCATCTTTCAAGGATGTTTAGCTTCCCTGGTTCCTGTTGGCACCAAGGGGTCCTGACTAAGTCCACAATGCAGGGACAAGGCTGAGATGAATCTTCCTGAGGGTGAAGGGGCTATGGTGGTTAGCTCCCTGCCTCTTGTGAGCTTGTATTTTAGCTGGGAAAAATAAAACTAATGCAAAGAAATGACTAAAGAACAATTAAATACTAAACTATATCATTAACGGGAAGTAAGAAGGCTGGGCCGTGGCAGAGGGATGACTGAGTAGTTAGAGAAGGTGGTGGAACTTGAAAGACCAGATTGTAAACACCATAAGGCAGTGTGGTATAGCAGACAATGGTTCTGGAGTCAGAAGGCTTGGGTTCAAGTTTTATCTCATTCACTATCTATGGGACGCTGTTGGTACCCTTTAACCTCTCTTGGGGGAAGGGTGTGTCTCAGTTTCCTTATCTGTAAAGATAATTTAGGGTCAGCTATGTGGCTCAGTGAATAGAGGGCTGGCCCTGGAGTCAGGAGGACTTTGAGTTCAAATCTGGCCTTAGACACTTGACTCTTCCTAGTTGTGTGATCATGGGTAAGTCTCTTAACCCCAATTGCCACACCTCTTCACTCCAAAAAAAAAAAAAAGGAGATAATTTAGAGGCATCATGGCATAGTAGATGGTGCTCTGAACTTGGAGTCAGAAAGAACTGAATTCAAATTCTGCCACAGACATTTACCAGCTGTGTGACCCTGGGCAAGTTACTTAACAGCTCTGTGTCTCAGTTTCCTCATATATAAGGAGAGTGGGGTTGGATTTGATAGCCTTTAAGGTCCCTTCCAACTTTAAACCTATGATCCTATGATTCTACCTTATAGTCAGGGCAGTTGGGAGGAATGTGCTTTGTATACCTGAAGGTGTTATACAAGTTGTTTTTGTTGTGAAGACTGGAGCTGCTTTTGATTTAAGCTGTGCATCTTTCCCAACCAACACTCAACAGAGTAGGTGCCTGACAGAGTCATAACTAGGGATTTTTGTACCTGGGGCAAGTACTTCAAACTGGGTGGTAGTAAGAAAATTAAAGGAATGCTTAATTGAGCTCCAATCCTCAATTGGAGGTGAGGGGAGACAGAGACCCCAGGTAAGTACGAGGTGACTACTGGTGAGCTGTACACTATTTAGGAAAGAGGTCATTTAGTAACTTTCCTGAAACTAGGAGGTTCAGGGGATTAATGCCACTTGTTAGACACTTACTAGCTGTGTGACCTTGAACAAGTCACTTAACCTTTGCTTGCCTTGGTTTCTTCAACTATAAATAGGGATAATAACAGTACCAACCTTGCAGGATTGTTGTAAGAATCAACTGAGATAATATTTGTAAAAAGTATTTAGCAAGGTGCCTGGCACATAGTAAGTACTATTCCCTTCTTTCCTTCCTAGTAAGTTAAATGTTCTTTATGATGGAATCCCAGAATTTGAGTTGGAAGGGACTTTGACATCTATCTGGTTCAGGGGTTCTTACTGGTCTTATGTGTCATAGACTCTTTTGGCAGTTTGGTAAAGCCTGTGGATCCCTTCCCAGAATAGGAGTAGTAGTAGTAGTGGTAGTTGTAGTAGTAATAGTAATAATAATAATAACTAACTTTACATAGCGCTTTAATGTTTCCAAAATGCTTTACTGACATTATGTCGTTTTGGTGTTTCCAAATAGATGAAAGTAATGCTAGATTTCAGTTAGAAGTTAGTGAAAGTAAAGACATAGTTTGTTTTCCCATCTACATTTTCCTACTCCCTGAAATCTGTCCACAGACCCCCACTTAAGAACCCCTGATCTAGTCCAACTTATATTTAAAAGGCACATCTACTACCTAATGAGTGGTCAACCGCCCTTTCTGAGGAAAACCTTTATCTAGGACACTATTCCCCAAGGCAGCCCATTCAACTTTTGGACAGCTCTAATGGGTAGAAAGATTTTTCCTGATATCAAGCCTAAATTTTCCTCTATATATCTTCCACCCAGTGTTCCTAGCTCCTTCCTGACACCAAACAGAGCAAGTAGAATACTTCTTTTCCGTAGTTGAACAATTCGAAGATAGATTGCATCTTCCCTGATTCTTCTCCAGGCTAAAAAGAGGCATCTAGTGGTACTGTGGATTGAGGACGGAGCCACATGGAGCCAGAAGACCTGAGTTCAAATTTTACCTTAGGCACTTGCTGTGTGGCCCTGGGCAAGTCACTCTCTCTTTGCTCTAGTTTCTTCAAATGTAGAATGGGAATAATGATGGCATCTCCCTTGCAGGGTGTTATGAGGATCAAATGAGATAATATTTGTAAAAAGTGCTCAACACAGTGTTTGGCACATAGTGTGTGCTTAAATGCTTACTCCTTTCCCTAAACATTCCCAGTTCCTCCAATCAATACTATCAAATAGAATGGGCTCAGGACCTTTTAACATCCTTGTTGCCTTCCTTTAGACACCCTCCATCCCTCTAATGTCACTTTCTCAAACTGTGCTATCCAGGACTGAACACGAAGCTACAAAAGAGAACTGACCAGGACAGAGTCCTGAGGGACCATTGCCTCCTGATCCCCAGAAGCTGCGTCTCTCTTAATGTAGCCTGAGATCACCTTGAGGAGTCAGGAAACTTCCTGATCCTTCTTAATGCTAGTGCCTTTCCGAAGTATCATTTTAGAACTGCAACATGTAGTTATAGGATGATGGAAGGGGAAAGGTAAGAGAAAGGACCCTTACAATCTATTAAGTCCAGTCTCCTCATTTTAAAAATGAGGAAACTGAGGCATGAAGAAGTTAAGTGACTTGTCTAGGGCCACACAGGTCTCCTTTCACCCAGGTCGTTCTGGCAGTCCATTTAATTCCTGCCAGATATTATGATTAGAATAGTTTTACTTCACAGACCCCCTGAAAGGGTTTTAGGAACCCTCAGAGCTCTGATAACTGCTGGACTAGAGAAAAATAGGCATCTTGGAACTATGAAAACAAATGACCAGAGTCACAGAGATTATGCAACTGCTGCAAACTAAAAAAAAAAAATACCAGAGATCTCACATCGGTTGTCACAATTACAGTTAGTTCTGAAACTATCGAAGAACTCATACACGTTATCACAATCACAGTTAGCTCTAAGAAACAAAATAAAAACAAAAAAGTTGGGGTCAGTGGTCATAAGCAAAAAACTTTATTCTGTTGGAGCAGGGAAACTGGACACATGCCCTGGGGGCTTCTCTTCTAGGATACCCTCTTTAGAGTGAGCAAATCTCAATACATATACCAATATATATACTCAATACATAGCCCATATACTCAGTGAGCTGTAGCCCTGACATTGAGGGGCTACAACAACAATGAGACAAGCTTGATTCATAGCAGGGCTTCATGACCAGAACTTGGTTTCTGCAGATGCTTGTCTGAGCTCAGGGACCACCTGGTGCTGGGGTGAAACAATTCTGGGATTTTGCTGTGGCTAAGTTCATCCAGAGGGTGAGTGCAAAGGATTGTTGTTATGCCAGGCTCAGGACACAGCTTGCTTGCTGGGTCTTAGCTCTGGAAAACAGAGTATCTCCTAATAGTAAAATGAGATGAATAAAAAAAAGGGGTGGTCTTGCCATGGGGATCCTGACACATCCACATAGCACCTTAACATTGACCACACATTTAAGAAGCTGACAGTCAGGGCAGCTAGGTGGTGCAGTGAATAGAGCACCAGCCCTGGAGTCAGGAGGACCTGAGTTCAAATCCAGCCCCAGATGCTTGACACATTTACTAGCCATGTGACTTTGGGCAAGTCACTTAACCCCAACTGCCCTCCAAAGAAGAAAAGCTGTCAGTTGGGAGTGAGAGTGGTGGCCCTTGGGTAACTCATGTCACCATTCAATACCTCACTGATAAAATGAGAGGACTGAACTCTATGATTATAGATTTAGAACTGGAAGAGACCTCAGAGGTCACCTAGCCCACCTGCCTCGTTCAACTGGGATGAGGAAACAGAGACCCAGGGAGCCTGGAAAACTTGCCCAGTTGAGAGAGGTGGGCTATGAGCTCAGGTCCTCTAATGCCAGCTGGAAGGCTGGCCCCCATGCACCAGGATGTTTCTCTGTGCATTCTGACTTCACCAGTGTGAGAGCTTCGGTGAAGGAACTCCTTCCAAGGTAGGTCAGTCTCTTTTCTGCAACTTGTAGCTTGAAAGAGATGCCAGCATAGAGATGGGGGTGGCACTGAAGGACGCCCAGAGTCACACAGTCTGTATATATCCATGACAGGACTTGAACCCAGCTATCCCCATTGATACTGGCTCTCTCTTCATTGCACAATGCTGTCCTTCATTGCTCTGTTCTTTTCTGTGAGGTAGTGGGAGGGTCATTGCAAAAGTATTTATAAGCTTACCCACCTCCATGTTTCTCCCAAAGCCTCCACTAGTGATGCTGGAACAAGTTTTATAGATAACCCACAATCTCCCATAATTCTCTGTACTCATGCCATGGGAACTTGGACTGGTCACTGGGATGAGGTGAAGAACTAGTGTAGTAGGTGACTACAGGCTTGACCTGGAGCCAGGAGACCTAAGTTTGAATCTCACTTCCAACATTTACTTCCTATGTGACCAAGGGCAAGCCACAACCTCTCTGAGCTTGCCTCCTCCTCTGGAGGTAATAACGCTTACTCTACTTAGCTTATAGCTTTGTAGTAAGGAATGCATTTTGAGAACACCTCAAGTTCCATATAAATGTCAGTGATTATTACTATGAGGGCCCCCTAAAGCTAACCATCTCTTGTTGGCATCTTCCTTAGGCAAATATTGTGGAGCTTGGAAATAGAAGGAGGGCTTGTTCAGAGACAGCAGCTCTGGTTCTTCAAGCTCTGGGCTTGCAGCTCCTCCCAGGACTTCCCAGGCCCATTTATCCTATTATCTCTGATCAAATCTGACCTCCCCAGCTTTGTAATGGACCTCTGACCTCCCTCCTGGCCATCAGGTGACTCCAGGGCAGGGGAGGCTACTTAGCCTTTTTTCTTATTGGAAGACACACCCATTATCATTTCACCATCTGGCTCTCCCTGTCCCTGTCGTCTCTTCTTCTCCATCCCATCCCCCAAACCAACACTCGGTATCGGAAAGAGCGCTGGCTGTGAAGCTAAGAGACTGGGGTTTAAATCCTGGATTCCATATTTGGCGAGTTTTAAGAGTAGCCCTCAGTTTCCCCCTCTATAAAGTGAGGTGTTGGGATTAAGTCATAATAATCGACATTCATTTAAGACTTCAAAGTTTTATAAGTTACATAAATGATCTCATTAAAGCCTGTGAAGCAGGTCTGACAGGTCTCATTATCCCCATTTTACAGATGAGGAAATCGAGAGGTGGTGGCTTGCCTACGATCATGCAGCTAGTAAGGAATTACAGGTGAAACAGCTGGACCTGGCGTCAGAAGAAGACCAGATCAGAGTTCAAATCCAGCCTCAGACACTTACTAACTGTAAGTTAACCCTGAACAAATCATCTCACCTCTAGCTGCCTCAGTTTCCTCATCTGGAATAGAACCAACCTCTCAGATGATATTTGTAAAAAGTGCTTAGCACAGCACCTGGCACAAGGCAGTAGGTACTCCATAAATGCCCATTCCCTTCCCCAGAGGTGGATTTTATTTCAGTTCTTCCTGGCACCAATTCCCACACTCTAACTACCTTGTCTGTCTACATAGTCTTTCGTGGCCCTTTCTTGTTCTACACCTATGACTGATACCTAAAATCCTGAGGATGGGAGGTGGCACACTTATGATGTGGGCCACCTCACCTGGACAGAATGCTGTGTATATTTCCAGATGTCATCATTGTTTGGGGAGGCGCCCACCCAAAGGTTCGTTTGCACTCTGAGAAATATTATCTATGATGCAGACCATTAATCTTATGAATAATTCAACCAAAGTTTCATCCCCAATCTTCCAAGTACGAAAAAACTGGGTGGGCCAGACATGTCTATGACTCAGGCCCTGACCCAGAGAGACAGTTGTCCATAGAATATCTCCCTGGGGTTATACTGGATTTACTACACCTCAGTAATCAGTTATTAAGCAACTACCATGTTCAGAGCACCTATTATGTACTGAGGACACAACGGTGTAAAAAGGGACAGTCCCTATACTCATGGAGCTTACAATCTACTACAGGGAGATAATATGTACATAGAGGAATACAAACAAAAGTAGAATAGACAGTTGTGACAACACAATACAAGGAACTATCACTAGCTTTTAAATAAGGCTATTATTGAGTCATTTCAGCCTCTCATGACCCCATTTAGGCTTTTCTTGGCAAAGATACTGATGTGGTTTACTATTTCCTTCTCTAGCTCATTTTACATATTGAGGTAAACAGGGTTAAGTGACCTGCCCAGGGTTATGGAGCTAGTGTCTTTGGTCAGATTTGAACTCAGGAAGAGGAGTCTTTCTGATTCCAAGCCCAGCACTCTATCCATTCTGCCACCTAGCTGCCCTGAAGTAAGAGGATCAGGTTTCAAATACCACTTCTGATCCTCAGTTGTATGTCCTTCATTCTCAAAGAGGACCATGACATCAGGGAGGTGATGCCATCACATGCAAGTGAATTAGATTTAAGTGAGGAGGGCTGTGCAAAGTCATCAGCCTCACTTTCTCCTCTGGAGATCTGGTTCTACTAGCCAGATATAGATCAGGATGACTGGAGATGGCCCTGGATGAAGTGGGAGACCATGGCGTTTTTAAGCTAAGGTCTTTAACAGGTCTCAGTTTGACTGAGGCACCACCCAATCAGTGATTAAGGCTAGGTAAGAAATGAGGCAGAGAATGGTCTCTTTTACCTAGCTAAAAACAACAACAACAACCAAACAGTAGGGGAGAGGAAAACTCTCAGGGTTTCTGGCCAAAACAGAAACAATTGCTATTTGTGTTCGTTCTTCACCAATCAGGGCCCAAATAATAACCAAATAGTGTTCAACCTGGGATCAATTGTTGGCCATCAATGAGAGCCAGGGTGATTTGGGTTTAAGGTATGGTCCTTAAGGAAAAAAAATCTAGCTTGTAAACCCCAAGATATCTTGTGAGATGTCAGTGATCAAAATTTACATTCCTTTGGGCAGAGAATCCTCAGACAAGGGTATGATACCCTATGTGGACAAAGGGAAGGGAAGGGAAAGGAAGGAAGGAAGGAAGGAAAAAGGAAGGGAGGGAAGGAAGGAAGGAAGATTCTCAGTACTTACATGATTTTGAGTAAATCACAACCCTTCTGGACTTCATTTTCCTCATCTATAACAAGAGAGAGTTAGACTAGATGGCTTCTAAGATCCCTTTCAATTCTAAATCTGTGATCCAATGACTATATCATAAGCAAAAGAGAGAACCAAAGCACCCTATGAAAATTCAAGGAGGAGAACACTTTCATTGGCAGGAGGGGTAAAGCAGGGAAAGGATGAAGTGAGCCTTGAAGGAAGAGAAAGATTCAAGAAGTAGAGATGTAGAGATATGGGAGAACAGCCTGTGTTACTGATTAGAGGAGGGAGAGGGCAGGCCAAGCTTGGGTAATGGCCGTTAGTTGTGTTTGGCTGGAACATATATAGAGTTCGTGAAGAGAGCAAGGTGAAATCAGGATGAAAAGTTAGGATGGAGGCAGATTGTGGAGATCCTTAAAAGCTAAGCTAAGGAGTTTGCATTTTAACCTCTGGCCAATAGGGAATCATTGAAGGTTTTTGAGCAGATGAGTAAATTTTGCCTTCTACTTGTTATATTAGGTGAGAAGTAGGTGGTGCCTTGAATCAGGTAGACCTGAGTTAAAATCCTGTCTTGTGTACTTCCTAGCTGTGTGACCCTGGGCAAACCATTTAACTTTTGTTTGCCTCAATTTCCTCATCTGTTTAATAGCACCTACCTCCTAGGGTTGTCATGAGGATAATAATTGTAAAGCATTTAGCACAGTGTCAGGTACGCAATAAGCACTATGTAAAGAGAAGCTATTATTGCTATTGGGCAGCTAGGTGGCTTAGTGGATAGAGTGTCAGATCTGGAGTTAGGAAAACTCATCTGAGTTCAAATCTGACCTCAGACACTAGCTGTATGACTCTGTTTGCCTCGGTTTCCTCATCTGGAGAAGAAAATGGTAAATTATTCCAGTATTTATGCCAAGAAAACCCAAAATGGGGTCATGAAGAATAGGCCACAACTGAAAAAATCCTGGCAATATTATAGTCATTATTATAAACAACAACCTTACCCCCTTTTGGGCTCTAGCTCATGCTTTTGGACCTAGAATTGGAGGATGGGAGCAGTGGTGAGCTCTGGGTAACTGTAGACACAGGGAGGCTGAGGTAGGGCTTGGCACCTTCCTTTGCTCTTTTTGAGGCTAAACTGGGGACAGAGAAAGGGAGTAGGAGAGAAGACAAAAAGGAAAAGGACAGCAGAAAGGTAGACTTTTGTATAAAATCCTCAGATTAAGTGCTGGAAAGGATTTTAAAGTTCATTTTATTCAGTTTACTCATTGAATAGATAGGGAAATTGAGGCTTAGAGAAGGGACTGATTTGTCCATGGCTAGCGATGTACAGGGATAGTAGAAAAAGAGCAGGGATTCTAACCCAGGTCTTCTCACTCCAAACCCAGTGGTTCCGATAGCTGAGTGCTGGCAAGGCCAGCATCTGGAGCCTTAGGGGAAGGGTGCCTTACCTGACTTGGGACCTTTCTGTTGCTCTCTCATCTCAACCAACATTCAGGGTGGAGCCTGCAGGGGATACCACCTTCTGTCCTAGAACCAAGGCACTGGCAAACTAAAGGTGGATCTGACTGAGGAACATTGTTTTGTGAAGGGGAGCATCACCTAAGAGACGTCATTTACTTAAGTAGTATGGAGGAAGGCTAAGATTCCATGATAGCTGTTATTAATGTGGGTGGGAATTCATAGAGGGAGCAATGTTAAATGGGGTCAGATAGGGAGGTCCACAGGTCCTTGGTCAGGGCTGTCCTCAGGGTTCTCAGGGAGTGTGTGGCTAGGGTCCCTGGGAGATAGGGAAGTCAAGACCTTCCTTTAGGAAGTATGGTGCCCTGCATCTACTCATAGATTTAAAGCCTAGGATAAAGCACTTGATGTAACCGCCTTCTGCACCATGTTGTAAGGTTAAGGTAACAATCTTAGTCTTTCTACGACACCAGCTAGGTATGGCTGCAGCTTCTTCCTCTGTTGGCTACCTTCCTGAGTCAATGGGAGGGAGGTACCAAATCTGCACCCATCCTTTAGGAGCAGATTTTTCTAGGGGCCAATTCCAGAGGGTTTATATCTCTGGCTCATCCTAGCCTTTTAAACTGGGCCCCCCTGTGCCAGGTGTATAGTGAGCGCCAGGGCTGGCAGTATTGTGGTGGCAGAAAGCACCCATTGCCTCCCTCCAAGGAAGAGTCAGTTAATCATTTAGGCACTGTTGTTTCAGTCATGTCCGACTCTTTGTGACCCCATTTGGAGTTTTCTTGGCAAAGATACTGGAATGGTTTAAGTATCTATTTTCCAGACACAGAAGGGAAATATACAGGAAATACCTTCCTTGCCCATTCTCACATTTCTGTCCCACCCTTGCCCCAAATGATTAAAAAAATATGCCTCAGTGGTTGAGTGGTACTTTCATCCTATGGTGGCTAAAGTAATTTTGAATGACGAGATTTCTAAGTAGCTGAAATTGACTGGGAAGGGGTGTGTGTGTGTGTGTGTGTGTGTGTGTGTGTGTAGTTGGAGGGGATGATCTAAGGCAGGCAGAAGACAGGAAGAACTCAGCTTTCCTCTCCATAGCTTCTAGGCTGAACCTGGATCTGGAGATTGTGTTAGGATAGAGCTGTAGCATCGAGTCCTGGCCTCAAATGTTTGTACTCAGTGAAAGCTGGATCCAAGTCCTGGACTGACCCTGTAAACTATGATTTCATTAAGCTTAATCAGTCATGCTCTAAACAACTTCATGAACTTGAACTGTTGAGAGAGAAGGCAACAAGGTCCGGGGAGAGATATCTACATGCTTGGATAACGGCAGGAAGAACACAGCAGAACTCAAAGGATTGAAGATTGCTGGAGCAGACAGGTGCAGTGAAAGGGCATTGGGCCTGATGTTAAGGCTCCTCAGTATTAATCCCAGCACTGACACTTGATAGTTGTGAGATCTTGGGCAAGTCCTGAGCCTCAGCTTCCCCATCTGTAAAATGGGACTATATTGACATTATTTGCCATGAGATATTGCTTTGAGTGTGGCAGAAGGATGAACTCAGACCGTGAAACTTGGAGTCATGGTACCTGATTTTGAGTCCTGGCTCTGCAAGGCATATCACCACTCTGGACCTCAATTTGCTTATCTGTAAAATGGGTTTATTAGATGGTTTTTGGGGTCCCTTCTAACTCTAGCTCTGTAATTTGTGATCCTAAGGGGCTTTGTAAATCTTAAAGTCATGGAAATACTTAGTTCTCATTGTTCACTATTCTCTGCCTCTATCCCTGTACTATTACTTAAGCCAATTAATCAAGTACCTTGGGGACCCAGGCCATCTATATAGACATTCGTGGACTCTGTTAGTGTTCTGAGTACACGATGACTTATTGAGAGGGAATTCTCTCCACACTTTAGTTCTAGGTTTCAGAAAGAGACAGTCCTACAGTGGTGGACCTTGACCTGTTCTCTCTTGCTCTCTCTCTTTCTTTCTTTTTTTTTTCTTTTTGCTTTTTTTTTAGAGGGGGAAGGCTGGACAATTGGGGTTAAGTGACTTGCCCAAGGGCACACAGCTAGTAAGTGTTAAGGGTCTGAGGCTGGATTTGAACTCAGGTCCTCCTGATTCCAGGGCCAGTGCTCTATTCACTGCGCCACCTAGCCGCCGCCTTGACCTGTTCTCTTGTCTATTTCCACCATAAGTTAGAGGGTCCTTGTTCAACCTGGCCACTTTTTCCCAACCTTTCTGGACAATCCCTGAAGAGTTTTCTTCCTTCTCATGTATTTGTCTTGTCTCCCCAACTCCACAGTAAATTCTCAGAAGGCAGATTCTAACTCCAAGATCTTATGTTCTTACAGTTTCATTCTCTACCTCTTTCTATTCTCTGAGGGTTGGACACATTGAAGACACAATAAAAGCCTGTTGATTTGGTTTCATATGAATAATCCCATAGGAAATTGCTGCAGCCCAGATCCAGCTGAGTTGCCTTTTTGACCATCTCCTCTGGTTTTACTTTTTACAGATTATTTTGGGGCTCTAGCAGGCTGGGTGTGTTTGACTGGCAAGCTGAAAGGACAGAATGACTCTCTCTCCTCCCCTCTGTCCTCTCCTTCCCCCGTACAGGCACAGAGTCTCCTCCTAGATGCATATGGTAGGGGAGGGCGACCCAGACATCAGTTGTCAGCTTACTTTACAATTTGAAAATTGTTTTTCTCTTTCAACTGCACCACTTTTGGGGGGGGGGTCAATAATACTACTGTTTTTCCTGGAAGCTAGGTTCAAAATTCTGGAGGCCTCTTTGATCCCTTCTTACAGATGGGAGAGGATGGGAAGGGATGACATAAAATTGAATGAAGTGGGATGGGATGGAATTGAATAAAGTATAATCAGATGAGATGGAATGGAATTGAATGAAGTAGAATGGGATGGGATGGGATGAAATATAATTGAATGAAATAGAAGGTAAGGGGGAAGAAATAGAATATGATGGCATATAATTGGATATGGTAGGCTAGGACAGGATAAGAAATTAGGCTGGGATGGGTTGGGACTGGGTAGCATAGGATAGGAAAGGCTAATAGAAAATAAGATGAAATGAAATTGGACAAGATATCATGGGATGGAAGGAAGTTCGAATGGAGTGGTCTGGGAAGGAATGGTTTAGGATAAGGTGGAATGAAAAAGGATGGGGTGGATTAGCAGGAGGAGGAACTACCTCTCCCCCAGATTAGGCCTACCTTTGAGTCCTTCTTCCTTTCCTCCCCAACCCATTTCCTACTCCTGGGGCTGCCATAGGATCTATAACTCAGGCTCAAGGTTTCTTGTCCCAATGTCCCAGAACATTAATAACCCCCCAGGGCCAAGCTACAAACAGGAAACACTGGGTGAGAAGACTCTCACAGCAAAATGGGCATGGAAGGGTTAATTTGCTTTTAATTTCTCAATAATGCTAATCCCTTCAAAGGGATTTAAAGAGAAAAAAAAGTTTTAAGAAGAAGAGGATAATTACTTTCTCCAAAGAGGGGGAAAACAATTAGATGGTGTTTGTCATAGAAAGGAGTCAGTTTCTCCTTCTAGGCTTGTTGTATCACGTACCTGGGTGCAGAGGCGGTAATTGCTTAGAAACAAAATACCTGCTTTCCCAGAAAGGAGAATGGAGAAGAAAGAGAAGGGAAAAGGTAGAGGCAGGAAGAAGGAAAAGAAGGAAAAAGAAAGAGGAGGAATGAAGGAGGAGGAGGGAGCAAAGGAAAGAGGAAGAAGTAAAAGAAAGGGGAATAAAAAGAGTGGTGAAAGGAGTCTCTTTCAGCTCTAAAAATTTTAGAGTTGTGTTCTAGGGAATAATTTAGTGCTTCCAGCAGTGTGGTCCTGATTATAAGTGTAGAAATAGTAGAGAGAGGAAAGTACCTAGGCTAGATTAGTGGGGGAAGGCTTCCTAGAGGAGGAGGGAAGAAGAAGATGAGAAAAGGAAGGAGGATAAAGGAATGAGGCAGGAGTAGGGAGGAAAGGAAGCCGGGAGAGGAATGAAGGAAAATTAGGAGGAGATTGCACAAGGAGGAGGAGGCTGGAGAGTCAATCTGGACTGTTCTCTTCCCTCCTCTTCCCACCAAACATAACCTTCCAACTTTATTCCTTTGCTTAGGCTATTTCCCATTCCTGGAATACCCTACCTCACCTTCCTTGCTTGTTCGATTTCTATCTGGCCTTTAAAATCCCGCTGAAGATTCACAACTAAGCTCCCTCCTCAAGCCTTCCTTGAGACAATGTGGTGTTGTGGAAAAGAATGCTATAGTCCAGTCAGAAGATCTGGGATTAATTCTCAGCATTTCGACTTCCTATCTGTGAGACCTTGAGCAAGCCACTTAATTCTCTGGTACTCAGAGGTTGAGAGATTTCTCACACTTAGAATGAGGAGCCTTCACCAAGTGCCCTTTAAAGACCCTTCCAAAACTAAGTCTGTGGACCATGAAAATCCCTTGCACGTGGCTTCACTCACCACTTTGTTCTGAACCACGTTTGTTGCACTTATCATGATATTGTGTGTTATAGTTATTTGTATTTGTATCTTGTCCTCTATTAGGAGTATAAGCCTCAATAGGACAGGGATTGTGTTTTAAATAAACTGTAGGGCACCTGTTTCTCCTTTTCCCCTCCTACTCAAGCCCAGAGTACTGCAGTCTTCACATAAGTGATTAATTAAAGTTTGTTGGCTGAATGACTGAAAGAAACAGAAGGTAACTTGGCCACTGTTATTTCCTGTCAGTCACTCGGGAGCCTGGGAATATCTTGTAGGGAGGAGGGAGCTTCTGGGTCAAAGGGTCAACCTAATAAACTGAATACACCCACTCTACGGCATTAAGGCCAGGAAAGCTACAGGCAGAAAAATTCTGGGAAAGGTTGGCATCTGGAAAGCTCAGGGCATTCTACCAATCAGCTGTTTGGTGCTTGAAAATAGTGCCAAAGGGATCAGATACAGAGCCTTGAGGCCTGGCATAGAGCCTAGGGACCAGCTGGTGCAATCTCTGCTGCCCGTTCCTCTCAGAACAGCTCTGTGAGTTACTGAGAGTCGGGGGTGGGTTGATCAGGCTGGTGCTATGGGACCAGGGGAGCCATCCATCATTGAGTGGGCACTAAGTTGGTTCACATCCCTGTTTCTTAGAATATCATCAGCATGGTATGGTGAAAAGAACCTTGGATTTGGAGAGATAAGATCTGGGCTTAAATCCTGGCTCTCCTACTCACTGGCTGTGTTATCTTGGGTAGATCACTTTTCTGGGCCTCATTTTCCTCACTTGTGAGACAAGGTAGTCAAGCAAAAGATGGAATAACTAATGAGTACATCCATTTCTCACCAGCAGGGAGGAGCTGGTTGTTGGGGATGGAAATGACAGTACCTGTAGTTCTGGGAAATGACAACTCTGTTTTCCCATTGATGATAGAGGACAGGAAAGCTGGGTAAGGTGTGAGAACAGGTCCATGGATTCTGGTACAGCAGGTCTCAAAGAAAGGATTGTTAGGATTGGGAAGCTCTCAAGAATGAAATTCTGTGATCTCAGACAATTCCAAAAGATTCATGACGGAAAATACCATCCACATCCAGAGAAAGAACTATGGAGTCTGAATGCAGATCAAAGCATACTGTTTTCTCTCTCTTTTTGTTTTTGTTTTTTCTTTCTCATGGTTTCCCCCTTTTGTTCTGATTCTTCTTTTACAACATGACTAATGTGAAAATATGTTTAATATGATTGTACATGTATAGCCTGCATTAGATTGCATGTCATCTCTTGGGGAGGGGAGAGGGAAGGGAGAGGAATTAGAACTCAAAATCTTATAAAAGTGAATGTTGAAAACTGAAATTAAATAAATGAATACTTTTTAAAAAATCAGTGTAATTTAAAAAAAGAATAAAGTTCTGAATATATGAAGGGAAACAATTTCCACGAGGAGGGAAAAGAGGAGTTATCAAAAGAGACAATGTGGAAGTACAGGGAACTCATTCACCAATTTAAATTAAAAAAAGGAAAGTATGAAAGATGGAAACAAAGCTGGAGAAAAGAGGATGAATGTACAAGAATGGCACAGTCTTTTAAGAAAATGATATGGGCAGCTGAGACTTATAATAAATCGAGGTTGGCTAGGAAAGAAAAGGACCAACCAAAAACATCTTCTAAAAATTTTTGTAATTTTATTTGGGAAAAGAGGATCAAAGACTGGGAGAATCAATGTCCACAGTGGATGGGGCAATGATAAGAGACGATGGAGTGAAGGCACAGCTGCCCTGCTTTTATTATACATACTTTCTCTGGCAAAGAAAAAAATCTTTGGACTACAAAGAATAACCCAAAACAGGTAGGAGACAGAGAATACCTGGCTACCCTTGACTAGTTTACATTAGCAGCCCCAGATGAGTCACATCCTTGGTATTGAAAAAACTGGTAGCTATACTAATTGAATTCCAGTCAGGGATCTTTGAAATATGGTGGAAAACAGAAGAGGGGCTGCAGGACTAGAAAGGGGACAATGTTGTCCTACTTTTCAAGAAAGTGAAGACTAATAAAGCCTAAAAAATATGGTCCAGTGACCTTGACTTCCATCCCTGGCAAAATTCCATAATGTGTTATTAAAGGGATGATTAGGGAATATCTTGAAAAGGAAATGGTGATCATAAAGAGCCAAGATGGCTTAATTAAGAACACATCATGCCAGACTAAACTTGTTTCTTTTTTGACAAGTTTACTAAATCAGTACAACAGGGAAATGTTGTAGATATAGTTTATCTAGATTTTATTTCATTCAAATAAAAATACATTGTTTTGATGCCTTTTGTTTTAACAATACAGTCATCTCTGGAAATCCCCTCACCCTTTCCAGACTGAGCCCCACCCTCTTGCTACAAAGAAAAACAACTAAACAGAAAATTCTATACAGTAATGGTTGAGATGGCAGTGATGGTGTCTTTCAATATATACAACATTCCCCTTTTTGCCATTATCAGGAGGGGGGTATACTTCATTCACTGAGGCATGGTTTTTCATTTGATCAGAATTTGACTTTCTTTTAGTGATTTAAAAAAAAAAATCTCACCAGGAAGTACACTCTGCTTAGGGGTGTATTGGTAAATATAACAACCAATTTTTAAAAAGTGCATGATACACTTTTCAATTTAATCGACATTATTAACATTTTCTCCATCACATTCTTAAGACCAGACAAGCAGCAAAACAATAAAAAAAGCCCTGAGTGTAGCATTTGTAGGTTTCTGAGGTGCAAATATTCACACTGAAAATTCAATAATCTGGTCTCAGTAAAAGACGTTTCCCACTCCCCATTAGAATGTAAGCTACTTGAGGATAAGGTTCATTTTTCTGCCTACATTTACATTTTTTTTTTTTAGCACTTAGCACAGGGTTAGGTACACAGTAGATACTTAATAAATGCTTGTTGACCCAACCTGACTTGATATTGAAGACTTGGGTTCAGTCACACCTCAGATACATACTAGTTGGGTGATCCTGGGGCAGATTACTTAACCCTCGAAGTATTCTAGGCTCTCTATGAAAGCAAATGGTAGAGAAGGTGCCCACCTATATTGGTAGAGGTAATTTCCTTATATATACCAATCAAATCCCAGGTCCAGTCCTTATCCTAATCTCTCCATTTAAATTGTTGAAGTCATAGCGTATTCTTTTTTTTTTTTTAAACAAATGCTTTATACATCATTCATTTCCGCCAGATTTTGAGTTACAATCATTTTCCCCCCATTATTCCCCTACCCAACCTCCCAGAACAGTAATCCCACAAGATATTGCTTCCTCCAATCTGCTCTCTCCCATACCTTCTCCCATACCCCCATCGACTTTCCATTAGAGGAAGATGAATCTTTGTGTCCCAATGCCTGCACATCTTATCTCCCAATTATAGGCAAAAGAGTATTAATAATAGTATTTATATATATATTTGAAACATTTAATGTTACGACCTCAAATTTCAGATCCATTTCCTTCCTCCCTTATCACCCATTCCCTCTTGGGAGATAAGTAATTCAGTATATGTTGTACATGTCTAGCTATGCAAAACATTATCATAGTAGATATATTGTACAAGGCTGCTTATAATTCCCTCCCACTCATCCCACCTCCCACCTGGTCCATTCCCTGCATGATCCTGTCCCTCTTTTATAGTGGGTACTTCCAACCTCCCCTCACCCCAAGGATGCCCTCCCATCCATCATCCCTCCTCCCATCCCCCTTCCCCCTATCCTGCTGCAGGTTGAGATATCCCATTTACTCTGTATGTCATTTTCTCCCTGAACCAAATTCAATGTGAATGTGGTTTTGCCTTTTTAGCCTTCCTTATTCTCCCCCTCCTTTGCAACCACTTCCCCTTGCTTCTTCTACATGGGATAGTTTCTCCCCTTCTCCTCTTGCCACTTTCCTCTCTCACCTCATACTTTCATCCCTTGAGTATTCTCCCTTCCCGACAAATTCAACCTATGCCCTCTATCCATATATAACTGTAACCATATACACACACATTCACATATGTATTCATATGACCACACCCCTTCTTCCATTATTTTCATAGTGAGAAAGATATCATCAGTCACGGTTATTGCTTTTCCATATAGGAATGTAAATAGTTCAACTTTGATAAGTTCCTTTTGATTGCTTTTCCCTGATTACCTTCTCAGGCATCTCTTCCTTCTTGTGTCTGGGTGTTAAATTTTCTATTCAATTCTGGTTTTTTCCTCAAGAATGCTTGAAAGTCCTCTATTCCACTGAATGACCATATTTTCCCTGAAACAAAATACTCAGTTTTGCTGGGTAGGTGACCCTTGGGTTCATTCCCAGTTCTTTTGCCCTCTGGAATATCATATTCCATGCCCTTCGATCCCTCAGTGTAGAAGCTGCCAGGTCCTGTGCTATTCTGATTGGGTTTCCACAATATTGAAATTGTTTCTTCCTGGCTGCTTGGAGTATTTTCTCCTTGATCTGGGGATTCTGGAACCTGGCTATAATATTCCTGGGAGTTTTCTTTTGGGATCTTTTTCAGGAGGTGATCGGTGGATTCTTTCAACCTCTATTTTGCCCTCTGGATCTAAAACATCAGGGCAGTTTTCCTTGAGAATTTCTTGAAGGGTGATTTCTAGGTTCTTTCTTTGATCATGGCTTTCAGGTAGTCCAATATTTTTAAATTGTCTCTCCTGGATCTATTTTCCAGGTCAGTGGTTTTTCCCATGAGATATTTCACATTGCCTTCTAATCTTTCATTTGTTTGGATCTGCTTAACAGCATCTTGATTTCTCATAAAGTCACTAGCTTCCATTTGCTTCAGTCTAACTCTGAAGGAATGAATCTCCTCAGTGAACTTTTGAGATTCTTTTTCCATCTGTCAAATTCGACTTTTTAAGGCATTCTTCTCCTCATTGCCCTTTTGGGCCTCCTTTACCATTTGAGTTAGTCTATTTTTTAAGGTGTTGTTTTCCTCAGTCAGGCTGTTGACCCTCATTTCATACTTTTCCTGAATCCTTCTCATTTCTCTTTCCAATTTTTCCTCTACTTCTCTTATTTGATTTTTGAAGTCCTTCTTAAGGTCCTCTATGGCCTGCAACCCGCTCATGTTTTCCCCTGGGGCTTTTGGAGCAGGACTTCTGACCTCACAGTCCTTTTCCCGCTCTATGCCCCCAAAATAGGAGTCTAGGTTGCATTTTTCTGTTTCCTTTGCCTTGGCATGTTGCCACTTAATTACTTGACTTTTGGGCTTGTTGCCACACTATGGCTTTAAGGCCAGATAGAGGAATTTTCATCCCGAACGTGTGGGGGCAACTTCCATTTCTGGCAAGCTGTAAACCCACCCACGACTTCCACCCTAGATCACAATCCAGATCCAGGGAGGTTAAAGCAAGAGCGATTACCCCCCAAGACTGATCGCTGGATCTCCCTACAAATTTGCAGGCTGGGGGCGGGAGCTGCCTCTGAAAACTACAAAATGGCATTTGTCCTCAGTGGCTTCTAGCCCCCAGGGGAGGGAGCCGACACATTCCCTAATACCAGTCCCAAAGTCCATAGGACACTAACCTCTTACTTTGTCCCAGGCAAGTCTATGTTGTTAATTCTGGAGTCGCCACAGCTCCTGGTGTTCTGGGGTTCCTCCAGCTGGCTGCTGGCCCTGCCGCCCTGGAGCTAAAACCTCGGCTCATGCAGACCTGGGCTCAGCTAGGCTAGGCTGCGCTCTGCGCGCTGCACGCTGCCAGGTCCCAGACCCCTGCGCTGGTCCTTCCTGCAGGGCTGCTGGGCTGTCCTCAGCGGGAGGTTAGCTTCTCTGTGTCGTTCTGTGGGTGCTGGGGCTCCAGAAGTTGTTCAGAGTCCCCTTTTACATCGTTTGGGGGGAATGTGGGGGCAGAGTGGCTTGGATGAGCTGTTTCTACTCCGCCATCTTGGCTCCGCCTTCATAGCATATTCTTTTGATTTTAAAAATATTTCTGTATCAATTCATGCAAATTCTAACGTTTTATCATCATTATTTCTTTTTTTAAGTTTTAAATTTTTTAGTCAGTTACATTTTTATTTTTATTTAAAATATTATTTAGTATTTCATTTCCCCCAGTTACATGTAAAAACAATTTTTAACATTCATTTTTAAAACTTGGAGTTCCAAATTTTCTACCCCTACCTCATTGAGAAAGCAAGCAATTCTGTATAAGTCATACATGTATAGGCATACAAAACACTTTTATAATAGTCATGTTGTAAACCAAACATAGACAAAAAAACCAAAAAACCTCAAGAAAAATAAAGTTAAAAAAAAAAGTATGCTTCAATCTGCATTCAGACACCACTGGTTTTTTTTTCCTGGGGATAAATGGCATTTTTCAATATAAGTCCTTTAGAATTGTCTTGGATCATTGTATTCCTGAGAATAGCTAAGTCGTTCACAGCTGATCATCCTACAATACTGCCATTACTTTGTACACAGTACATTTCACTTTGTATTAGCTCATAATACAAGTCTTTCCAGGTTTCTCTGAGAGCATTCTGCCCATCATTTCCTATAGTACAATAGTGTTCCATCGTAATCACATACCACAATTTGTTCATCTATTCCCCAACTTCTGGTCGTCCCTTTGATTTCTAATTCTTTGCCTCCAGAAAAGAGCTGTTTAAAATATATATATAACATGTAGATCCTTTTCCCTTTTTAAAAAATCTCTTTTGGGATACAGACCAAGTAGAGGTATCACTAGGTCTAATGGTTTTATAGCCCTTTGGACTGTAATGGAAATGCAGATTTGAAGATCTTCCCTGCCCATAGGCCCTTTGATTGGCTTAAGAGACTTTGATTGACTTAAGTGACTCTGAGAACCTTCCTTGATTTGAAAATATACTCTGCCCCCAATAGGCTGAATGTGGTCACATGGAGCCTGTGGTAGGAGACTTGGTTTTCAGGAATGACCACACCTTGATGCTGTGTGATTGGGCAGTGGGTCAAGAGGGTGGTTACATTGTCTGAGCCAGGAGAAGACTATATAATCCCTGATTTGAGGCTTTGCTTTGGGGCTCACTTTGAGAGGTGTTGTGTGATTTGACCAGATGAGACTCTGAGAAGCCGTTGTTGAGAGACCCCCGGCTTTGAAAACCCAGATGTTGATGCTTCCCTCTCTGGTAACTGTGATTTGGTATTGATATAATAGTTGGACAGTTTGGAAGCCTGTCTGTTTGATCTGTCTGTATACTCTGAAGTTTGGGGTGCTGATCTTTTCCCCCTGAACTAAGTAATATATGTTTGTTTGATAAAAGTAAGCTTGTTAACCCATTTTGAGTTGCTTTCCTTTTGAAAAGCAGATCTAAGAACCTGTGTTGGCAGCCACCCTGGGGATGTTGGGGTGCTTGCTGCTACATGGACATAGTTTCAAATTGTGCTACAGAATGGTTGAATCAGTTCACAATTCCACCAACAGTGCATTTTATCTCATTTCCCCCTCTTCCCTTCCAACATTTGTCATTTATCTTTGCTGTCCTATTAGCCAATCTAATAGCTATGAGGTGGTATCTCAGAATAGTTTTAATGTGCATTTCTCTAATCAATAGTGAGTTAGGGTATTTTTTTTTTCATATGGCTATAGAGAGCTTTGATTACTTCATTTGAAAACTGACCATATCTTTTGATCATTTATCAATTGGAGAAGGGCTCTAATTTTTATAAATTTGACTCAGTTCTCTATATGTTTGAGAAATGAGTCCTTTATCAGAGAAACTTGCTTCAATTTCTTTTCACAGTTACCGTTGCTAACTTTATTTCCTTCCACCCTATTTTCCCCTGTTTATTTTATTCTCTCTTTACTTTCACCCTGTCCCTCCTCAAAAGTGTTTTGCTTCTGAGTACCCCCTCCCCCAATCTGCCCTCCCTTCTATCACCTCTACCCTTTATCTCTTCCCCCCATTTTTTCCTGTAGGGTAAGATAGGTTTCTATACCCAAATAAATGTGTATGCAATTCTCTCTTTGAGCCAATTCTGATAGGAGTAAGATTCACTCACTCCTCTCACCTCCCACCTCTTCCCATCTACTGTAAAAACTTTTACTTGCCTCTTTTACTTGAGATAATTTACCCCATTCTACCTCTCCCTTTCTCTTTTTCCCAATACATTCCTCTCTCACCCCTTAATTTTATTTTTAGATAGCATTCTTTCATATTCAACTCACACCATGTACCCCCTTTCTATATATCCTCTTTCTAACTACCCTAATAACGAGAAAGGTCTTATGAGTTACAAATATCTTCCCATGTAGGAATGTGAACTTTAATAAATCCCTTAGTATTTCCTTTCCTGTTTACCTTTTTATTCTTCTCTTGAGTCTTGTATTTGAAAATCAAAATTTCTATTCAGTTCTGGTCTTTTTTCAAGAATTCTTGAAATTCCTCAATGAATGTCCAAATGATTCTTGGTTGTAATCCCTACCTCCTTTGCTCCCTGGAATATTATATTCCAAGCCCTCTGATCCTTTAATATAGAAACTGCTAATTCTTTATTATCCTGATTGTGAGTCCAACATACTTGAATTGTTTCTTTCTGGCTGCTGGCAATATTTTCTCCTTGATCTGGGAACTCTGGTTTTTGTCTATAATATTCCCGGGAGTTTTCATTTTGGGATCTCTTTCAGGAGATGAACAGTGGATTCTTTCAATTTCTATTTTACCTTCGGGTTCTAGAATATTTGGGCAGCTTTCATTCACAATTTCTCGAAAGATGATGTCTAGGCTTTTTTCTGATCATGGCTTTCAGGTAGTCTAATAATTTTAAAATATCTCTCCTGGATCTATTTTCCAGGTGAGTTGTTTTTCCAATGAGATATTTCACATTGTCTTCTATTTTTTGCCTTTGTTTTATTGTTTCTTGATTTCTCATAAAGTCAACTTCCATTTGCTCCATTCTATTTTTTAAGAAATTATTTTCTGCACTAAGGCTCAAAGGGTGAATCTGAGTGGAATCCGGAGTGACGGAGCCCACTGGAAGACGAAGTGTGGCAGAGTCCAGCCCAGGAGGTTGCCCAGTATGTCCAGACTGGTGGAGCGCAGAGCTCGTGGTGTCTGCACAGCCCAGACCTAAGAGCAGACAAGCAGACTACACCAGAGAGAGCAAAAGCCCCAGCCTGCAGACTTACGAATCACAGTCATCTCTCGGACGGGTAGGATCATTGGAGTCAGGTAGGAGAGCTGGGCCCTCAGTGGAAAGAGCGGCTTCTCTAGCTGCATTCGGCCCCCAGCCTGGAAGTTTAGAAACTGCCTGCCTGTATAATACAGGGGCTGGAATGGCAAAGTAAATTTTAGCTGCTCCGATCCTCCCATCCCTCCTTCATGAAGCAGAAAACCCAAAGATAAGTCTCCCACCCAGATTGAAATCCCAAGTTAATGGAAATAGCCCCAGGCTTGAGAGTCTCCAAGAAGAGGTGTAACTGAGACAGCCAGGAGTCTGAAGAGAAGAGAGGGTGGGGTCCCAACAAGCCCCACCTCTCCTCACCAACAAAAGCCTACTTATAGCCCAGGGGTATAAAGGCAGAAATCTGAAGTGGTCAGACACACCCATACCTACTCATCTACATCCCTCATTGACTTCCCTGACTTAGCCATAAACTAGCCACCCAGAGGTATTCAAAGTCAAGGATCAGGCCCTAAACTCATAGCCTGAGAAACTAAGAAACAGGAAGTCACAATGGGAAAAAAGAAGCTGAGAAGGAGAAGGGGAAGGCAAAAAAGTCTATTCAAGCATACTATGCAGGGCAAGAACAACAAAATACACAGGACAATATAGACTCTCTACCCATACCTGAGACCACAGAAGGAAACATGATCTGGTCTCAAGCCCAAATAGCATTCCTGGAGGAGCTTAAAAAAATTTTAAAGACCAAATCAGGGAGGCAGTGACCAACTTGGAAAAACGTCTGAGTGAAGTAATTGGAGAAAATACCTCCCTAAAAAAGGAACTTCAAAAAATAACTGAAGACCGTAATTTGATAAAAATTAGAAACAATCAAATTGAAGCTCAGAACTCTATGATGCAGCAAGAGTCAATCAAACAAAACAAGACGATCGAAAAATTGCAAGAAAATGTATAATATCTCACTGGAAAAATAGCTGACCTAGAGAACAGATCCAGGAGAGACAACCTATT